>CM040239.1:246272897-246857129 GCA_022545495.1 Chrysanthemum lavandulifolium
GCTCGCGTAATTCTAGTCTCTATACTATCTCTATGCAAGACATGGTTGCTTCATCTCCCATCCGCTTACTTTCAAAGGCAACATCAACAAAATCCACGGCTATGGCACCGTCGTCTCTCACATTTAAACTTTCAAACTATAACCAATCTTGCTCGACACAAATTAGTTGAAGGTCTCCTACGATTCGGTATTCTAAAGATCACCTTTGCTCTCACTGCGAACATGGGAAAAGCACTCGTGCTCATTTTCCTTCAAAGGAGGAACACAGCCTCAAAGATGTGCTTCATCTTCTTCACATGGATTTATGTGGCCCGATCTGGCGTGCAAACGATTAATGGTAAGCGCCACATCTTGGTAATAGTTGATGACTACTCACGATGGACTTGGGTCTACTTTCTTCAAGCAAAGACCAAGCTCAAAGATGATCATCACCTTCTCACAAAATACTGTGTTCACTCCGACACCGTCAGACTAATCGTAGCAGACAAAGGAAACCGAATTTGTTAACTAAACCCTTCGTGAATTCTATGAGAAAGTGGGAATTCGACATCAAACATCTATTGCACGCACACCGAACAAAGCGAGTTGTTGAAAGACAGAATCAACGTTAGTGGAAGCTGCAAGAACAATGTTAATCAATGCTAAACTTCCAGATTACTTATGGGCGTGTCGATTCATCGTGCATGCTATACTCAAAACCGCTCTATGATCACAAACGCATACAACAAAACACCTTTCGAGCTTGTCCACAACCATAAACCGAATCTCAAACACTTTCATGTATTTGGATCCCTTTGCTATCCAAATAATGATCGTGATGATTTGGAAAGCTCAAAGCCAAAGCGACATTAGAGCCTTATTGGATATTGTGAGAATTCTAAAGGTTACCTGGATATGAAATCATCATACAAAGCAAAGTTATGGAAGCGATTCATGCTCATTTTGATGAACTTACGGAAATGGCTTACGAGTATATCACTTGGAACCCGGTCACAACCGCTTAAACTTCCCCAACCCCATCATTAGTGAAAAGCCCCTGACTCACTCGTCAACAAATGGAAAGGTTATTTGCTCTATTTGTTCGGTGGCGATATTGATGAGCGTGCTCCGGGTGTATCCGTTTGTTTCTCACACGCTTCGACCTGATAATACTCTTATACGATACACTGCAACAACTCTTTGTCACAGAAGCACCACCGCTGACTCCACCACAGCATTGAACAAACCGCTTCCAACAATGATGAACCGGTGATGATATTCTTAATGAAGTACCCCACCGCAGATTTTGATCCAAATCGTTCTTTAACCCGCTTGCTAATGACATCACAGCACGATGTCGAGGAATCATCAACAAACCATTTGAATCCTCGAATCGCACAATGTATACCAACATCAACCTCTACACATCGATGGACAAAAGACCATCCTCGGCAAATATTATTGGCAACCCAAATCAGCCGACCGTTATGAGACAACGTTGTTAATACAAATAAGCGGTAGAAAATGTTTATTTATATTTTACGATCTTCTAATGTTTTGTCGATAACAAAAGTAAGATCATTTTAATGAAACAAATAAAATACGTAAATGGTTTGAACTAATAGTTTTCTAACACACTTACGCTTTCACATAAAACACTAAAACAAGTATAAGTGATTTTATGATCTAGATACATATGTACAAACAACTAGTGTTTACATATTGGGTTAAACATATACTTAAACTAAGTATACTAAAATGGGTAAAAACTAAGTGTATGCTAAATTGGGTAAATACAAGTATATACTAAATGGCTAAATACTAGCAAATGGTTTTTGACCCATGGTTTTATATATACCACTTAACCAAGTTCATTGTATCCTTAGGGGAAATCGAGATATTCTTCCCGCTTGTTGTGCTTACATGTTGTACTATTTGCTAACACAACAACCATACAATCTCTCCTACTTCACGCAAGGCGAATTGCAAATCTTCAAGGCTCCAAGAATAAACTCATCCCTTATGGAATGTTCTTGACATACTATCATTAATGTTATGCACTTCCATCCTCAATTTCAAAGTCCGTTATGCGTATTTCAGAACAAGATGATGGAACCGCTAAACATATCTCTCATGAAGACTTTCTTCATTCTTGATTCCACCAATACCCATCAATCACATAATGATCCTCCCGGTGAAGACATTCAAGGAACCTAGAATAGTCAAATAGGATCAATTCTACTCTACTCATTATTTATCAATGTAATCCTATTTCTTTCATGAAATAAAACATCTTACATTTGATATCTTTGTTTTAGAACTCCTTTAAACAAAACTTAGAATATAATGCATTGTCAAGATCATTGCATACCTTTAGTAAAGGTTACATCTAGCGATAGGCGGATCCCAAATGTTGTACTAAACGGATCCCTACATCTAGGAACCGTGGGATCCGACAAAAAGAAATGCAATTGCAAGCATTGTATGTCAAACACATCCTTAGAACACCTCACACTAAGCTAAACATAGTGTCTTAAGGTAGATTAAGACTTTATCAAGATAGGTTGACCTTTCCTACCGCTCCAACTCACATAGAACACACTCTAAGATATCCATAGATCAATCACTTTGTTTTAATCCATCACTCTTCCGCCTCAAAACTCACACTTCATATTTTTACCCTTCACATCTAGGTTAAAATCTTTTATAACAAAATTGATCATAAATCAATCTCACCTCAAAATTGATCAAAGTTAATCAAATCCTAGTTTTCCCATCTCAAAACCATTAGGATATTTTCCAAAACACAATCCTAAGTCACAACCTCATCTCTAGGATCATTTAGCTTCAATTGAAACTCTCCTATTTAGTGTCATCCTTACTCATTCATTGGTACTCATGAAAGTTCCAAATCCTTCCACAAAAGACAATCATTAGCTACATCACTCACCACCTTCAAGTACTTAAGCACCCTTTCATTTAAAACACTTAGGAAGACTGAAGCACTCAAGATGTTATAGGTTTTAAATTTTAGAAACATCATTTCCACCCTTTCATGTATACTGATAGCCGGATCCCTAGGATTAGCCTAGACGGATCCCTCTGAGAAAGGAACCGTGGGATCCGGATGACAGTATAGGTCAAATATTGCTAAAACAATCATTTCAACTTATCTTCCTAACTCAAACACTCCATCTCATCTTAAATGAGTTCCTAGATCAGTCCAACCTCGAAGTTGACTCTTGTGCATGTCAATCATCACACTCCGATGAATCCTAGTGGCTTAAAGCTTAAATGCACTTGCCGAATCTCTTAGTTTATAAACCACCTTGTTAGGACCTCCATAGTCATCACTCTCACTCTAAATTTCAGCTCTTGAAATCATTTCATCATGAGAAAAACCCCAAGTAGTAACTTATCCAACAAAGAACCACCCATGAAAAAGGCTCGTGTTATACACGTAAATCTCCTCAACCGAATCATCTCCCACAAACCAACAAATGAGAGAATCCTTCATCATCCAATCAAACCAATTCCTAAAAGGATAGTACCCACAAAACTACCTATGCCTAACACCACCATACCTCCTAGGCCAAACAATATCACCTCCACTAAACCATCACCATTGGTTCCTAGAAATATTTCATTTACTTCACCACTATCATCACCGCACATCTACAATTTAGAGGACTTGCCTCCTAGGCCGCCCTCATCCGCTTCGCCGACAATATTCTCCTCATTAGGAGGAATAATGGTTCAAAATCAAGGTGTTGAGTCAACACTTGCTTGACTTCCTTTTCGCCATCTCCATCATATAATCCTATATGGATTATGAGAAATCATCAAAGTCAACCACCCACCATATGGAAGTTGACACTTCCTTACCACTACCATCATTCTTGGTCGAGGCATTCTCAAATGCATCTCCACCAATCCTCCATCGTTTGAAGCTCATGCAGCAGCTTCACTTGATCCTTCGCATCAAGCCATTTTATTTCCTCCACCACCACTACCTAGCCATGACAAAGATTGCTATCATTGTCAACATGTTGAAAGTTTGATACATGAAATGCAGAAGACCAACGTTTCATGTTCTATCATCTCCTCGAAAGTTTTGATGAGATCAAACCTAAACAAAACTTGAGCTAGAAGATTTTAGTGGTGTCCTAGCATCAAGCGCTAGATAGTCTAGAAATTTCTAGTCATGTATTGTCTATTTTCTTATTTTTTGAGTCATGTATATCATAACTCTTGTTTTATTAAATGGAATTACATGCTACTTGTTATTTTTCCGAGAATATGTATTCATATCTCATTTATGTGATAACATTACATGTTATATCACCTTTGTTGTTTTTAGTCATCGACCAGGCGGATCCTCGAGATTACCTGTAGCGGATCCTAACTAGGAGGGAACCGTGGGATCCGTGAAGTCGAGAAAGTTTTGTTTTCTAACTTAAATCACATTTGCAGTGAAATTGTGAATTATACTTGTTTTCTAACCCTTGTTTGCAGTTATTCAATTAACATAAAGAATTTGACATCCTAAAGCTGGGGAGCTTGATGTCAAAACGATACGCTGCAAAATTACTTGCAACCTTTGATTTAAATTTCATAACTTCCCGCTGGAAATATTGCAATAATCTAGGGGAGCACACCGTCACATTGACGTAATCTTTTGCATAAGTTAGTTGCAAATGAACTAGATTA
Source organism: Chrysanthemum lavandulifolium (assembly GCA_022545495.1). Taxonomy (NCBI): domain Eukaryota; kingdom Viridiplantae; phylum Streptophyta; class Magnoliopsida; order Asterales; family Asteraceae; genus Chrysanthemum; species Chrysanthemum lavandulifolium. Next base: position 246,277,587 of record CM040239.1, read on the forward strand.
GAATTAGTTTCTTGATGCCCTTACTTAGGGATGGACTCGTCGAGGGGGAGTAACGATTTAGATCCTTTCCTGCTACTTGCTCTCTATTTTTTCTTCTTTCCTTTCACATGTTTTCTTAAAAACAATGTGTTGCTTTCTTCAAACACTTTTGTTTCGACAAAAAGGGAGAAGAAAGTAAAAACTAAATTCAAACTTTACTTAATTTTAGCTTTTCCTTAAAATAATCTTATGTTTTGTCATCAACAAAAGGGAGATTGTTAATACAAACAAGCCGTAAAAACGCTTATTTATATTTTACGATATTCTAATGTTTTGTCGATAACAAAAGTAAGATCATTTTAAGGAAACAAATAAAATATCGTAAATGGTTTGAACTAATAGTTTTCTAACACACTTACGCTTTCACATAAAACACTAAAACAAGTATAAGTGATTTTATGATCTAGATACATATGTACAAACAACTAGTGTTTACATATTGGGTTAAACATATACTTAAACTAAGTATACTAAAATGGTAAAAACTAAGTGTATACTAAATTGGGTAAATACAAGTATATACTAAATGGGTAAATACTAGCAAATGGTTTTTGACCCATGGTTTTATATATACCACTTAACCAAGTTCAAAGTATCCTTAAGATACATTGTATCTAGAAAGAAAACCATGGATCAACCCATAACCCATGACCCATGACCCATAACCAAAAATACCCATGGGCAAAGAGAGGACCACGGATCCCTAGTTTTGTGCTAGCCGGATCCCTTGTGGTAGGATCCGTGGGATCCGGGGAAACAGAGGATTTTTCCTCTATAAATAGTGAGCCATTTCTTCATTATATCTCACCCTCTCCAACATACTTTCTCCCCGAGTTAAATCTCACTAACCTTAGATCCAAGAGATCTATGTTTGTAGTTTTGTCTTTGTGTGATCTTTAGGTTCCTCTTAAAGGCAAGATCACCACCTTTGAAGTCGAGCAAGCTCAAGTCCATGAGTTGCCATGCTTCCTCATCATCAAGGCTATTGAAGTCCTCTTGTTGATGATCCTTTCTTTCTTCAAAGAAGTGTAGTGTTGAAGACATTAGTGAAAGATGTCTCAAGTGTCAAGATCTAAGATATTAGTGAAGGGTATCTATCGTCTATAGAATAAGCACTTGTGGTAGGTGCTTAGAAGTCAAGACAAGAAGCATTAGTGAAAGGTGCTTAGAAGTGAAGACACAAGACATTAATGAAAGGTGTCTTGTAGATCTAATCAAAGGCATTAGTGAAAGGTGCCTTAGATGTACATTCGATATGGTGTGTTTCGATGTACTAGATAGACTAGCATTAGATCCAAGGATATTGATGTCCTTGATGATGTTGTAAAGGAGTAGATCTCCTTTGGGATTAGTCGTTGGTGTAGTGTGGTAGTAGTTCCTTCATTGCAATGGAACTAGGTGCTTAGCCTAGTACCTAATAAAGGGTAGGCGACGTTGTGAAGGTGTAGTTCACCTAAGGTGTGAAAGAACTTCGGTGGTTAGCCTAGCACCGCATAAAGGGTAGGCGACGCTGTTAGGTGTGGTTCGCCTTGGAGAGAAAGATCTCGGTATTTAGCGTTGTACAAAAAAAGGTTGCGACGTTGTGAAGGCTTCTCGCCACCAGGAGATTGGTGTAGTGTTTACAAACTCTCGAGTAGGTGACTCGGGGGTGGAGTAGGGCAAGGAAGGTGTCCTTGTAGCGAACCACTATAAATACTCGCGTTGTGGTTTTGTGCTTCTTACTCTTATCTTTTCATTACATATCTTTATATGCTTGTTTATCAACATCCAACACACACAACCAAATAGATTGACATAAGTCGATCTAAATAGTTTAAAAGGAAGTTTTAATTGGTAAAACTATTCAACCCCCTTTAGTTTTCTACAACGCCTTCACACAGATGGTGAACATTGCATTTATGCACTCACTATCCGCCAATCTAAGCCTAAAACATTAAAGACGCAATGACAAATGACAACCGGATTGAATCCATGCAAGAAGAACTCAACCAATTCAAATGTCTTGAAGTATGGAACTCGTTGAAAGACCAACAGGGTCTACGCCATTGGTCTCAAATGGATTTGGAAAACAAATTGATGTCAAGGAACGAATTTGAAACAAGTCACGCCTAGTTGCTAAGGGTTATCGCCGTGAAGAGGAATAGACTTTGAAGAATCTTTTGCTCCAGTTGCTCGCCTTGAGGTCATTCGATATTTCTCGCTCATGCTCATATGAATGTGACGGTCTTTCGATGGATGTCAAACTGCGTTTTCAACGGACAACCGAAGAAACGGTTTATGTCACCAACCCGAAGGATTCGTTGATCCCGAGTTCCCGAACCATGTCTACAAACCGAACAAAGCTCTTTATGGTCTCAAACAAGCTCCTCGGGCATGGTACGACAAGCTATCATCTTTCCTCATTGCCAATAATTTCTCCAAAGGTTTGGTTGACCCTACTCTTTTATACAATATCACGGGCACATATCTTAATTGTTCAAATTTACGTGGATGACATCATTTTGGGTCTACACATAAAAGTACTCAATCGCTTTGCAAAATTAATGAAGAAAATTTTGAAATGTCCATGATGGGTGAACTTCACGTTCTTTCTAGGACCGCAAGTTCATCAATCACCCCGTGGTATTTTCTTGAGTCACCCAAATATGCCCTTGAATTGTTAAACAAATTTGGAATGAAAACTCGTGACACTTATGCCACACTAATGACTCATACCAAGAAGCTAGACGCCGATTTACATGAGAAATTAGTAGACCCTACCAAATACCAAAGTATTATTGGGTCTCATGTATCTAACAACCAGCGAGACTGATATTGTATTTGCCGCTTATCTATGCTCCCGCTATCGATCATGACCAACCGAAACCCACCTCTGCGAGGCTAAAAGAATCCTCCGATACATCAAGGGAACCATTAACTTGGGGATCCGTATCCGAAGGATTCGGTTTTGAACTAATCGCCTTTTCGATGTTGATCACGCAGGATGTTTAGACTCACGGAAAAGTACTTCAGATCACTACAATTTCTTGGTGATAAACCGTGTCTTGGCAATCGAAGAAGCGAGGATTGTACATCACTGCCATCAACCAAGCAGAATATGTAGCCATGTCCGCGTGTTGTGCTCAAGTCATCCGGATGAGAACACAACTCAAAGACTATGGTTACGTATTTGATAGAATCTCGATGTATCTTTGCGACAATCGAGTGCCATTGCGATCTCGCAACTCGATTCAAAGACTCAAATCAAAGCACATCGATCTTCGCTATCATTTTATCAAGGACCACGTGGAGCAGTGCAGCTTGAATTATACTTCATGGTACAGTAATACCAATTGGTAGATCTCCTCACCAAAGCCTTGCCTCCCGCTAGGTTTAATGAGTTGGTCCACCGGATTGGTATGAGGTGTTTGACTCAAGAGGAATTGGATGACCTCCTAAAATGTCTTTAAAAACTTGTCAAACACCAAAATATATTTTGTAAATAATTTTTCAAAACAAAATACAAAAATATAAAATCTTATAAAACAACAAAAATATTCTTCTAATCTAATTTTCTTTCAACATGGAAAGTACATTTCTTTCGTCAACACTATAATCTTTCAAACTTCAAGATTTTTCCGATCAAGTGTTGAGGGGAGAAAATAAATACTTAACTGCTTCAAAATATCGTGTACTTGCATGTTATCCTATCCCGGTTGTTTCTTTTATCAATGGTGGTAAAATTTTCGGTTTTATAACACCCTGACTAAAATTTATAACCTTTCATTATTTTCCTAAGTCGAGGGGAGTGTCATCAAGTTTCTTTCTTAAAATATTTGTTTGGTAACCAAAATGGAAGTTAAATGGCTTTGTATGAAAAGGAAAAGTGGAGGGACCAAAAGCGTCAAATTGTTAAAGTTACTTTAAATAAAACACCTTCCACCTAACTTTTCCATCACATTTATTACTCCTAACCAACATAATCTACGATATAATTTGTTCAACAAACCAAGTTTTGATCATTAATTTGTAAGTGTTTTTGTGTCGATAACACGTTTTAAACATTGGTTTTGATTTTCTAACGAATCCAACGGTTAAATTTACTTTTATGGTTGATTTTGTGTTATACGCATACGCCGAAGAACACATGATCATACTTATGTGTTTGAGGTTAAGATAAATGGGTCAAAACATTTCTTTAACATCAAGGATACTTTTATCCTCAAATTCCACCGAAACACGAATCGATGGTTTTTCAAAATTAGGGTTCTTGAGTCGGTTTATGTATTTTCAAATGTGATTGTATTTGGTGAAAAAGATTGTTGTGTGATGTTAATTTAATGTTGAATTGATGATATCCAGGCCTATAATTACCCGAAACACTAATTGAATAAAAATTAGTATTTAGGGTTTAATGTTCTTAGGTTTGGGTATTTTTGATTCTTGACATTTTGATGTTGAAACTTGGTTACTAGACTCTCACAATACCTAAGACCTACCAGAAAACACTTGGTGCAATTCCTATGGCTAGAAATCTTATGCGTAATTCTTAAACTCTAGGGTTTTGACTTACGCGATGACTTTCACGCGTAAACTGCTTAAATTGAGTTTCATGACTTGATTTGTCTTAAAATGAATAAATGTGTTAAGATTGATGATATGATGATTTTGTTTCGTGCTTGCTACGCTTAAAACTCATAATCAAGGTCTTTGTAACTCTACGCATAAGGATCACCACGCGCAGAAAGTTATGCGTGAAGAGTAATTTTACGCGAATCATTACGCCGCAAGGTTCTACAATGGGACTACGCGTATCCTGTGAAGGATATGCGAACATGACTCACGCATAAGGTTTACTCTTCGAGAAATCCTTACGCGTAAGGTTTTTATACGCATCACGCCGTAAGCTCACACGCATAAGGTCCCCTTTTCCCACGCGTAATATTTCTTACGCTGAAGTAAGGATCCCACGATAAGCAATGCTCACGCCAGATCTTCTCCCGCTCACGCATAAGCTACTATTCCTACGCATAAGCCTTGATCAAACCTTCGTTATGAATTGTTACGGCGTGCAAACTTGTAAATAAATGAATCATAACGTCACGAATCCAATAACGTCACCAATAAGCTTAATCGTATAATGTGTTATGAAAATATGTGATAACATAAACTTTAAAATCTAAAGTTAACTAACTCACGAAACTTCTCACGACGTCATTGGACTATTGGACAATTAAGTGACTTTGGACTCGTAATAATCATTGACATCAGATATTCAATAATTAGACAATAAAACCTTCTATTGACTAACATTATGTCTTTCGATGTGTTGGTTTTTTGGCTAATGTTATTTCGAATCAAGACATGGTCGCTCAAATGAATGTGGATGCACCGAAGTTCTCACTATTGTCGACATCTTCCCTAATGGCAATCCGAGAAAGATTGGAAAGAACAACCTTAGGGTTGACTTTGAAACCCTCACATGCTCGTAATCTTCTTGTCTCATTGCCGTGGATATTCTAAAGAATCATCCCTACCGAACATGCTCTCACACTCGCTACTGCATCGAGATCTACATGCAACAATTCCGAACTCAATGCAGAGGATCAAAGGTCAAAGTGCGATTCTGTGGACGCTCAATCATAAACAAGTCACCATCACTCATGCGAGACTTACGGGTTGTTCTTCTCATTCCCGAAATCGAGCCAACCGACTTCTTTGCCACACCTACATCGAGGAGACAGCTTCAATTCACGATTGATATTGGCTATGATGAAGCTTCGTGAATTATCACTAAGCATTCTCATGTGGAGCTTAAGAACATTCCTCAACCGTGGAGAACCTCTACATCATCATCACCAAATCGGTCTCTAGTCGTGATAGTGGCTATGAGCATCCCAAGCTCATGGAACTACAAATCTTCTAGTCATTAATCAACAAGAAGGACATCGAAATTGAAGCTCGATATGGGATGACATGATGACGTTTCTAAAAACTTGGCTCAAAGATTCCCTATGTCGATACATAAAATTGTTGATCCAGAGCACTTGGACTTCATCCCGATATCCCAAAAGGCTCAATGACCCCGATAATCACGACATGTTGACTAAGCCTATCCTATCACCGAATCAAGGAATCGCCAACAAAGGAACAGGTGTTGTGTTACCCGATCACCTACCGACTAACGAAATCAAGAAGCTTGAAACGCATAAAAGGTATCGGGTAGCGGTGAAGAGAAGGAAAAGTTGGTCATCTTGATGAAAAGCCTTGGAACACCTACTCGGAGAACCGTAAGAGGAAGTGCCGGAAGTGCAAGAAGCACAGAGAGTCAAAGGAAAGTCCCAAAGAGGAAACCTACTCCTAAGAAGAAAGTTCCTCTCGAAGTCGCTCCTATTCCTACACCCGAACCACCAAGAAAGCTATTGGACGAAAGCTCAAGATACACAATCGATGAGGAGGTCCACTACTTTGAATCGAACCGAACCACCTCCTCAAGAGCAAAACCTCCTAGTCCTCCAGTTGACCTAGGAAAAGGAAGACTCCTTTACTTGTGCCATATGAAGAAAGCTCGAAAGTGATGAAGAGCAACTGGATTTATCATACAGAAGAAGTTTAAAATCGTTAGACACCTTCAAAAGCTAAAGAATTTGAACAAGATCAAATGCGTGGCCCCGAGGGCGAGTGGTGGTGTCCACTCTTCACCGATCCCGATGCGGTTAATCAACCCGATAAGGAGCCGGTGCCACCACTCTTGTGCAACAACAAAAGCTTGTGGAGGAATCTACCGATTATAACATTGAGGAACCGAAAAGGACAAGTCCGAGAAAGAAAAGATCGATGAAGAAGCCCGAGGCTCGACGTAAGTAAAGCTAACTGACAAGATAACGAAGAGAATTATGATGATTATCTTCTCAACGGTCAACTCGCTCCAAGGAGGATATCAGCACCTCCAAAGGACCCCGAGCCTCCTCATGTCTCCTCATCATCGATTCATCATCTCATTCTTCACCACCACCATCTAAAAGATCAACCAAATCAACATCCAAATCATGAAGAAACCAGCTGACTCTTGGTTATCTCATGCTAAAACAAGGATTGTTAATGTCACAAAGCAAGTCGGTAAGAAGGATGTTACCAACAAAAGTTGAATCAACTTATTTATGTAATCAACCTTCTTCAAGACGGATAAATGAATTGTTGACATAAAGGAACAAATCCAAGTTTATCGGTGGAGATTTCCAAAAGGAATTAGAAAAGACCGCAAGAGAATATACTCACAAGTTTCTTCTCGAGGTCGTCCCAGTGTGACTCGAGAAGTATTCTCAGACAACTTACTCCAAACATTGTTGCATTGGTTAAAAATATTATGAGCAAAGAATCGACCTTGAATCTACAATCTTCTCGATGTTAATCGCTAAATTGGTATTGCAAATGTCAAAAAGCATTTGGATCCTTCACACGGATGAAGCTAAGTTTTTGAGACTCTATTAGACTATCAACTCAAGTCTTCATGCAAAGAATCAACAACTCAAACCAAAACGATGAAGAGACAAAGATCGATGATAAGGACAAAGACTTTACACCTAAGCAGAAGAAGTCTCGGTGAATCTTCATCAATGCCACCTCCACCCAAACGGACTCCGCACAACAAAGGTCACCTCCTCGTTCTTCACTCGATAAACCTCGTGATTCTTGAATTACCACCCAAGACATAGAAAACCGATGATCATTTTGAGTATACGGTGGTGACGATGAGGAATTCCATGAGCCCCACAACAACCTACCTCTCCCGACAAAGTACAGAAACCGTAATCCTCATCTAGGCCTAAACAAAGAAGAAGAAGAAGCGCCCATGGTTGACGTCGTATCATGGCTAGATGACGATAAAATGAGGAATTTGAATGGTTCTCTACTCTTGTTAATTCCACTCCCTACCAGGTTGAAGGTCAAGATCCGGTGAGACGGTAATACATTGGAGCATGCTAAGGTTCGCAAGAAAAGTTCCATGTGAAGAAGATGACGAAACCGAGTTGAGCGAATCAAGAATGAAGCATTTCAACTTTTAAAAGACACCTCGAAAGTGCCATCGAGGTTAAATATCACCTTGATAATATTGCACGAGCTATGTCTAACAACATGGATTGGCTCAACCTGAATCAAACATCGACTTCACCAAACGGACAACCCTCCATATTACACCGATTGGTCTAAACCTCTACCAATAATTGGCCAACCATATGAACCTAGGATTCCATTCGTGATATTTCTTCAACAAAGACTTGGAATTTCTTCACACGTGGCGATGGCTCAAGGAAATATGCTACATCTTTGACACTTCCATTCCCAAAGACCATATACTCAAAATGCATAGCTATCGAGGAAAGAGCTAATCACTTGTTCTCCAACAAAGTGGAAGAATACGACCGAGATGCAATGTACGGATTCATCATTGGCCGAACGCAAGAATCTACTACAAAAGTCGCCAGTTCGTAAGTCTCAACATGCGGTGTTCAAGACTAAGGATATCGTTGCCATCAAACACGTTGATCTTTCAACCAAATGGGACCACACTTTTCTCAAAAAGATTGTGGTCAAAAGGCAAGATGAACGGATTATGCATTCTCTCAAGTCGACTTTGAGAATTTGTCTATCAACGACATTGAAGACATGTACCTTGCCAAAGCGTGGTCGCATGAGGTAATTTTCAATCAAGTACAACGTGAATTCATCAAGTCACCGCTCATCTTCATCGACGATAGTCATCAAAGAACGTATAGAAGATCTCCACTCGCAGTTGAATCATATCGCACCCGTGTCAACTTCACTCCACCTCGCCTTGATCTTCCCGACATCAACCAGACTCACAATATACACTCATCAAGAAACCATTCGGCGTCGTTTCGCAGTGAACTTCAACGAAATTGCTTAATGGCGTGTAGTGATCTTCACAAGTTTGGGGATCACACTTTGAAGATGGTTAGGGACGGATTGGCTTATAGGTTGAAGGATATCGTCAAAAGATCGGGTCTCTGGCGATGGAATTCTCGGGATCAAGGGATGTGAGGAGGATCATCAAAATGATTGATGAAAGGTTGTATAGAAGGATCGCCCGAACATTGGAAAGCTTTGTTGGTGGTGACCAGATTAACATCACCGCTATCAACGCCTGCTCGCACTCCCGCAACATCATTGGACTTCACAGGTACCCTTGTTGCTTCTTTCATTATATTTTGGATGTGTGATTTAATATGTCTATGGCTTGTGCACATAAAGTTGTACAACCCGTAATTGTCAAGAAAGGACCACGTGGTACGCTTCATTGCCACAATCCTTATAAAAGGAGCGAAAGCTTCTTACTTTGAGTAAAACCTATCAAACCTTTCATTTTTCAAGGTTTTGCTCAAAAGAACAAGTACTTCCCGTATGATTTTCAAAATCTCAACCGTTTATATCACTTGTTGAGGGGAGTATTTGAATTAAAACTTTGTTCACAAATTGTTCATAGTGGTCATCTTCCCAACACTCGAAATGGTCATATTTATTCTCAAATTTTCAAAATAACATTTATATATGCCATTTTTGGGGGAAAATTTTGTGATAAGAAATATGTTGTGATATTGCTATTGAATCATTGTGTGAAAAGACTTAACCCATGAATTAGACGGATCCGAATAGGTCTTACATTGAAAAGATTTGTCTTCCAAAGACTTATCCAAGTAAATTGTACCTATTCGAGAAGCTTGATGAGTGTGTAAATACTCATCATTTTTGTACATGTGGAATAAACCGCAAAATCATCGAAAACACTGTAAACACATCAAAATGATCAAAATATCACAAATCGTTGTTTTATGTGTTTCAAATGCAAAATATCAAAATCGATGAAAAACATATCAAATTTGCAAAATTGCGCTTTAGTCCCCAAGTTTATAAAATTGTCAAAATAGTCCCTCGAGCCAAAATTTCAAAGAAAAGTCACCAAAGGTCTTTTAAAATCATAAATTGTCATATTTAGTCCTTTGGTGAGAAATCTAAAAGTTTTGAGAAAGTTACAATTTAATCCCGAAAATCCAAATTGGTCAAATTTAGTCCTGGGAATTTTCAAAAGTGTCAAATCTAAACCTTGGACTATTAAATGTTGGCAATACAAACCCTTTGATCACCTTTCATAAATTACATGTTTGGTCCTTGGAAATTGAAGAATTACAATTTTGGTCCCTTTTATTAATATATCTACAAACCATCCGGACCCTATTGTTTACCCAAGCCCAACCATACAACCTTGGCCCAAATCCCTTTACCCGGTCCAAAACCACAACCCGACCAACCCAGTTACCAACAATTTAAATAATATACCCGCTTTCCCTGTCCCCTCCCCGACACCCCTGTCTGCTCCCACCACCAGCCACCAACATCCCTACCAACCCACTCTACACCACCCTTTTGTCTCCCCCCTCCTCACCAACCTCACCAATGCATTTAATGCATCTCTTTCCTGTCCCAATTATCTTGAACCAATTTTCCCGCCAAAACAAGATTAAGGGCCTAGATTGATTCTGGCCAATCAAGGGTGGATATTGCAGCTGGGAAACCCTCAGATGAGAGAGAGAAAGTCTTGGGAGCATAAAAGGAGGCCAAGAGAAGCATGGAAGGGAGTTAGTTTTTAGTTTTTCAAAAATTGTATGTCGAATTTTAATTACTTAGTCTAAATTAGCTTTGTATTGGTATTTTCAAGTTCATTTGTATTCAAGATAATCATTTAAGTGTATTGCAACTTAATTTCAGTTTCAATTTAAGCCTAAGTTCTATTTTCATATTTTAGTCTACTGTTGAAATCATCAATCTCAAAACCATTGTTAAATCTGTTGGAAAGTCTGTTTTCAAGCTTAAACAAGCTTAAATAAGCTTGTTAAAGCTTAATATAAACTTACATTTACATTTCACTAACTCTTAAACGGTCAACAAAAGTCAAAGTTGGAGCTAAAATGGTTGCAAAATTGAATGGGGTAATTCAAAGATTGGAAATGGGTTGAAATGGATGCATTGGGTGGAAATTGATAGGTTAGGGTTCCTTGTTTCATAGTTGGCAGGCAATAGTGGCCATTGGACATGTTGTAAGCATTTTTCAAGTCTTTTAGCATAAGTAGTAATTGTAGTTGTAGACTATTAAATCCTGTTCTAATAGTAGTAACTAGGGTAATTTAATCTAGTTTGACCATTGGTATATGATTAGTCAATTGTTGTATCCTTCTAATTTGCAACAAGACAGTTAAGGGGTGTTTGGTTTACACCGCTTAAATTGTCTCATGGTGAATCTGTGGTAGTTTTAGTTGGTTCATGTATGTTTAGCTCCAAGAAACTTAATTGAGTCATTAAATTGTGCTTGAAACCTCTAAAGTCAAAGTTTCATAAAACTCATCTGTCTTGCTGTGAGATCTGTTGTGGATTGGGATTTGAAATCATTGATTTTGTGTGTAAAAGTCTCAAACAAGGCTGGTATTAAGTTCATTTCATTCATAAACATCATAATCAATCATCAAATTGGGTTTAAACTTCATTTTAGTCAAAGATCTATCTGGTTTCAAAAAGTCAAAATGTCAAGAACTTGGGTTCGATGCAGATATTGCAGAGCTTGCATACAATTCACTAAAGCTTTATAGGGTCCGAATTTTTGGTTACAAGTAGTTTAATAGGTGGTCTTTAAGACCTAGTATCTGGTTTTAGCTTTTGCCCTCTAGATTGACCTGCATAAGCTCAAATCGAGCCCTAGTGCCTCGATCATCACTCAAGATTAATCGAGTGATTTCTCGATTGTGATCAAGCTTGCACAGAGCTTGTATAAGCTTTGTAAAGGCTGGTCTTTTGGTTACAAGTAGTCACCTAGGTCTAGTTTAAGACTTGATAGTTGGATTTTAGTTTATAGCTTAATTGGGTGCTTATTTTTGGTCGCTAAGTGGGCACCAATTTTCTGCTTTTAGCTTAAAATCAAAACATCAAATCGAGTTAAATTGTGCTAATCAAGAGTGTAGTTTGTTGTTTTAGTTGCAATTTGGTTAAATTAGTATATCGTAGCTTAATCGATCGGGTTGCTTATTTGGTTCACTTAGTTTATTTAAGAGCTTATTCATAAGCTCAAATCATAGCAGCATCCAATTTTCTCCACATAGCATACTGTTTTTCCAATTTTCCTAGCTTCTTATCATTATTTTAGAGTTTCCCTGAAATTTTCAGATTTTTCTGAGTAGTTTTGCTATTTTTCTTAATTTTAATTAGTTTTTAGCACTTTTTAATTAGCAATTAATACAAAAAATTAAGAAAAGGTTCAAAAAAATAATTTTTCAATTTTCTCGGACTTAGATAAATATAAAAAGCAGAAAAAGTAATTTTCCATATTTTTCATAGTTTATTTTGTAATTTTTAGTGATTTAATTAGTTTTTAATAGTTTAAAATTCCTAGAAAATAGAAAAATAATCACAAAAATACAAAAATAGTTTTGAAAAGTCTATTTTGATATTTTAGACTTTTCCAAGTCTTAATTTTATTTTTCTAGCTTAATTTCCTATTTTCTTGTATTTTAGGTAATTAATTAATAGTTAAAAATAGTTTTTAATTAGATAATTAGTCTTAAAAATAATTTTATTTTTCTAAATATTTTCTTATATCATTAGGATTGTAAAAACATCATTTTCATATTTCTAGGGTTAATATTGACTTAGTTTCACGCTTTTAGTCAGACGTCACGTAGATTTTAATTTCGAGCCAGAAATCATAAAAACAAAACATCATTTTAATTTTAGTGATAGCGTTTATTTAATAGATTTTATCTTTTAATTTCCTCTCATTTGCATTTTAGCCTTTGTATTTGTTTGATATTTCGTAGTTATAATCATCAATTCATAATCCTTTTTCGCTCAAACTTCTCGATCACTAGACGTTGATTGATCCATTGCATAGCTCATTGGGACATAACGACCGGGGAGACTCTATACTCTCTCGATCTTCATTGCATTAGTGTTTGAGCGGTTTTAGTCTTTAGAACTTGACCGCTTAGCAAGATCAAATTTTTGGCGCCACGCCGGAGTCAGGTTTGATTTATCTCCGCTTTAGCAGCATTAGTTGTTTGAATCCTCACTCATTGTTTATATCATCATTCTCAGATATATATATATCCATATTTTCTTCTAAAATCCAAAACCCAAAAACATCCAAAACTTATAAAACACAAAAATATTTTCTTTTGTTTCTATATATGTATCAAAAATAAAAATACAAAAGAATCGCTGCTTTTTCTAATAATTAACAACTTAAAAGATTACCACCGAAAACCAAGGCAAAGGCACTACCTAATCGGGGTGCGACCATAATAAGTTCCCGAACTAAAGATATAAAACTTGCCTTTGTGTCCATTGTGATTGGTGTACCTTTTCAAAGAAGCCATTCATCTTGGATTATTGGTAAAGTTCATCGTTGTTTTGCCTCGAATTTGTGTTAATTGATTTTGTTGTGATATCGACGCTTCGTAACCGTAAAACCCATAAAGATTCTTCTCACCCCATTTTTACAAAACGCCTTCATAATTCTCATTCTCATCCGAAAGATTTTCATAATTCCATTTCTCTCCTTAACTCGAGGTTCCTTAGAGTTAACTCTAGTGTATGCGCACTCGCTCTTCTAGATCATCGAGTCCTTTTCGTGAGCTTGTCAAGATTCCAAGAAGACGTGTTCAGAGACTTTCGCCCAAATAGTCGAACCCGAGATTCGGACTATTTCTACTCAACTGCCATGGCGTATTTAACGCATTATGGCGGAAATGCTCCGCACCCACCGAGGGTTATGGAGATGCCATCGTTTTACCCGTTATCAACTCGATCACTTTGAATTGAAGACACATTTGATCCAACTTGTGTCTACAAATCAATTCGCTGGTCGATCGAGAAGACCCGATGCACACATCCGCTGGTTTAACAAGTTGACTTCAACTATCAATTTCAAGGATGTGCCACAAAAGTCATCAAGTTGATGCTTTTTCCATTCTCTCTTGAGGGACAACCGATTTGGTCGGAAAAGAACCCCTCGATCTATCGAAACTTGGGAGGATCTTGTTCAAAAGTTTGTCAACTATTTCTTTCCTCCATCAAAGACGACTAATCTTAAAATGAAATTTCTGGATTTCGTCAAAATTTCGATGAAAACTTTGGAGAGGCATGGGAGAGATTCAAAGATCTCTCGTGAAATGCCCCCATCATGAATTCACTGAGCTTCAACAAGTAAATATCTTTTACAATGGGTTGAACGGAAACGATCAAGATTCCTTGAATGCACCAAGCAGCAATATCTTGAATCGTAAACCTAAAGATGTGATTGAGATTTGCGAGCAAAATCAAAGTTCCTATTTCTCGCAACAAAGTCAATGTTCGAACATTCTCGCTTCTTCATCCGTAACTCTTCCGAAGTTAGCCGCTCCGATAGCCGCTCTAACGGACATCATCCATTGTATGATAAAAGAGGTAAAGGAAATCAAAAGCGAAATTCATAAGCCGGAACCAATCAAAGCCGTAAACAAGGTGTGTGAAACTTGTAGTGGTCCACATGCGATTATGATTGTCAAGCAACCGATGCTTCCTTTTACCAAGCTCCGTAGCTTCGTAAACCACAATCAATACCGACCACAGTCGATCCTCACTACTGCACCTAGCGGTATGACACCACCGGTTTTCCTCCTGCAAAACCATGGCAATCAAAACCATGGCAATCAAAATCGCTTTGTTCCAATCAAGGACAAAATTTCAATAACTCTCAAAATTTCAATCAAAACCGGAACAATTTCAACCAACCTCAACCATATCAAGCTCCTAATCATCAAAGCTATCAACCACCTCCTCAAGCTCCCATACCAAATGACTTCATGAAAATGACCGAGTCAAACATGCGCTCTATGCAAACTCGCATCAATAACATGAGGTTGAGCTTAAAGGAAATTGATACCACAATGTCTCGGCAGACAAATGAGTTAAAGAATATGATGAGCGCTTTCATGAACATGAATATGAACAAAGCTTCACCATCTTCCGGGGACTCCCAAGCAATACTATTCCCAATCCAAATGCCGAGTTGAAAGCCGCCACCACTGTGAGTGGTAAGACGCACAATGGACCCACGACCCAATGCCCCTCCCCGTGGCATTTAGTCAAGTTACCAAGGAGACAACGGACAAGGTGCATTATTCAAGCCCATGGTATCAAGACACGTCCCACCTTCGGTAGTCCAAGTTTTAAGTCCGGAACCCGATGTTCGAGGAAAAATCTGAGCGTAAAACACTTCCATCCCTACTCAAAAGTCTAGTCGCCTTCCTTACCCATCAAGAATGAATGATGAGAAGCTCAAAGACAAAACAAAGAGCAAATGGAAAAATTTTTCCAAATCTTCAATGAGCTTCACTTTGATTTAAGCTTCGTTGATGCTCGCTCTAATGCCTAAATTTGCATCCACGCTTAAAGGCTTACTCACCAACAAAGATAAGCTATCGAGATGGCGAAAACCCTCTAAATGAGAGAATGCTCGGTGCCATTCTTAATAAGCTTCCGAAAGCTTGAAGACCCCGGCCGGTTTCTAATCCCGTGTGATTTGGGATGTTTCAATGTTCGCCTTGGCGATCTTGGCGCTAGCATTAACCTCATGCCACTCTCGATGGAAGAAACTGCTCTTCCCGAACTTTCATCCACTCGTATGACACTCGAGCTAGCGGATCGCACTGCTACTCGTCCACTGGGATAGCCGAGGATGTCGTGATGAAAGTGGGAAAGTTTCACTTTCATGCCGACTTTGTTGTAGTAGACTTCGATGCAGGATCCTAGAGTTCCCCTTATCTTGGGAGAGCTTTTTAAGAACAGTCGTGCTCGATTGATGTGTTTGTCAAGAGTTGACCATTCGGGTTGACAACGAAGAGCTCACGTTAAATATCAACGGAACTCCAAACCTCTCACAAACAAGAGTGTTGCAACAATTGATAAAAATCGAAGATTCAATGCAACACTCTCAAACTTCACGGTTAAGAGGAGTTTTCAAAACGCACGAGCTCAAAGCTTTGAAAGTTACCCCGGTTCAAACAAATGGTTTGAAAGTTGTACCGTGGAAGTCAAGAGTGTTCTTGATGATGATGACGATGATCTAGAATCGAGACTTCATCGGAAGTGGTGGAAACCGCTAGCTCTAAGAGCACACCACTTGTCCCACCTCCCATCGCTTGTCGCATCGAGTTTGTTAACTCAGATGAAACCAAACTCTCTTCTCATTTCATCCGAGTTGGATGATGATGTTTATGATCCAATGGGAGACATTCTTCCCATTGATGAATTGCTCAAAATGATCCATCATCCTCTAGTCTTATTCCCGACTCTTCCATTCCTTCTCTCACTCCCCGATGAGGAAGATGACAAATTTTGGAATGAAGTCGATGCATTTCTTAGTGATAAGTCAATTCCAACGGAATTGATAACACTTACCTTGATCCGAGGAGACATCCTTTTCCGAAAGTTTGTTGATTGAAGAACCATTTCCCACCCTCCTCCCGGACATCTTCTTGACAATCACCATCTAAGCTTCAAGTTTAAGCTTAAAGATGTCAAACCGGTGATTTGCTTTCTCTCACGAGGAATGGACTTGCATTCTCATGTACGCCTTTATTCCATTCTTCACAGATGGTGTGGTTGCTCTTTCCCTTTTTCTTTCGGGAATGAGGACACCATCTTTGACCCCGTATCATCCCTTATAGTATCTACTATTAAACAATACCGCGGTTATATCTCGTCGGTGTGGAACTTTCGATGTTCATATGTTCATTAACATTGTGAACGAAAGTCCGATCGAGATTGGTTTTCCACGTTACTTTCCCATGAACAAATGAATACGGGTCGAGTCAAGCTAGCGACTCGGGAATCAAAAACAAGAGCATGCCATATGGGTTTTCACCCATATTTCTATCTTCTCACCTCTTTCTACCACCCTAGTGGGGGGTTGCCCACATGTTTCAAAAAAAAAAAAAAAAAAAAAAAATCTTCTTTCTAAATAATGGCCGTAGTATTTCCTTTCACGTTTTTTGTTTCGCATAATCACGTACTTTGAATATTGAGGGCAATATTCATCTCTAGTGTGGGGGATTCTCTCGAATTTTATCATGTAAATATACCGCCTAATCCCCGCTTTTGGCCAAATTTTTTTTGGAGAAAGTGTTCTACACTTTCTCATCCGTTATCATCCGCCATGTCTCAGAAGACAAAAGGATTGGCTAATCCAGAGCAAACGGCTCTTGGTAAAGATTTCTCAAACCGCTTATATGGCTTGCAATTTGCCCAAAATTGTATGGTATTCGACTCACCATATCCTAAAAAGTGAAGAGTTGGCTAGCCCGCAAGATTATGGCTTGTGGTAAAGGCGTGGAAAAACCATAATTGGTAATCACCACCAAAGATAATGTTGATAATTTATCTAAGAGTTGGCTAGTCCGTAAGGGTACGGCTTCGGTAAAGACAAAATCAAACCGCTGGAAGTCGGTGGTTTGCTCAAAATCACATGGTTATCGCAGTGTACCATGGTTCTTACTTGAACTCGAAACATTTGGCTACTCGTAAGTAATGGCTTTTGGTAAAGAGATTAAAATCCATTATGTTTTCTCAAATCATTGCTAGGGACTAGCAATATCTCGATGTGGGGATTGATGAGTGTGTAAATACTCATCATTTTGTACAAAATAAACGCAAAATCATCTCGAAAACACTCGTAAACACATCAAAATGATCAAAATATCACAAATCGTGTTTTATGTGTTTCAAATGCAAAATTATCAAAATCGATGAAAACATATCAAATTTGCAAAATTGCGCTTTAGTCCCCAAGTTTATAAAATTGTCAAAATAGTCCCCGAGCCAAAATTTCAAAAGAAAAGTCACCAAAGGTCTTTTAAAATCATAAATTGTCATATTTAGTCCTTTGGTGAGAAATCTAAAAGTTTTGAGAAAGTTACAATTTAGTCCCCGAAAATCCAAATTGGTCAAAACTAGTCCTTGGGAATTTTCAAAAGTGTCAAATCTAAACCTTGGACTATTAAATGTTGGCAATACAAACCCTTGGACTACCTTTCATAAATTACATGTTTGGTCCTTGGAAATTGAACTTTACAATTTTGGTCCTTTTGTATTAATATATCTACAAACCATCGGACCTATTGTTTACCCAAGCCCAAACCATACACCCTTGGCCCAAATCCTTTACCCGGTCCAAAACCACAACCCGACCAACCCGCTACCAACAATTTAAAATAACAAACCCGCCCTTTCCCCGTCCCCTCCCGACACCCTGTCTGCTCCCACCACCTCCACCAACATCCCTACCAACCCACCCTACACCACCCTTTTGTCCCCCCTCCTCACCAACCTCACCAATGCATTTAATGCATCTCTTTCTCGTCCCAATTATCCAAACCAATTTTCCGCCAAAACAAGATTAAGGGCCTAGATTGATCAAAAGACATCCAAGGGTGGATATTGTGTTGGGAAACCCTCGATGAGAGAGAAAGTCTTGGGAGCATAAAAGGAGGCCAAGAGAAGCATGGAAGGAGTTAGTTTTAGTTTTTCAAAAATTGTATGTCTAATTTTAATTACTTAGTCTAAATTAGCTTTGTATTGGTATTTTCAAGTTCATTTGTATTCAAGATAATCATTTAAGTGTATTGCAACTTAATTTCAGCATCAATTTAAGCCTAAGTTCAATTTTCATATTTTAGTGTCATCGTTGAAATCATCATTCTCAAAACCATTGTTAAATCATTAGAAAGTTTGTTTCAAGCTTAAACAAGCTTAAATAAGCTTGTTAAAGCTTAATATAAACTTACATTTACATTTCACTAACTCTTAAACCTTTGGTCAACAAAAGTCAAAGTCAGGAGCTAAAATGGTTGCGAATTGGAATGGGGTAATTCAAAGATTGGAAATGGGTTGAAATGGATGCATTGGGTGGAAATTGATAGGTTAGGGTTCCTTGTTTCACAGTTGGCAGGCCATAGTGGCCATTGGACATGTTGTAAGCATTTTTCAAGTCTTTTAGCATAAGTAGTAATTGTAGTTGTAGACTATTAAATCCTGTTCTAATAGTAGTAACTAGGGTAATTTAATCTAGTTTGACCATTGGTATATGATTAGTCAATTGTTGTATCCTTCTAATTTGCAAATCAGTAGTTAAGGGTGTTTGGTTTACCTTAAATCAAAATTGTCTCGTGTGAATATTTTGTAGCTTTAGTTGGTTCATGTATGTTTAGCTCCAAGAAACTTAATTGAGTCATTAAATTGTGCTTGAAACCTCTAAAGTCAAAGTTTCATAAAATCTGTCTTGCTGTGAGATCTGTTGTGGATTGGGATTTGAAATCATTGATTTTGTGTGTAAAAGTCTCAAACAAGGCTGGTATTAAGTTCATTTCATTCATAAACATCATAATCAATCATCAAATTGGGTTTAAACTTCATTTTAGTCAAAGATCTATCTGGTTTCAAAAAGTCAAAATGTCAAGAACTTGGGTTTGAGTAGATATTGCGCTAGCATACAATTCACTAAAGCTTTATAGGGTCTCGAATTTTTGGTTACAAGTAGTTTAATAGGTGGTCTTTAAGACCTAGTATCTGGTTTTAGCTTTTGCCCTCTAGATTGACCTGCATAAGCTCAAATGAGCCCTAGTGCCTCGATCATCACTCAAGATTAACCGAGTGATTTCGCTTGTGATCAAGCACCTTGCATGTACTTGTATAAGCTTTGTAAAGGCTGGTCTTTTGGTTAACAGTAGTCACCTAGGTCTAGTTTAAGACTTGATAGTTGGATCTTAGTTTATAGCTTAATTGGGTGCTTATTTTTGGTCGCAAGTGGGCACCAATTTTCTGCTTTTAGCTTAAAATCAAAAACAACAAATCATTAAATTGTGCTAATCAAGAGTCGTAGTTTGTTGTTTTAGTTGCAATTTGTTAAATTAGTATATCGTAGCTTCGTAATCGTGGGTTGCTTATTTGGTTCACTTAGTTTATTTAAGAAGCTTATTCATAAGCTCAAATCATAGCAGATCCAATTTTCTCCACATAGCATACTGTTTTTCCAATTTTCCTAGCTTCTTATCATTATTTTAGAGTTTCCTGAAATTTTCGGATTTTTCCGAGTAGTTTTGCTATTTTTCTTAATTTTAATTAGTTTTAGCACTTTTAATTAGCAATTAATACAAAAATTAAGAAAAGGTTCAAAAAATAATTTTCAATTTTCTCGGACTTAGATAAATATAAAAGTAGAAAAAGTAATTTTCCATATTTTCATAGTTTATTTGGTAATTTTTAGTAATTTAATTAGTTTTAATAGTTTAAAATTCATAGAAAATAGAAAAATAATCACAAAAATACAAAAATAGTTTTGAAAAGTCTATTTTGATATTTTAGACTTTTCCAAGTCTTAATTTTATTTTTCTAGCTTAATTTCCTATTTTCTTGTATTTTAGGTAATTAATTAATAGTTAAAATAGTTTTAATTAGATAATTAGTCTTAAAAATAATTTTATTTTTCTAAATATTTTCTTATATCATTAGGATTGTAAAACATCATTTTCATATTTCTAGGGTTAATATTGACTTAGTTTCACGCTTTTAGTCAGACGTCACGTAGATTTTAATTTCAGCTTCAGAAAATCATAAAAACAAAAACATCATTTTAATTTTAGTGATAGCGCTTATTTAATAGATTTTATCTTTTAATTTCCTCTCATTTGCATTTTAGCCTTTGTATTTGTTTGATATTTCGTAGTTATAATAATCAATTCATAATCCTTTTTCGCTCAAACTTCTCGATCACTAGACGTTGATTGATCCATTGATAGCTCACTGGGACATAACGACCCTGGGAGACTCTATACTCCTCGATCTTAATTGCATTAGTGTTTGAGCGCTTTTAGTCTTTTAGACTTGATCGCTAGCACCAATCAAAGCTCTTGATAGACATGAACTTTGACGGGTTTGACAACCTTCGAGGTTTATCCACACCTTCAAGGTAGTTATTAGAGCTAGTTGTCACCTAAAAGTCGACAATGTACCTCTTTAACTATGCAACGAACCGTGTCCCTCGGGAATTGTCTATCTTGAGTCGATCAATTCAAAAGTGCGAGCTCTTTCCTCCTTGTGTGTAGATTTCGTAAAACTCCTTAGCACATGTGAGGGGAGTATTTCGAAAATCTAAAACTCTTGAAGTGTTCAAACATGTTTTCATTCACAAATGCTTCGAGAGATTTTCATGAAAAATGGTTTTATGCAACGGAGTTATAAGGTGATTGGTTAGAATAACTGTCCTATGATCCGCCAGAGTCGGAGGGATCTACCCAAGGACATCACAAATAGTTAGTACTTAGAAGTCCTTAGGTATGATTAAAAAGGAGAAAATGAAAATCGAGAAAGAAGGAGTTGAAGAATTAAAAGAAATGCAAAGAAAAGGGTGAAAAGAAATAGCCTCCAAATTATTCAACTTAGGGCGCATACCGGGTTCAATTCATATACTCTACCGGTTGTCACTTAGTGACACCGGTATTGAAGATTAAAAGTCGTCATGGACCCAAAGGACGATGCACTAAACCTTCTTAGCCACTCAAGTTTCTCTCAATGTAAGCTTGTTTCATTCTCAGGGAACCCTACGTAAACCATCGGCTTTCTCTTAGAGATTTTGGTATTGAAGAAGGAGACCCTCTTCCTTGTCTCCGCTCAGAAAACCAAAACGCACTATTGAGTCTAGAGCCACGAGATTCATCAAAAGTTCTCTTAAGTACACTTGACATTTCATCACTTGATGTTCAACAATAAGAACATCGCTGGTACGTTATCGAGTCCTTCATGATCTTAGCAACTGTCGAGAACATTTATGAGAGGTTCGCAATTGTGATCCTCGGTGATTGAATGGAAACTCCGCCGTGGTCAACATCAAAAGCTATGACAAGCAGTCACGGTAACTCCCTCGGATTACGCTAGTGTGTCTCAAATCACATACAGGTGATGCTTGATTGTACACGGACGACTATCTCGAACTCAGATGTACTCGTACATCGCGTTATCTCACTTGTGGGACTCCAGCCTCAGAACGGCCTTTGAGAATTAGAGTTGTGTTTTCACACTATGATGTTAACACTCTCGAAGTTCAAACTTGTAAGTGCCGGAATCCGCTTATTACTAACCGTTTTCATGTTTTCTTCTTATGGAAGCTCTGGAGCGGAATGATCGTGCAGATTCTTCTCATGCTCACGCCAACATCATCACTAATGGAAGTTCTATCATCAAGAAACACAAAAGTCAGAATGATTCTTCATCAAATCAAAGAATCTACAAAGTTAAAGACTTAAAGAACTTCATCAGTACTATTATCCAACGTTAAAGAGCGTGTGAGCATGTTGAAGAATGACGTGGAGACACCGAGCAAATAAGCGCACTGAAAGTGTAATTGATGCGCACTACAACATACTATCACTTTCATCACAAAGAACAAAGTTAAAGATGACGCCAAAGCATAACTGCTCAAAGACAACCTGCCTCTACACCGGGAGATTTTCGAATCAAGGCAATTCTTCTCACAAGAAAGAAGAATGTCAAGACGCCAAAGCTACTATCGCTTTCACCGCTTTTTCATCACCAACACTTGAGGGGAGATTGTTGGAATCAGTCCTAAACCTTAATTCAAGTGTTTGTTACTCATATGTATAGGTAGCTTATTATGGCCTTTATGTTTGTTTAAGGTCAAGCTTATGTAGAAGGCCCATGTTTAGGCCCATGTCCAATAAGGAAAAGGAAGATGAGTGTCTCTAGCTCCTTGCCTATAAATACTTTTGTATAACCTCACTGAGGTTGGTTGTTCAATGCATTTTCATTCACCTATACGCTTAACCTTTATCACTTTATACGCATGTGTTTGTTTGTGTGTGTTGTTCATCCGCCTCTCCTCTCTTCTCTATTTCTTTCATTGATGCTTGTGTTGTAAAACTAGTGACCTATCAACGTTATTTCTGTGTGTAACGTACAACTCGTCATCGTATCGACCTCTACGTTATTTCCGTATGTAATTGTATTAACCTCGGTGTTATTTCTTTATGTAAGGTACCACTCATCACTGCTTCTATGTTATTTCTGTATGTAACATGCAACTACTTGATTCTCACACACGTATTTAAACCACCTCTGTCACTGGTCACGATCTCTTAAGGCACTCTTATGCTATATCCTTCGTAACCTCACACGGCACTGATCCTCCTGTTCTAAGCTCAAATATTATACTCTTTTATGAAACAGCGTTGTATTCCGTTTAACGGATCATTTATCTGTTGTTCACTTATCGCCGCACGTCACCGAATCTTCTTTGAACGACTAGCCTCTTTTCCTATATCACATTTTGGGCGTAGATACTCACATCTTGTCACCAGATTCGACCTCGGCGATCCGCATCATAAACCACGAGGACGTGGTTTTTGGCGGGTAGGTACCGTAACCACTCAGAAATTTCCCACCGATTTTTCATGACCATATTTTTTTTCACGCTTCGATCTATAATCACTACCTGCTACTGCCGAAATATAAAAGCAAGCTAACAATACCAAAGACGTAATGGTTATATCGGTCTTCAAGACGCTTATGAAGATATAATTTTATCTTTTCGACACCGGAGAGTACGTTTACGCGGAGACCCGACAACATACGCAGTACAAGTTATACAGTATTAATAACAAAACAAAACAAATAAAACTAAATTACCCCCACATAACCCACGCCCCCTTATATCTCCTTTTTGCTTCTGTCTTCCTCAGAAAAACACCCCACAACCTGCTACCCTTTCCCCTCTAATTCGCTCTCTCTCACAACCCTACCTCCACCATGCGCGCCTCACTCTTTCCCCAAAATAGCTAACCTCCCAAACAACCTTACCATCTCAAGAATCAACTTTAACCAAACTAAAAACCATCTTTGGCTCTTTTCCATGGGAGAAATCGACAAGAATCAGAGGTCCCCACTTATTCCCTTGTCACGGTGGGTCACTACCAAGAAAACACCAAGGAGACCACATGAAGACCCGTAAGCTATCGGTAATATTACTCAAGAGGCTCCTTATCATCTTCAAGACCAAGAAAGAAGTGAGCAAGACTTCCTAGATGTATATCTATAAATAGGTTCGAGTTTTACCATGATTCATTCATCTCACCAACAATTCGAAATTGTGGTTCATACCAATCAAAGGGGTTTTTAAAATTAGGTTAGGGTTTTGTTATTGGATGCATAAGGAAGGTTTCCCAAGTGTTTAATTGCTTAATTCATCCCGAGTCCTCCCAATTGGAGCTTTTGGGTGTTCGTTCATAATCCCCTAATCCACCATCTAGTTATTGTAAGAACTATACTTTTGTTATTTTGATTAATTTGTTGTTTCATTTTTTTATATTGAACTTGTATGGCAACTTAGTTCTCGGATTAGTAAATGATGTGGTTGTGATATGTTGTGAACGCAAGAGAAAGACAAAAATATTAAATTTTGATTCAGAACTTTGCCTTAATCATATTTTATCACTTGTTTTCGCTTAAATGTTTTAACTTAATGGCTTATTTGTTTCGCTTAAAACTGCCTCGCATAGTAGTTTAGTAGTCTCAAATTGTTACAGCTGGGTATTTAGTGTTGCGTTTGGGATTATTTGAGAAGACCCTTGTTACTTTCGGTTTTGATTCTTGAACCTCGATCGTGCCTCGCCACTTTGCCTTAGTTACTAAATGTCATAATGTTTTCGAGTGTAGTTTAAAAGGGTCCAATCACTTTGGTTCGAGTCTTGAATCACGAGTTGTGTGTTTGTTTTCGAGCCCAAATTTTTCCAAACTAGTACCCGACCGAGTATACCTATACTTGTCTCCATGTTGCCAAAAATCTTTCAAAATTGTTTTTATGTTAAAATCGATTTGGGCCTCATTTCACCCTAGGGTGCTGCTTGGTTGTACATGCCCAACTTTTTTCCTAATATTCATGTGTTAGTTAAAATCCTGGGCCAAAGCCCAATAGTCCAAGAGTCCATTTGATTATCGGCTCACCCGGCGCATACTGCATAACCAACCGGAG
The DNA here is from genome assembly GCA_022545495.1 of Chrysanthemum lavandulifolium. Taxonomy (NCBI): domain Eukaryota; kingdom Viridiplantae; phylum Streptophyta; class Magnoliopsida; order Asterales; family Asteraceae; genus Chrysanthemum; species Chrysanthemum lavandulifolium. Next base: position 246,302,746 of record CM040239.1, read on the forward strand.
TTTGTCCCGACATGTTTTATGTACTGCCTTCCACACCACAAGTTGATATAAAATTTACGTATACACTTTATACTTTTGTCACACTTAAAATAAATAACATCTTATTAGAAACATTTTTGATAAATAAAATCTATTATATAGATTGACTATCAAGAGATATGTATAAACCGAATATTTCAAAATGCGACTATCGACGCTTATGTCAAACCGATTTTCAAATGACAATATGTTTCTAATAATTATATTTATTAAATCTAAATGCTCCTTTTAACTATAAAAACCTATGCCCTTATAAACATGTATGTATATATATATATATATAGAAGACCAAGTTTTAACGATATATATATGTACTTATTTTCTTTCTTAACTAGATACGCTTTCTAAAACTCATATTAAACTTATAAACTAAGCTATACTTTATTATATTTTCGAACAATCAAAAGCTTGACATATATACATCTATATAAACTTTACATACATATAAATATAAATAACTTTTCTCATCGACAAGCGTCTCATTTTATGTACTATATTTGCCGTAAACTACTATTACCCATCTATTAGCCGAAATTCATTTCCGATATTGTTCTCAAATCAAGTTTTATAAGCCGAAATATACTTTATTATTTTGAAAATGATATTTTTAAACTTAGTAATGATACATGAACAACAACAACGACAACAACAACACAACATTAAATTAAATAAAGTAAGTAGACTTTATTTAGCTTGGAATCAAAGACTGAGATTTGCCGCACTAATTTAGGTTGCGTGTTGGAGCTACTTGTTACTTGATCTCTTTGTGCTTTATTCACCGAACTGCTAAGGTGAGTTTATAGCCCCACTTTTACTCTTATTACTTGTTTTATAAAACTTTGGGGTAGAAACATGCAAAACTCTTTCGGACCAAACCCGAAAACACTATTACGTGAAATAACCTTGAATCCCAACTATGCTACCATTAGTTCCCTTTAGGGGAGGCGCGATTGTTATGAATACATCTATTGGGGATGACACCCCGCTCGATTTTGACCGGATAGCAAACGCCGAATGTATATCATATCGTATTGATTGAGTGTACCGGAAATACACTACTGGGCTTTTATTTATCATGCTTCTAGATGCATGCACACCGTCGTAGTTTCAACAAGATGAACTTGGTACTAGCGTAATAGCCTTGCATATAGTGTCATTCACGGAGATGCTATATGTGCAATCGTGGTCCAACTTGAAAACTTGATTACTTAAACCTATGAACTCACCAACCTTTGTGTTGACATTTTAGCATGTTTTTCTGTGTTTACTTATTGGCGGCAATGGCAAAGGCATTCCTTGAAGACTGGCATCCGAAGTGTTTTCAAACAAATCTAATACAACTTTTAATGGGACAACATATATTTTTATGGGCTTTACTTCCGCACTTTGGAACAATGATGTAAAACTATTTATTAAATTAATATATCTTTTGAAAATGGAATAGAATTTCCATTCTTTATTACCTTGTGTTGTGTATATTGATTTAGTAGCACCCCATGACCCGAACGCTTCCGCTGTGAAATTTTGGGGGTGTTACAATTTCAAAGCTAGATTATCGATGGAAGGCAAATTTATTATCCATTGGTGGTAGGTTAACACCGATAGGCGGTTTTGGGAAGTGTGGGTATTTATTATATGTCAATTTTAAATGCCCGTAAATGCTTCTTCATGAGATTGAAAGATTACGAGCCAAAAGTTGAAAAAATGTCTTGGATCAAATGGGAAAACATTTTGGCATCTTCAAAAAGGTGTTTTAGGGTTGGAAGTCGATGATGTACCGAAAGTACCTCAAGGACACCCTCCGAGACGTGTCTAAACCCTTCTATTCAAGGTCCAAGTTAGGATTCTAGAATATCCATAGAGTCAAACCATTCGTTATCAAGGTTACCTTGAGGGAATTCGCCATTCGAAGCCCTAAGCCCTTCGGGGTATGGATGACGGGAACAATGGATGGGAACCTCCGACTTGGTCAAACCCACGATCTCTCTCTCTTGGCTTCCCGTTAAGTCCGAGAACGTGGGTCACTAAGCCCTAGCCGTTACCCACAATCACGAGATCGCCCATGATCTCCTCGACATTCATGCAAAAGTGCTCAACCCTATTTCATCCACTATAAATAGGTCGACGGGCAATGGATTATGGTATGCTCATTTCACACTCATCTCTTTACTTACACACACTTATACAACCATAACACATACTTACTCTCACGCCGGAGGTGGTTCACTGGTCATACCGCGTAATCACTTAACGAGTGTTTCGTATTTTTATTCTCGTGTGAAAGGCAAGTCTTGGCTGGAACATACACCCTCATACCTTTGATCATCATCGGCCTGTAGTGCAATCTATTGTACAATCAGGCACCATCCGTAGGACCACTACTATTAGTCCCGTAATCACCCAATTCCCTAAACCCCAACCAACTACACTAGATTTCCGCATGGAACTGTGAAGAGAAGATACACCTCCACCAGGGGTCTCTACCCTAGTTCCTCTCAACACAACTAACACCGATAATCTCGCCCCCATAACGGCCTCAACCTTTACCACACGATCTCGCTTGGAAACCACTCCCGTGACATCACGCCTCAACATCCGCTAACCCTATCCTCGACATTAGCCCCGCTTTTGTTGAGGCAAATTTGAAGCTTGATTCTTTATTAAGGGCTCATAAAAGGCGTGTTCGCAACACCGAAATGCGAAGAGAGTTGGAATACTCCAAAGGAGGAGTTTAAGAGATTGAAATAGAGAGGCCTCAACTCATAGCAGGGGCGCCGCCCATGAAATGGTTCTCCTTCTATCAAGGCCAAACGGAAGGACCTGAGGCTTTGAAGAAGAACCCGGAGGAGATCCAAGAAGAAGGAAAGAATGCATGGTGAAAGAAGGAGCGAGAACTCTAACGGAGGAAGCAACCCAAGTAGGGAACGGAGGAGTAAACCTACCCCTCCTAGCTGCCCATTTAGAAGAGAGGGATGGGGCCCAATACCCCTTCATGTTTCTAGTGTCGGAGGCCTCCCTCCATACTCGTGCATGAGCTGGCCACCCTCCGTAATGAACCCTACCCACCGCCTCAAACCTACAACACTTACCTCCGAATGGTTCACTCCCAAACCGTAGTTACCAAAGAAATGCCCTATGGACATGTTCTCACGCAATCGATGGGTGTAAACCCTTCGCACTCAACCTTCTACTGCTTACCCTACCCACACACGTACCATTTCCTAACCCGTGTAATCCTACACCGCTTATCCACCTCCATACAACCCTTACTATGTCAAGCTCTGGAGCTTGTACACCTTTCATGAAGTGGATCAAGATTACCCCTCACCGACGTGTAAAGATGCCTACGACATATATAGGCACCTACGATGGGAAAGGCGATTGATAAGGTTTTAAAAGGTACCATTTTGAGGGTCGCTTAAGTCCTTATTTGATCACTTTTGTATCCGTTATTGCTTAATATCGCTCCTTTTCACTTTTAGGTCTCGTGAAGGCAAAATGTCGGAATGGCACTTATTTTTGGATGTAGGCGCGAATATATGAAGAAAATGGCCAAAGTCGAAATCATGACACTCATAATGCTGAATGTGGTAAGGCAGACTTGCCAGTTCTATTTGCGACGCCGCCGGAGAAAGTTGCGACGGTCGTAACTCAAAACTCATGTTTTCAAGAGACGCGCCTAGTGTAAAAGAGAGGTCAGTCGCCACTGCATTGCCTAGATGCGATCCGACGACGCCGTGTCAAGAGGACGGCACACGGACATAAGGTGACGCCGCCAAGGTTAACGTGGCCAAGACGAAACCCTAATGATGGCTAATACCAAGGCCACTAAACATAAGTGCTATCAAGAATTGTAATCTTATATAGAATCCGAATTTTTCGCCTTTTGTGGAGAGTCTTTGGAGTAAAACCTAAAACCGAACCTAAGGTGTCTTATAGTATTTTAGGTTTTTAACCCTATCTTACACCAAGATAAGTCTTTGCTTCATTAATTCAATTATGTCTTTGATTATTTGTGTGTATGCTTGCATGTTCTCCATGTCCTACTAATTTATTTGTGTGTTTGCTTAGGTAGTATGAAACTTAATTATTGAATATTGATTGGTTGTTTCATCTTAGTTGATTAATGATCTAGTAATGCGATAGGTCATTCTGTGTACTTAATGCTTGATTCATCTTTGTGAACCCTAGAGTATGATTACCGAGGATTGTAGTCTAAAACATCCGAGAGTGCCTTTAGTAGGAGTCTATAATCTCTATGGATTTGTAGACAAGACCCTTTGTAAGTTCAAAGAGTTAGAGAAACGACACCCTACAACTTAGAAACACAACGCAACTAGGAATAAGACGTGACACTCAACCATCAATAGGAGATACTAATGAGTAATACAAACTAAGTAAACACATCTTTAACTATCATACGAGCACATTAATTAGACATAGACTCACAACCTTAGTTTAGATAATTAGATAATAGTAGAGTAATCGGTAGAAATACCAACCCCCAAATCCAATACCCAAATTGCACCTTTCCATTTTCATAAAATATAAAAGATAAAAATAATCTTCCTCAACCTTAACCTTAGCGTAGTAACTCCCTACTAGCATTCCTATTCCCCAGAGAACGATATCAATACCCGTGGCTTACCCTAATTACTACACTACAACGATTAGGTTCACCGCCTAGGTGTTATAAAACTTGTCAAGAAAAGGAAGTTCTCGCTAGGAATTAGAAATTCTAAGATAAAGAGTCGGTCACCCCAAGTATATGTAATCGTTAGAAAGCTCGTAGTCGTAGTTCTTAAGTTAAGTAGTATTTTAGTTAGTAACACCGTGGAGGACGGACGGTCTTTACCCACCGATGCCCCGATCCATGTTCTCGTAGTGTGGCTAATTATGTAAGACTATAAATACTCTACCTTCCAAGGTAGAGAGTGGAGCTCATAATAATATCTTTCACTTTCTCTCACTTAGTTCCCAAAACCTAACTTTCTCTCTAGAATTTCACCTTATTCGCCACCTTGTGTTATGGTTTGATGTGTGAAAAGTTATATCTTACAATTGGTATCAAGAGCCATGGTTAGATCATATCTGCACATCTTTGATTTATAGTGGTTTTAGGTGGTTTTGAGTTTGAAAAGTTTAGTGGTTTTTGCATCATTTGGTTGATTTCTGTGTTTAAGTTTGAATTTTGTTGGTACTTTTGTTTAGAATCATCAAAAGTGTTTAGGTTTTCATTTGGTGTTTGAATCATCTTGGTGGGTTGTTTTTGGATTGAAAAGTGAAGGCTATTTGGTTTTTCAAGCTTTAAAATTTTTAAGGGTTTTTTTTTTTTTTTTAAAGGGGGGGGGGGAAAAAAAAAAAAAAAAATTAAAAAAAAAAATTTTTAAATTTTTTGGGGAAAAATTTTTTTTTTTTTTTTTCCCCCCCCCAACCCCCCCCTTTTTTTTTTTTTTTTTTTTTTTTTTAAAAAAACCCCAAATTTCAAAAAAAGGGGGCCCCCTTTAAAAAAATTTTTTAAAAAACCCTTTTTAAAAAAAGGGGGTTTACTTCCCCAAATTTTAAATTTTTTCCGGGGGTTTTTTTTAAAAATTTTTTTTAAAATTCCCCCTTTTTTTAAAAAATTTTTTAAATTTTTTTTTTAAAATTTTGGGGAAAAATTTTTATTTTTTTTTAAAAAAAAAATTTTTAAAATTTTTTCCTTTAAAAAAAAAAAACAACCAAAAAAATTTCCCAAAAATTTTTTTTTTTAAAAAATTAAAAAAAAATTTCCTTTTTTTCCCCAAAATTTAAAAAATTAAAAAAATTCCAAAAAAAAGGGGAAAAAAAAAAAAAGTTTAAAAACAAAAAAAAACCTTTTTGGTTTTTAAAAAAAAAAAAAAAAAATTTTTTTAAAAAAATTTTTTTTTTTTTAAAATTTTTTAAAAAAATTTTTGGGTTTTAATTTTAAAGTTAAAACCCAAAAACCCCCCCCTTTAACCCCCTTTTTAATTTTTTTAATTTTAAATTTTTTCAAAAAATTTTCCCCTTTCGGGTTTCCCAAGAACCTTAAATTTCCCAAATTTTTTAAAAACCCCCCGGAAATTTTTTAAAAAATTTTTCCCCTTTCCCCCCTTCCTTTCCCCCCCAAAAAAACCCCCCCCTTAACCCCCCCCCCTCCCCCAAAATTAATTTTTCCCCCCCCTTTTTTTTCCCCCTTTTTAAAAAAAATTTTTGATTCCCCTTTCGGGGGGGAAAAAAAAAAAAGGGGGGGCATAAAAAGGGTTGGGAAAGGGAAAAAGGGAAAAATTTTGGTTTTTTTTTTTTTTTTTTTTTTTAAAAAAATTTTTTTTTTAAATTTTTGGGAAAAGTTTTTTTTTTCCCCCCCCAAAAAAAAACCTTTTTTTTTTTTTTTTTTTTCCCCAAAAAAAAATTTTTTTTAAAAAAATTTTTTTTTAAAAAAAATTTTAAAAAAAAATTTAAAGGTTTGGGGGGGGGGGAAAAAAAAAATTTTTTTTTTGGGGCTTCCAAAAATTTTTTTTAAATTTTTAAAAAATTAAGTTTTAAACCCCCAAAAAAAAAATTTTTTAAAAAAAAAGGGGGGGGAAAAAAACCCCCTTTTTTTGTTTAACAAATTTTTTTCAAAAAAATTTTAGGGGGGCCCCAAAAAAAATTTTTTTTTTAAAAAAAGGAAAAAAAAAAGGGGTTTTTAAAAACCCCAAAAAACCAAAAAAAAGGGTTTTTTTTAAAACCCCAAAAAAAATTGGGAAACCCTTTTTCCCAAACCAAAAAGGTTTAAAAAATTTTAAAGAAAAAATTTTAAAACCCCCGGGGTTTTTTTTTTTTTAAAACCCTTTTTTTTTTTTTGGAAAACCCAAAAAATTTTTTTCCCCCTTTTTCCCAAAAAAAAAATTTTTTTAAAAAAAAAAAATTTTTAAACCCCTTTTTCCTTTTCCCCAAATTTTTGGGGGGCCCCCTTTTTTTTAAAAAAAAAAAAATTTAAAATTTGTTAAAAATTTGGGTTTTTTTTAAAAATTTTTAAATTTTTTTTAATTGGGGTTTTTTCCCTTTTTTAAAAAAATTTTAAAAAAATTTCCAATTTTTAAAAACCCCCCTTTTTTTTTTTTTTTTTTTTTTTTAAAAATTTTTTTTTTTTTCAAAAAAAAAAAAAAAAGGTTTAAAAATTAAAAACCCCCGAAAAAAAAAATTTTTTTTTTTTTTTTAAAATTTTTTTTTTAAAAAATTTAAACCAAAAATTTTAAAAAAAAAACCCTTTTTAAAATTTTTAAAAATTTTTTTTAAAAAAAAAAAATTTTTTTTTAAAAAAATTTTTTTTTTTTAAAAATTTTTTTTTTTTTTTTAAAAAAAACCATTTTAAATTTTATTAAAAAAATTTAAAAATGGGAAAAAATTTTTAAAAAAAACCTTTTAATTTTTAAAATTTTTTTTTTTTCCCCCCCTTTTTTTTTTTCCCGGGGAAAAAAAATTTTTTTTCCCCCCCGGGCGGGGAAAAAAATTTTCCCCCTTAAAAAAAATTTTTTTTTTTTAAAAAAAACTTGGGGGAACCCTAAAAGGGGGGGAAAAAAGGGGAAAGTTTTTTAATTTTTTTGGGAACCAATTTTTTTAAACCTTTTTTTTTTCCCCCCAAAAAAATTTTTTTAAAAAAAATTTTTTTTTTTTAAAAAAAAAAAAAAAAATTTTAAAAAAAAAACCCAAAAACCAAAAGGGAAAAGGGGAAAAAAAAGTTTCAATAAAAAAAATTTTTTAAGAATTTTTTAAAAAACCCCCAAAAAAAAACCCCCCAAATTTTTTTAAAAAAAAGGGGGGGGTTAAAAAAAAAATTTTCCCCCCTTTAAAAGGGGAAATTTTTCCCACCCAAATTTTTTTTTCCCCCAAAAATTTTTTTGGTTAAAGGTTTCCCCCCCTTTTTTTTTTAATTTTTTTTAAAAAGGGGGGGAAACCCCCCAAAACCCCCAAAAAACCCCTCCCCTTGGGTTTTTTTTCCCTTTTTCCCCCCCCCGGGGGGGGGAAAAAAAAATTTTCCTTTTTAAAAATTTTTTAAAAAAAAAAAGGGGAAAATTTTTGGGGTTTGGGGGTTTTTTCCCCCCCCTTTTAAAATTTCCCCCAAAAATTTAAGGGAAAAAAAATTCAAAGGGTTTTTTTTTTTGGGGAAAATTTTTAAAAACCCCTTAAACCCTTTTTTTTTTTTTTTTTTTTTTTTTTTTAAAAATTTTAAACCCGGGGGGAAAAAAACCCCAAAAAAAACCCGGGTTTTTTTTTTGGGGGAAAAAAATTTTTTAAATTGTAAAAAGGGGTTTTCGAAAAATTGGGGGCCAAAAATTTTTTTTTAAAAAAAAACCCCCTTTTCCCCCCAAAAAAAAAGGGGCCCAAATTTTTTTTTTTTAAAAAAATTTTCAAACCCCCAAAACCCCAATTTAAAAAAAAAAAAAATTTTTCCCAAAAACCCCCCCTTTTTTTTCCCAATAATCCAAGGGAAAAAAAAGGGGGGGGTTTTTTTTTTGGGGTAAAAAAGGTTTTAAAAACCCTTTTTTTTTTAAAAAAAAAAACCCAACCTTTTTGGTTTAATCCCCCCCCCCCTTTTTTTTTCCCCCCGGGGGAAAAAACCCCAAAACCCATTTGGGGGTTTTAAAAATTGATTAAAGGGCCCCCCAAAAAAATTTAAAGGTTAAAAACCCCAAAAAAATTTTTTAAAAAAAAAAAAACCCCCAAAAAAAAAAATTTTTTGGGGGCCCCCCCCCCCCCCAAAAATTTAAGTTTTTAAAAAAAAAATTTTTCCCTTTTTTTCCCCCCCCCCCCTTTTAAAAGGTTTTTAAAAGGAAAATCCCCTTCCAAACCCAAAAAATTTTTCCCCGGGAAAAGGGAAAGGGAAAAAAAAAAAGGGAAAAATTTTCCAAAAATTTTTTTAAACCCTTTCCCAAAAAAAAACCCCCCAAAAAGGTTTTTAAAAATTTTTAAAAAAAACCCAAAAGGTAAAACCTTTTAAATTTTTAAAAAAACCTTTTCCCCCCTTTTAAAAATTTTTTTCAAAATTTTCCCCGGGGAAAAATTTCAAAAAAAAAAATTTTTTTTAAAATAAATTTTTGGGGCCCCAAAATTAAATTTTGGGAAAAAAATTTGGGAAAAAAAAAACCCCTTTCCCCGGGGTTTAAATTTTCCCCAAAAGGGCCCCTTTTTTTCCCTTTAAAAATTTTTTCCTTAAAATTTTTTTTTTTTTTAAAAACAAACCACCCCCTTTTTAAAAAAAAAAAAAAAACCCCAAACCCCTTTTCCAAAAAAAAAACCCCCCCCAAAAATTTTAAAAAAAAAACCCCCCCCGGGAAAGGGTTTTTTCCCCCCCCAAAAAAATTTTAAACCCCTTCCCCCCTTTTTTCCCCCCAAAAAACCCCAAAAAAATTTCCTTCCTTTTTTTTTTTTTGAAAAAGGGAAACCCCTTTTTCTAAAAAATTCCTTGGGTTTTTCCCAAACCCCCCTTTTTAAAAGGGGGAAAAAAAAAAAGGGGGAAAAAAAAAAATTTTTTTTTAAAATTTATTTTTTAAAAAATTTTTTTAAAATTTTTTAAAAATTTTTTTCCCCTTTTTTGAAATTTTTTTTGGTTAAAAAATTTTTTTTTTCCCAAAATTTTTTTTCCTTTTTTTTTAATTTTGGTTTTTTCCTTTTTTTTAAAAAAAAATTTTTCCCCCCTTTTTTTAAAAAAACCCCCTTAAATTTGTTTTTTTTTTTTAAAAAAAATTTTTTTTCCAAATTTTCCCAAAAAATTGGGGGGGAAAAATTGGGAAAAAAAAAATTTTTTTTCCCCTTTTTTTTTTAAAAGGGGGTTTTTAAAAAAAAAAAAAAAAATTTTTTTTAAAAAATTTTTTTCCCCTTTTTTTTTTTTTTTTAAAAAAAAGGGGTGGGGTTTTAAATTTTTTTTTTCCCCTTTGGGGTTTTTTTTTTTTTTTTTAAAATTTTTCCAAAATTTTTTCCCCTTTTTTTAAAAAAAAATTTTTTAAAAAAAAACCCCAAAAAAAAAAAAAATTTTTTTTTTTAAAGGAAAAAAAAAATTTTTAAATTTTAAACCCCTTAAAAAATTTTTAAAAATGTTTTTTAAAACCAAAAAAAAATTTTTTTAAATTTTTTTAAAATTTTAAAAAAATTTTAATTTTTTCCTTTAAAAATTAAAAATTTTTTAAAAAACTTTTAAAAAATTATCCCAAAAGGGGAAAAAATTTTTTTTTAAAAAAAATTTTTAAAAAAATTTTTTTTTTTAAACCAAAATTTTTTAAAAAAAAAAAAATTTTTTAAATTTTAAATTTTTTTTTTCCCAAAAAAAAAAAAAAAAAAAGGGTTTTACCTTTTAAAAAAAATTTTTAAAAATTTTCCCCCAAAAAAAACCCCAAAAAAAATTAAATTTGGAAAAATTTTTGGGGTTTTTTTTTTTTTTTTGGGGAAAAATTTTTTTTTTTTAAAATTTTATTTTGTTTAAAAAAACCCCCCCCTTTTTAAAAAAACCCCAAAACCCAAAAAAATTTAAAAATTTCCCCCTTCCCCCGGCCCCCTTTTGGGGAAAAAAAATTTTTTTTTTTCCCCCCCCTTTTTTTTTTTTTCCCCCCCTTTTTTTAAAAAAAGTTTATTTTAAAAAAATTAAAAGGGCCCCAAAAAAATTTAAAAAAAAAAAAAATTTTTTTTTTTAGTTTTTTTAAATTTTTAAATTTTTTAAAAAATTTTTTTTGGTTTTTGGTTTTTTAAAATTTTTTTTTTAATTTTTTTTAAAACCTTTTTTAAATTTTTAAAAAATTTTTAAAAAATTCAAAAAAAAAATTTTTTTTTTGGAAAAAAAAAAAAAATTTCCTTTTTTAAATTTTAAATTTTAATTTTTTAAAAAAAAAATTTAAAGTTTAAATTTGGGGAAAAAAAAAATTAAAAAAAAAAATTTAAAATTTTTTTTTTAATTTTTTTTAAAAAAATTTTTTTTTTTTTTTTCCTTTTTTTTGGAAAAGGTTTAAAAAATTTTTAAAATTTTTAATTTGAAAATTTTAAAAATTTTTATTTTTTAAAAATTTTTTTTTTTTAAACAAAATTTTTTTTTTAAAAATTTTTTTTTTGGGGGTTTTTTAAAAAAAAAATTTTTTAAAAAAAAATTTTTTTTTAAAACCCATTTAAAATTTTTTTTAATTTTTAAACCTTTATTTTGTTAAATTTTTAAAAATTTTTTAAAAAAAAAAATTTTTTAAAAAATTTTTTCCCTTTTTTAAAAATTTTTCGGGAAAAAAAACCTTTTTTTTAAAAAAAAATTTTTTTTTTTTTTTGGTTAAATTTTAAAAAAAAAAATTTTTTTTCCCCCCGGGCCCCAAAATTTTTTTTTTTTTTTAAAAAAAGGGACTTTTAATTTTTTTTTTTTTTTTTCCTTTTGGGGCTTTTTTAAAAAAAAATTTTTTTTAAAAAAAAAAAAAAATTTTTTTAAAAAAATTTTTGGTTGTTTTAAAATTTTTTTAAAAAATTTTTGGGGTTTTTTTTTTTTTTTTGGGGGGGTTTTTTTTAAAAAAAATTTTTTAAACCCCAAATTTTTTTAAACCCCAAAAATTTTTTTGGTTTTTTTTTTTTTTTTTTTTAAAAAAAAAAAAAAAAAAAAAAAAAATTTTTTAAAAAAAAAAAAAAAAAAAAAAAATTTTTTTTTTTTTTTAAAAAAATTTTTTTTAAAATTTTTTAAAATAAAAAAAAAAAATTTTTAAAATTTTTTTAAAACCCCCCCGGGGTTTTTTTTAAATTTTTAAAAAAGTTTTTTTTTTTAAATTTCCAAAAAAAAAAATTTTTTTTTAAATTTTTTTTAAAAAAAATTTTTTTTTGTTTCAAAAAAAAGGGGGTTAGGGTTTTTTAAAAAAAAAAATTTTTAAAATTTTTGGGTTTTTTTTTTTTTTTCCAAAGGGTTTACCTTTTTTTTTGTTTTTGGGAAAAAAATTTTTTAAATTTTTGGGAAAAAACCCCCGGGGCCCAAAAAATTTTTAAAAACCGGGAAAAACCCCCCCTTTTCCCCGAAATTGAAAAATTTTTTTTTTTAAACCCGGAAAAAAAATTTTTTTGGGGGGTTTTTTGGGGTTTCCCCCCGGGGGTTTAAAAATTTTTTCCCCTTTTTTAACCCAAAAAAAGGGGGGGGAATCCCTTAAAAATTTTTCCCTTTTTTTTTTAAAAAAAAATTGGGGGGTTTTTTTTTTCCCCAAAACCCAAATTTTAAAAACCAAAGAAAAAAAAGGGGTTTTTTTAAAAAAAACCCCAAAATTAAAAAAAAACCAAATAAATTTTTTCCCGGAAAAAAAAAAAAAAAAATTGGAAAAAAAAAAAAAGGAAAAGGGGGAAATTGGCCCCAAATTTAAACTTTTTTTAAAAAAAAATTTTTGGCCCAAAAACCCCAAAAAAAAGGGAAAAAAAATTTTTTTTTAAAAAAAAGTTTTAAACCCCCAAAAACCCCCCCGGCTTTTTTTTAAAAAAAATTTTTTAAAAAAAAAAAAAAAAATTTTTTTAATAAAAATTTTTTTGGGTTTTTTTTTTCAACCTTTTTTAAAACCCAAATTTTTTAAAAAAAAAAAAAAGGGGTTTTAAAATTTTCCCCTAAAATTTTTGTTAACCCCTTTTTTTAAAAGGGGCCCCCCCAAAAAACCCCAAACCTTAAGGGGTTTTTGGGGGGGTTTTTTTTCCCAAAAAAATTTTTTTTTTTTTTTTTTTAAAAGTTTTGGGGGAAGATTCCCCCCCCCCCAAAAAATTAAAAAAAAAAAAATTTTTTTTCAAAGAAAAAAAAAAAAAATTTTTTTTTTTAAAACTTTTAAAAATTTAAAAACAAAAATTTCCCCCAAAAAACCCCAAAAAATTTTTTCCCAAAAAATTTGGGGCCCCCCCCCCCCTTTAAAAATTTTTAACCTTTTAAAGAAAAATTCCCAAAAAATTTTACCGTTTTCCCTTTTTCCCCCCCCGGGGTTTTTGGGAAACCCCCTTTTTTTTTTTCAATTTTTTTTCCCCTTTTTTTTTTTAAAAAACCCCCGGGCCCCCAAAAAAAAAAGGGTTTTTTTTTAAAAACCCCCAAAAAATTTTTTTTTTTTTTTTTTCCCCCCAAATTTTTTTTTTTTTAAAAGCCCCCCCAAAAAGGGGGTTTTTTTTTTTCCCCGGAAAGGGTTTTTTTTTTTTTGGAATTTTGGGGGTTTTTTTGGGGGAAAACCCCAATTTAAAAAAAAAAGAAAATAAAAAAAAAAATTTTAAAATTTAAATTTACCCCCCAAAAAATTTTCCCCTTTTTTTTTTTTAAAAACCAACCCCCCCCCTTTTTTTTTTTTTCCCCCCCCCCCAATTTTTCCCTTTCCCCCCAAAAAATTTTAAAAACCCTTTTCCCCAAAACCCCCCCCAAAAAAAACCCGGGCCCCGGGGAAAAAAAAAATTTTTTTCCCCTTTTTCAGGGGGAAAAAAAAAAAAATTTTAAAAAAAAATTTTAAAAAAGGGGGTTTTTTTTAAATTTAAAAAAAAGGGAAGGGGCCCCAGGAAAAAAAAAATTTTTTTAAAAAAAAAAAAAAAACCCCCCCCTTTTTTTTTTTTCCCCCCAAAAAAAAAATTTTTGGGTTTTTTTAAAAATTTTTTTTAAAAGGTTTAACCCCCAAAACCCCCTTTTTTTTTTTAAAAAAACCCCCCCCAAAAAAATTTTTTGAAAACCCCTTTTTTTTTTGGGTTAATTTTTAAAAAAAAATAAAAATTTTTATTAAAGGGCCCCAATTTAAAAAAAATGGGGGGTTTTTTTTTTTTTTCCCAAAAAAAAAAAAATTTTTAAAAAATTTTTTTTTTTTTTTTAAAAAATTTTTTTTTTTTTTTAAAAATTTTTTTTTTTTTAATTTTTTCCCAAAAGGTTAATTTTTTATTTAAAATTTTTTTTTTTTTTTTTTTTTTTTTTTTAAAAAATTTTTTTTGGGGGGAAAAAAAAAAATTTTTTTCCTTTCCCTTTTTTTTTTTTTTAAATTTTTAATTTGTTTTTTTGGGGGAAAATTTCCCCAAAAATTTTTTTTTTTTGGGTTTTTTTTTTTTTTAAAAAAATTCCCGGCCCCAAACCCTTTTTTAAAGGCCAAAAAAAGGGGAAAATTTAAATTTTCATTTTTCCCAGGGTTTTTGGGTTTTTTTCCCCTTTTTTCCCAAAAAAATTTTTTTTTTAAAAATTTCCAAAAAAAAGTTTCCATTTGAAAAAGCTAAACCCGGGTTACGAATAAAAGGAAGTTTTTCCAACTTTTTAAAGACCCTTCCAAACCCAATCGAGGTTAAATATCACCTTGATAATATTGCACGAGCTATGTCAACAACATGGATCCTCAACCCGTAATCAAACATCGACTTCACCAAACGGACAACCCTCCATATTAACCGATTGGTCAAAACCCTACCAATAATTGGCCAACCATATGAACCTAGGATTCCATTCCGTATTTCTTCAACAAAGACTTGAATTTTTCACAGTTGGGATGGCTCAAGGAAATATGCTACATTTTGACACTTCCATTCCCAAAGAAGCCAATACTCAAAATGCATAGCTATCGAGGAAAGAGCTAATCACTTGTTCTCCAACAAAGTGGAAGAATACGACCGAATGCAATGTACGGATTCATCATTTGGGAAATCAAGAATCTACTACAAAAGTCGCCTTGTAAGTCTCAACATGCTTTTCAAATTAAGGATTCCTGCCATCAAACACGTTGATCTTTCAAAAATGGGACCACCTTTTTCAAAAAGATTGTGGTCAAAAGGCAAGATGAACGGGATTATGCATTCCAAGTCGACTTTTGAGAATTTGTCATCAACGAATTCAAGACATGTACCTTGCCAAAGATGGTATGAGGTAATTTTCAATCAAGTACAACGTGAATTCATCAAGTCACCGCTCATCTTCATCGACGATAGTCATCAAAGAACGATAGAAGATCTCCACCCTGCTGAATCATACGCACCTGTCAACTTCACTCCCCACCTCGCCATCTTCCCACATCAACCACCTCAATATACCATCAAGAAACCATTCGGGCGACCGCAATGAACTTAAAATTGTTTAATGAGGGTAGTGATCTTCAAAGTTTGGGGATCACACTTTGAAGATGGTTGGACTGATTGGCTTATAGGTTGAAGGATAACGCCAAAAGATCGGGTCTCCTGCGATGGAATTCTCAGATCAAGGATGGGAGGAGGATCATCAAAATGATTGATGAAAGGTTGTATGAAGGACCGCCGAACATTGGAAAGCTTTGTTGGGGTCACCGTATTAACATCACCGCCATCAACGCCTGCTCGCACTCCCGCAACATCACCCGGACTTCCAAACCCCTTGAACCCTTTTTCATTATATTTTGATGTGGATTTAATATGTTTATGGCTTGTGCACACATTGGTACAACCCGAATTGTCAAGAAAGGACCCCTGGTACGCCTCAAAGGACAATCCTTATAAAAGGGAGAAAGCTTTTACTTTGAGTAAAACCTATCAAACCTTTCATTTTTCAAGGTTTTGCTCAAAAGAAAAGTACTTCCCATATGATTTTCAAAATCTCAACCGCTTATATCACGGAGGGGAGTATTTGAATTAAAACTTTGTTCACAAATTGTTCATAGTGGTCATCTTCCCAACATCTTAAATGGTCATATTTATTTCAAATTTTCAAAATAACATTTATATATGCCATTTTTGGGGAGAAAATTTTGTGATAAGAAATATGCGTGATATTGCTATTGAATCTTGTGAAAAGACTTAACCCATGAATTGAGGATCCAAAATTACATTGAAAAGATTTGTCTTCCAAAGACTTATCCAAGTAAATTGTACCTATTCGAGAAGCTTGAGAGTTTAAATATCATCATTTTTGTAAATAAACCGAAAAATCCTCAAAACACCTGAAACACTCAAAAATCAAAATATCAAAATGTTTTTTATGTGTTTCAAATGCAAAATTATCAAAACTGATGAAAAAATATCAAATTTGTAAAAATTGCGCTTTAGTCCCCAAGTTTATAAAATTGTCAAAAATAGTCCCCGAGCCAAAATTTCAAAGAAAAGTCACCAAAGGTCTTTTAAAATCATAAATTGTCATATTTAGTCCTTTGGTGAAAATCTAAAATTTGAGAAAGTTACAATTTAACCTCAAAATCCAAATTGGTCAAAACTAGTCCTCGGAATTTTCAAAGTGTCAAATCTAAACCTTGACTATTAAATGTTGGCAATACAAACCCTTGATCACCTTTCATAAATTACATGTTTGGTCCCAAATTGAACTTACAATTTTGGTCCTCAGAAATATATCTACAAACCATCCTGATTCTATTGTTTACCCAAGCCCAACCATACAACCTTGGCCCAAACCTTTACCCTCCAAAACCACAACCCGACCAACCCTGCTACCAACAATTTAAATAATATACCCGCTTTCCCTCCTCCCGACACCCCTGCCTCCCTCCCACCACCCACCAACATCCCTCCAACCCACCTACACCACCCTTTGTCTCCCTCCTCACCAACCTCACTAATGCATTTAATGCATCTCTTTCCCGTCCCAATTATTTGAACCAATTTTCCCCAAAACAAGATTAAGGGCCTAGATTGATTCCCGCCAATCGGGGTGGATATTGCAATGGGAAAACCCGATGAGAGAGAAAGTCTTGGGAGCATAAAAGGAGAAAGAAGGAAGGGAGTTAGTTTTAGTTTTTCAAAAATTGTATGTCAATTTTAAACTTAGTCTAAATTTATTTGTATTGGTATTTTCAAGTTCATTTGTATTCAAGATAATCATTTAAGTGTATTAAACTTAATTTCGCCTTTAACCTAAGTTCTATTTTCATATTTTAGTTCATCGTTGAAATCATCAATCTCAAAACCATTGTTAAACCTGTTGAAAGTTGCTTTTGCTTAAAAAGCTTAAATAAGTTTTAAAGCTTAATATAAACTTACATTTAATTTCACTAACTCTTAAACATTCAACAAAAGTCAAAGTTGAGTTAAAAAAGGTTGGAATTGAATAATTCAAAGATTGAAATTTGAAATGGATGCACTGGGTGGAAATTGATAGGTTAGGTTCCTTGTTTCATAGTTGGCGCAAAGTGGCCATTGGACATGTTGTAAGATTTTCAAGTCTTTAGCATAAGTTAGTAATTAGGAATTAAACTGCTCTAATAGTAGTAACTAGGGTAATTTAATCTAGTTTCGACCATTGGTATATGATTAGTCAATTGTTGTATCCTTCTAATTTGCAACCGAGTTAAAGGGGTGTTTGATTGTCAAAAATTGTCTCACAGGAATACATGGTAGTTTTTAGTTGGTTCATGTTTTTAGCTCCAAGAAACTTAATTGAGTCATTAAATTGTGCTTGAAAACCCTAAAGTCAAAGTTTCATAAAACTGCCTCACGTGAGATCTGGTGGATCGATTTAAATCATTGATTTTGTGTAAAAGTCTCAAACAATTGGTATTAAGTTCATTTCATTCATAAACATCATAATCAATCATCAAATTGGGTTTAAACTTCATTTTAGTCAAAGATCTATCCGTTTCAAAAAGTCAAAATGTCAAGAACTTTGGTTTCGAAAGCAGATCAGTTGTGACAAATTCACTAAAGCTTTATAGGGTCCAATTTTTGGTTACAAGTAGTTTAATAGGTGGTCTTAAGACCTAGTATCCGGTTTTAGCTTTTTCCTCTAGATTGACCTGTATAAGCTCAAATCAAAGTTCCAAATGCTATCATCACCAAGATTAATCGAAGGATTCCAGGCAAGCCTCCAAAGACTTTGTATAAGCTTTGTAAAGGCTGGTCTTTTGAAAAGAGTCACCTAGGTCTAGTTTAAGACTTGATAGTTGGATCTTAGTTTATAGCTTAATTGGGTGCTTATTTTGGGTCCGAAGGGCACCAATTTTCGCTTTTAGCTTAAAATCAAAACATCAAACTGTTAAATTGTGCTAATCAAGAGCTGGTTTGTTGTTTTAGTTGCAATTTGGTTAAATTAGTATATCAATTTCCAATTGGGTTGCTTATTTGGTTCACTTAGTTTATTTTAAAGCCTTATTCATAAGCTCAAATCATAGTGATCCAATTTTTCCACATAGCATACTGTTTTTCCAATTTTCCTAGCTTCTTATCATTATTTTAGAGTTTCCGAAATTTCGATTTTTTCCGAGTAGTTTTGCTATTTTTCTTAATTTTAATTAGTTTTTAGCACTTTTTAATTAGCAATTAATACAAAAAATTAAGAAAAGGTTCAAAAAATAATTTTCAATTTTTCGGACTTAGATAAATATAAAAGTAAAATTTTTCCATATTTTTCATAGTTTATTTTGTAATTTTAGTGATTTAATTAGTTTTTAATAGTTTAAAATTCCTAGAAAATAGAAAATAATCAAAAATACAAAATAGTTTTGAAAAGTCTATTTTGATATTTTAGACTTTTCCAAGTCTTAATTTTATTTTTCTAGCTTAATTTCCTATTTTCTTGTATTTTAGGTAATTAATTAATAGTTAAAATAGTTTTTAATTAGATAATTAGTCTTAAAAATAATTTTATTTTTCTAAATATTTTCATATCATTAGGATTGTAAAAACATCATTTTCATATTTCTAGGGTTAATATTGACTTAGTTTCACGCTTTTAGTCAGACCACGTAGATTTTAATTTCCCAGAAATCATAAAAACAAAACATCATTTTAATTTTAGTGATAGCTTTATTTAATAGATTTTATCTTTTAATTTCCTCTCATTTGCATCTTAGCCTTTGTATTTGTTTGATATTTCCGTAGTTATAATCACCAATTCATAATCCTTTTTCGCTCAAACTTCCGATCACTAGACGGATTGATCCATTGATACCTCCGGGACATAACGACCCGGGGAGACTCTATACTCTCCGATCTTAATTGCATTAGTGTTTGAGCAGTTTTAGTCTTTAGACTTGACCGCTTAGCACCAATCAAATTTTTACGCCACGGGAGTCACCGATTTATCTCCGCTTTAGGCATTAGTTGTTCAATCCTCACTCATTGTTTATATCATCATTCCAGATATATATATTCCATATTTTCTTCTAAAATCCAAAACCCAAAAACATCCAAAACTTATAAAACACAAAAATATTTTTCTTTGTTTCTATATTGTATCAAAATAAAAATACAAAAGAATCGCTGCTTTTCTAATAATTAACAACTTAAAAGATTACCACCGAAAAACCAACAAAGGCACTACCTAATCGGGGCGACCACAATAAGTTCTCGAACTAAAGATATAAAACTTGCCTTTGTGTCCATTTGACCGTGTACCTTTTTCAAAGAAGCCATTCATTTGGATTATTGGTAAAGTTCACCGTTGTTTTGCCTCGAATTTGTGTTAATTGATTTTGTTGTGATATCGACGCTTCGAACCGAAAACCCATAAAGATTCTTTCTCACCCCGCTTACAAAACGCCTTCATAATTTTCATTCTCATCCGAAGATTTTCATAATTCCATTTCTCCTTAACTCGAGGTTCCTTAGAGTTAACTCTAGTGTATGCGCACTCGCCTTCTAGATCCGTGAGCCCATTTCGTGAGCTTGTCAAGATTCCAAGAAGGCGTGTTCAGCCGCCCATCACCGGATTCGATCCGGATCTCACACTACCCCCTGCTTGGGCGTATTTAACGATTATGGCGGAAATGCTCCGCACCCACCGAGGGTTATGGAGATGCCATCGTTTACCCGTTATCAACTCGATCATTCAATTGAAGACACATTTGATCCAACTTGTTTATAAATCAATTCCGCTGGTCCGATCGAGAAGACCCAGATGACACATCCGCTGGTTTAACAAGTTAACCTCAACTATCAATTTCAAGGATGGCCACAAAAAGTCATCGTTGATGCTTTTTCCATTCTCTCCGAGGGACAAAGGATTTGGCTGGAAAAGAACCCCCATCCATCGAAACTTGGGAGGATCTTGTTCAAAAGTTTGTCAACTATTTCTTTCCTCCATCAAAGACGACTAATCTTTAAAAATGAAATTTGGATTTCGTCAAAATTTCGATGAAAACTTTGGAGAGGTACGGGAGAGATTCAAAGATCTCCTGAAATGCCCCCATCATGAATTAAGGAGCTTCAACAAGTAAATATCTTTTACAATGGGTTGAACGGAAACGATCAAGATTCCTTGAATGACCGCAGCGGCAATATCTTGAATCAGAAACCTAAAGATGTGATTGAGAGGCGAGCAAAATCAAAGTTCTTATTTCCAACAAAGTCAATGTTCAACATTCTCGCTTTCTTCATCCGTAACCTTCCGAAGAAGCCCTCCGCTAGCCGCTCTAACGGACATCATCCATTGTATGATAAAAGAGGTAAAGGAAATCAAAAGCGAATTCATAAGCCGGAACCAATCAAAGCCGAACAAGGTGTGTGGAAACTTGTAGTGGTCCACATGGATTATGATTGTCAAGAACCGATGCTTCCTTTACCAAGCTCCCGTAGCTTGTAAACCACAATCAATACCACCAAGGCTGATCCTCATTACCGCACCTAGCGGTATGACACCACCGGGTTTTCCTCCTGCAAAACCATGGCAATCAAAACCATGGAACAAAATCGCTTTGTTCAATCAAGGGCAAAATTTCAATAACTCTCAAAATTTCAATCAAAACCGAACAATTTCAACCAACCTCAATCATATCAAGCTCCTAATCATCAAAGCTATCAACCACCTCCTCAAGCTCCCATACCAAATGACTTCATGAAAATGACCAGTCAAACATGCCTCTATGCAAACCCGCATCAATAATTGAGGTTGAGCTTAAAAGGGAGATTGATACCACAATGTCTCGGCAGACAAATGAGTTAAAGAATATGATGAGCGCTTTCATGAACATGAATAGAACAAAGCTTCACCATCTTCCGGGGACCCCAAGCAATACTATTCCCAATCCAAATGCCGAGTTGAAAGCCCACCACTGTGAGTGGTAAGACGACAATGGACCCTACGACCCAATGCCCTCCCCGTGGCATTTAGTCAAGTTACCAAGGAAACAACGGACAAGGTGCATTATTCAAGCCCAAGGATCAAGACACGTCCCACCTTCGGTAGTCCAAGCTTTTAAGTCCCAACCCGATGTTCCGAGGAAAAATCGAGCCGTAAAACACTTCCATCCCCCAAAAGTCTAGTCGCCTTCCTTACCCATCAAGAATGAATGATGAGAAGCTCAAAGACAAAACAAAGAGCAAATGGAAAAATTTTTCCAAATCTTCAATGAGCTTCACTTTGATTTAAGCTTCATGCTCTTGCCAATGCCTAAATTTGCATCCACGCTTAAAGGCTTACTCACCAACAAAGATAAATTGTCCGAGATGGCGAAAACCCTCTTGAGTGAATGCTCGTTCCATTCTTAACAAGCTTCCAAAAGCTTGAAGACCCCGGCCGTTTCTAATCCCGTGATTGGGATGTTTCAATGCCCTTTCCGATCTTGGCGCTAGCATTAACCTCATACTCCAAGATGGAAGAAACTGCTCTTCCCGAACTTTCATCCACTGATGACACTCGAGCTAGCGGACCGACTGCCAACCGCCCACTTGGGATAGCCGAGGATGTCGTGATGAAAGTGGGAAAGTTTCACTTCATGCCGACTTTGTTGTAGTAGACTTGGGCAGATCCTAGAGCCCTTATCTTGGGAGAGCTTTCAAGAACAGTGTGGTTTCCGATTGATGTGTTTGCCAAGAGTTGACCATTCTGGGACAAACGAAGAGCTCACGCAATATCAACCAACTCCAAACCCGATAAACAAGAGTGTTGCAACAATTGATAAAAATCAAAGATTCAATGCACACCTCAAACTTCACTTAAGAGGAGTTTTCAAAACGCAGAGCTCAAAGTTTGAAAGTTACCCCGGTTCAAACAAATGGTTTGAAAGTTGTACCGGGAAGTCAAGAGTGTTCTGATGATGATGATGATGATTAGAATCGAGACTTCATCGGAAGTGGTGGAAACCGCTAGCTCAAGAGCACACCACTTGTCCCACCTCCCAATCGCCATTTTATCGAGATTGTTAACTCAGATGAAACCAAACTCTCTTCTTCTTTCATCCGAGTTGGATGATGATGTTTATGATCCAATGGGAGACATTCTTCCCATTGATGAATTGCTCAAAAAATCCATCATCCTCTAGTCTTATTCCCGACTCTTCCATTCCTTCTCTCACTCCCCGATGAGGAAGATGACAAATTTTGGAATGAAGTCGATGCATTTTTAGTGATAAGTCAATTCCAACGGAATTGATAACACTTACCTTGATCCGAGGAGACATCCTTTTTCCGGAAAGTTTGTTGATTGAAGAACCATTTCCACCCTCCTCCCTGACATCTTCTTGACAATCACCATCTAAGCTTCAAGTTTAAGCTTAAAGATGTCAAACCGGTGATTTGCTTTTCTCTCAGAGGAATGGACTTGCATTCTCATGTACGCCTTTATTCCCTTCTTCAGATGGGTGGTTGTTTTTCCCTTTTCTTTCGGAATGAGGACACCATCTTTGACCCCTATCATCCCTTATAGTATTACTATTAAACAATACCGCGGTTATATCTCGTCGGTGGGAACTTTCGATGTTCATATGTTCATTAACATTGTGAACAAAGTCCGATCGAGATTGGTTTTCCAATATTTTCCCATGAACCAATGACTGGGGTCGAAGTCAAGCTAGCGACTCGGGAATCAAAAATAAGAGTACCCATATGGGTTTTCACCCATATTTCTATCTTCTCACCTCTTTCTACCACCCAGGGGGTTGCCCACATGTTCCAAAAAAAAAAAAAAAAAAAAAATCTTCTTTCTAAATAATGGCGAGTATTTCCTTTCACGTTTTTTTTCGCATAATCACCGACTTTGAATATTGAGGGCAATATTCATCTCTAGTTGGGGGATTCTCTCAATTTTATCATGTAAATATATGGCCTAATCCCGCTTTTGGCCTTTTTTTTGGAGAAAGTGTTCTACCTTTCTCATCCGGTTATCATCCGCCATGTCTGTAGAAGACAAAAGGATTTTAATCCAGAGCAAACGGCTTTGGTAAAGATTTCCAAACCGCTTATATGGCTTGCAATTTGCCCAAATTGTATGGTATTCACCACCATATCCTAAAAAGTGAAGAGTCAATAGCCCGCAAGATTATGGCTTGTGGTAAAGGCAAGGGAAAACCATAATTGGTAATCACCACCAAAGATAATTATAATTTATCTAAGAGTTGGCTAGTCCGTATGGACGGCTTCCGGTAAAGACAAAATCAAACCCTGGAAGTCGGTGGTTTGCTCAAAATCACATGGTTATTGTACCATGGTTCTTACTTGAACCCAAACATTTGGCTACCCTAAGTAATGGCTTTTGGTAAAGAGATTAAATCCATTATGTTTTTCAAATCATTTAGGGACTAGCAATATCTCGTGGGGGATTGATGAGTGTTAAATACTCATCATTTTGTACTAAATAAACGCAAAATCATCCGAAACACTTAAACACATCAAAATGATCAAAATATCACAAATCGTGTTTTATGTGTTTAAAAAAATTATCAAAATCGATGAAAACATATCAAATTTGCAAAATTGCGCTTTTAGTCCCCAAGTTTATAAAATTGTCAAAATAGTCCCCTGAGCCAAAATTTCAAAAGAAAAGTCACCAAAGGTCTTTTAAAATCATAAATTGTCATATTTAGTCCTTTGGTGAGAAATCTAAAAGTTTTGAGAAAGTTACAATTTAATCCCCAAAATCCAAATTGGTCAAAACTAGTCCTGGGAATTTTCAAAAGTGTCAAATCTAAACCTTGGACTATTAAATGTTGGCAATACAAAACCTTGGATCACCTTTCATAAATTACATGTTTGGTCCTTGGAAATTGAACTTTACAATTTTGGTCCTCAGAAATATATCTACAAACCATCCTGGACCCTATTGTTTACCCAAGCCCAACCATACAACCTTGGCCCAAATCCCTTTACCCGGTCCAAAACCACAACCCGACCAACCCCTTACCAACAATTTAAATAATATACCCGCCTCCGTCCCCTCCCGACAACCCCTCTCGCCCCACCACCGCCCACCAACATCCCTACCAACCCACTCTACACCACCCTTTTGTCTCCTCCTCACCAACCTCACCAGATTTAATGCATCTCTTCCGTCCCAATTATCTTGAACCAATTTTCCCGCCAAAACAAGATTAAGGGCCTAGATTGATTCTCACCAATCGGGGTGGATATTTAAACGGGAAACCCCGATAGAGAGAAAGTCTGGGAGCATAAAAGGAGGCCAAGAGAAGCATGGAAGGGTTTAGTTTTAGTTTTTCAAAATTGTATGCCTAATTTTAATTACTTAGTCTAAATTAGCTTTGTATTGGTATTTTCAAGTTCATTTGTATTCAAGATAATCATTTAAGTGTATTGCAACTTAATTTCCCAATTTAAGCCTAAGTTCTATTTTCATATTTTAGTTCATCTTGAAATCATCAATCTCAAAACCATTGTTAAATCTGGAAAGTTTGGTTTTCGCTTAAAAAGCTTTGTTAAAGCTTAATATAAACTTACATTTACATTTCACTAACTTAAACACGGTCAACAAAAGTCAAAGTTGAGCTAAAATGGTTGCGAATTGAAACGGGGTAATTCAAAGATTGGAAATGGGTTGAAATGGATGCATTGGGGAAATTGATAGGTTGGGTTTGTTTCAAAATTGGCAACAAAGGGCCATTGGACATGTTTAAGCATTTTTCAAGTCTTTAGCATAAGTAGTAATTGTAGTTGTAGACTAAAACCTCGCTCTAATAGTAGTAACTAGGTAATTTAATCTAGTTTGACCATTGGTATATGATTAGTCAATTGTTGTATCCTTTAATTTGCAAATCAAGAGTTAAGGGTGTTTGATTTCAAAAATTGTCTCAAGGAATACAAGTAGTTTTTAGTTGGTTCATGTATGTTTAGCTCCAAGAAACTTAATTGAGTCATTAAATTGTGCTTGAAACCCTCTAAAGTCAAAGTTTCATAAAATCCTCATTGTGAGATCTCTTGGGATTCGATTTGAAATCATTGATTTTGTGTTAAAAGTCTCAAACAAGGCCGGTATTAAGTTCATTTCATTCATAAACATCATAATCAATCATCAAATTGGGTTTAAACTTCATTTTAGTCAAAGATCTATCCGGTTTCAAAAAGTCAAAATGTCAAGAACTGGGTTTGAAAGATATTGCCTCAAACAATTCACTAAAGCTTTATAGGGTCCGAATTTTGGTTACAAGTAGTTTAATAGGTGGTCTTTAAGACCTAGTATCTGGTTTTAGCTTTTTCCCCAATTGACCTTGCCATAAGCTCAAATCAAAGCCCTAGCCCCGATCACCAAGATTTCCATGATTTTCCCGTGATCAAGCCGCAAAGACTTGTATAAGCTTTGTAAAGGTTTTTGGTTAATGTAGTCACCTAGGTCTAGTTTAAGACTTGATAGTTGGATCTTAGTTTATAGCTTAATTGGGTGCTTATTTTGGTCCGCAAGGGGCACCAATTTTCTGCTTTTAGTTAAAATCAAAAACAACAAATCATAAATTGTGCTAATCAAGAGTCGTAGTTTGTTGTTTTAGTTGCAATTTGTTAAATTAGTATATCGTTTTCCGTAATCGTTGGGTTGCTTATTTGGTTCACTTAGTTTATTTAAGAAATTATTCATAAGCTCAAATCATAGCAATCCAATTTTCTCCACATAGATACTGTTTTTCCAATTTTCCTAGCTTCTTATCATTATTTTAGAGTTTCAAATTTTCGGATTTTTCCGAGTAGTTTTGCTATTTTTCTTAATTTTAATTAGTTTTACACTTTTTAATTAGCAATTAATACAAAAATTAAGAAAAGGTTCAAAAAATAATTTTCAATTTTTCGGACTTAGATAAATATAAAAGCAGAAAAGTAATTTTCCATATTTTCATAGTTTATTTTGTAATTTTTAGTGATTTAATTAGTTTTAATAGTTTAAAATTCCTAGAAAATAGAAAAATAATCACAAAATACAAAATAGTTTTGAAAAGTCTATTTTGATATTTTAGACTTTTCCAAGTCTTAATTTTATTTTTCTAGCTTAATTTCCTATTTTCTTGTATTTTAGGTAATTAATTAATAGTTAAAATAGTTTTAATTAGATAATTAGTCTTAAAAATAATTTTATTTTTCTAAATATTTTCTTATATCATTAGGATTGTAAAACATCATTTTCTATATTTCTAGGGTTAATATTGACTTAGTTTCCGCTTTTAGTTGACGTCACGTAGATTTTAATTTCCCAGAAATCATAAAACAAAAACATCATTTTAATTTTAGTGATAGCGCTTATTTAATAGATTTTATCTTTTAATTTTCTCATTTGCATCTTAGCCTTTGTATTTGTTTGATATTTTCGTAGTTATAATCACCAATTCATAATCCTTTTCGCTCAAACTTCTCGATCACTAGACGCCGATTGATCCATTGATAGCTCGGGGACATAACCAACCCGGGAGACTCTATATCCTCCGATCTTAATTGCATTAGTGTTTGACGCTTTTAGTCTTTTAGACTTGATCGCTAGCACCAATCAAAGCTCTTGAGACATGAACTTTGGACGGGTTCGACAACCCTTCGAGGTTTATCCACACCTTCAAGGTGTTTATTAGAGCTAGTTGTCACCCAAAAGTCGACAATGTACCTCTTTAACTATGCAACGAAACCGTGTCCCTGGGAATTGTCTATCTTGAGTCGATCAATTCAAAAGTGCGAGCCTTTCCCCGTGTAGATTTAAAACCCTTAAAGACATGGAGGGGGGAGTATTTCGAAAATCTAAAACTCTTGAAGTGTTCAAACATGTTTTCATTCACAAATGCCGAGAGATTTTCATGAAAAATGGTTTTATGGCAACGGAGTTATAAGGTGATTGGTTAGAATAATTCCTATGATCCGCCAGAAGTCGGAGGGATCTACCCAAGGACATCACAAATAGTTAGTACTTAGAAGTCCTTAGGTATGATTAAAAAAAAAGAAAATGAAAAGAAGGAGTTGAAGAATTAAAAAGAAATGCAAAGAAAAGGGAAAAGAAATAGCCTCCAAATTATTCAACTTAGGGTAACCGGGTTCAATTATATAACCTTGGCACTTAGGACACCCATTGAAGATTAAAAGTCGCCATGGACCCAAGGAATGCACTAAACCTTCTTAGCCACTCAAGTTTCTCTCGGCTTGTTTCATTCTCAAGGGAACCCCACGAAACCATCGGCTTTCTTAGAGATTGGGTATTAAAGGAGACCCTCCCTTGTCTCCGCTCAGAAAACCAAAACGCACTATTGAGTCTAGAGCCACGAGATTCATCAAAAGTTCTTTAAGTACACTTGACATTTCATCACTTGATGTTCAACAATAAGAACATGGTACGTTATCAGTCCTTCATGATCTTAGCAACTTCAGAACATTTATGAGAGGTTCAATTGTGATCCCCGATTGAATGGAAACTCCCGCCGTGGTCAACATCAAAAGCTATGAAACCAGGTCCCGGTAACTCCCCGGGATTACGCTTAGTGTGTCCAAAATTACCGTGAGGTGTTTTGACGCCGACTATCTCGAATCAGATGTACTCTAACCGCTTATCTCACTTGTGGGACTCCGCCGGAAACGGCCTTTAGAATTAGAGTTGTGTTTTCACACTATGATGTTAACACCTCAAGTTCAAACTTAAGGCCGGAATCCGCTTATTACTAACCGCTTTGTTTTCTTCTTATGGAAGCTCGGAGCGGAATGATCGTGCAGATTCTTCTCATGCTCACGCCAACATCATCACTAATGGAAGTTCTATCATCAAGAAACAAAAGTCAATGATTCTTCATCAAATCAAAGAATCTACAAAGTTAAAGACTTAAAGAACTTCATCAAGCTATTATCCAACGTTAAAGAGCGTGTGAGCATGTTGAAGAATGACGTGGAGACACCGAGCAAAAAGGCACTGGAAAGTGTAATTGATGCCACTACAACATACTATCACTTTCATCACAAAGAACAAAGTTAAAGATGACGCCAAAGCATAACCGCTCAAAGACAACCGCCTCTACACCGGGAGATTTTCGAATCAAGGCAATTCTTCCACAAGAAAGAAGAATGTCAAGACGCCAAAGCTACTATCGCTTTCACCGCTTTTTCATCACCAACACTTGAGGGGAGATTGTTGGAATCACCCCAAACCTTAATTCAAGTGTTTGTTACTCATATGTATAGGTAGCTTATTATGGCCTTTATGTTTGTTTAAGGTCAAGCTTATGTAGAAGGCCCATGTTTGCCCATGTCCAATAAGGAAAAGGGAAGGGATTGGGTTCCTTAGCTCCTTGCCTATAAATACTTTTGTATAACCTCACTAGGTTGGTTGTTCAATGCATTTTCATTCACCTATACGCTTAACCTTTATCACCGCGTGTTTGGTGTGTGTTGTTCATCCGCCTTCTCTCTTCTCTATTTCTTTCATTGATGCTTGTGTTGTAAAACTAGTGACCTATCAACGTTATTTCCGGTGTAACGCAAACTCGCCATCGACGAATTTCACGTTATTTCCGTATGTAATTGTATTAACCTCGGTTTTTTTCATGTAAGGTACCACCATCACCGCTTCTATGTTATTTCCGATGTAACATGCAACTACTTGATTCTCACACAACGTATTTAAACCACCCACGGTCACCCTTAAGGCACTCTTATGCTATATCCTTCGTAACCTCACACGGCAACCGATCCTCCTGTTCTAAGCTCAAATATTATACCTTTTAAAAATGTATTCCGCTTAACGGATCATTTATCCGTTGTTCACTTATCGCCGCAACGCCACCGAATCTTCTTTGAACGACTAGCCTCTTTTCCTATATCACATTTTGCGAGATACTCACATCTTGTCACCAATTCACCCGGCGATCCGCATCATAAACCACGAGGACGGTGGTTTTTGGGGTAGGTACCGTAACCACTGAAATTTCCCACCGATTTTTCATTAATATTTTTTTTCACGCTTCGATCTATAATCACACCTTCTTCCCAAAAATATAAAAGCAAGCTAACAAACCAAAGAAATGGTTATATCTTTCAAGACGCTTAAAGATATAATTTTATCTTTTCGAAACCGGAGAGTACGCTTACGCTGGAGACCGACAACATACCAAAGACAAGTTATACAAGATTAATAACAAAACAAAACAAATAAAACTAAATTACCCCACATAACCCACGCCCTTATATCTCCTTTTGCTTCGCCTTCCCTAAAAACACCCCACAACCCGCCACCCTTTCCCTCTAATTCGCTCTCTCACAACCCACCTCCACCATGCCGCCTCCCTTTCTTTCCCCAAAATAGCTAACCTCCCAAACAACCTTACCATCTCAAGAATCAACTTTAACCAAACTAAAACCATCTTGGCTCTTTCCATGGGAGAAATCAAGAATCTGAGGTCCCCACTTATTCCCTTGTCACGGTGGGTCACTACCAAGAAAACACCAAGGAGACCACATGAAGACCCGTAAGCATCGGTAATATTACTCAAGAGGCCCTTATCATCTTCAAGACCAAGAAAGAAGTGAGCAAGACTTCCTAGATGTATATCTATAAATAGGTTCGAGTTTTACCATGATTCATTCATCTCACCAACAATTCGAAATTGTGGTTCATACCAATCAAAGGGGTTTTTAAAATTAGGTTAGGGTTTTGTTATTGATGCATAAGGAAGGTTTCCCAAGTGTTTAATTGTTTAATTCATCCCGAGTCCTCCCAATTGGAGCTTTTTGGGTTTCGTTCATAATCCCCTAATCCACCATCTAGTTATTGTAAGAACTATACTTTTGTTATTTTGATTAATTTGTTGTTTCATTTTTTTATATTGAACTTGTATGGCAACTTAGATTTCGGATTAGTAAATGATGTGGTTGTGATATGTTGTGAACGAAGAGAAAGACAAAAATATTAAATTTTGATTCAGAACTTTGCCTTAATCATATTTTATCACTTGTTTTCTTAAATGTTTTAACTTAATGGCTTATTTGTTTTGCTTAAAACTGCCTCGCATAGTAGTTTAGTAGTCTCAAATTGTTACAGCTGGGTATTTAGTGTTGCGTTTGGGATTATTTGAGAAGACCCTTGTTACTTGGTTTTGATTCTTGAACCCTCGTGCCTCGCCACTTTGCCTTAGTTACTAAATGTCATAATGTTTTAGTTTTTAAAAGGGTCCAATCACTTTGGTTCGAGTCTTGAATCACGAGTTGTGTGTTTGTTTTCGAGCCCAAATTTTTCCAAACTAGTACCCGACCGAGTATACCTATACTTGTCTCCATGTTGCCAAAAATTTTCAAAATTGTTTTTTAGCTTGGAATCAAAGATCGAGATTTGCCGCACTAATTTAGGGTATGGGTTGGAGCTACTTGTTACTTGATTCGTGCTTTATTCACCGAACTGCTTATGAGTTTATAGCCCCACTTTTACTCTTATTACTTGTTTTATAAAACTTTGGGGTAGAAACATGCAAAACTCTTTCGGACCAAACCCAAAACACTATTACGTGAAATAACCTTGAATCCCAACTATGCTACCATTAGTTCCCTTTGGGGAGGCGCGATTGTTATGAATACATCTATTGGGGATGACACCCCGCTCGATTTTGACCGGATAGAAACGCCGAATGTATATCATATCGTATTGATTGAGTGACCGGAAAACCTACGGGCTTTTATTTATCATGCTTCTAAGATGCACACCGTCGTAGTTTCAACAAGATGAACTTGGTACTAGCGTAATAGCCTTTTATAGTGTCATTCACGGAGATGCTATATGTGCAACCGTGGTCCAACTTGAAAACTTGATTACTTAAACCTATGAACTCACCAACCTTTGTGTTGACATTTTAGCATGTTTTTCGTGTTTACTTATTGGCGGCAATGGCAAAGGGCATTCCTTGAAGACCGCATCCAAGTGTTTTCAAACAAATCTAATACAACTTTTAATGGGACAACATATATTTTTATGGGCTTTACTTCCGCACTTTGGAACAATGATGAAAACTATTTATTAAATTAATATATCTTTTGAAAATGGAATAGAATTTCCATTCTTTATTACCTTGTGTTGTGTATATTGATTTAGTAGCACCCCATGACCCGAACGCCAACGTGAAATTTTGGGGTGTTACAATTTCAAAGCTAGATTATCGATGGAAGGCAAATTTATTATCCATTGGTGGTAGGTTAACACCATAAAGGCGGTTTTGGGAAGTGTGGGTATTTATTATATGTCAATTTTAAATGCCCGTAAACCTTCATGAGATTGAAAGATTACGAGCCAAAAGTTGAAAAAATGTCTTGGATCAAATGGGAAAACATTTTGGCATCTTCAAAAAGGTGTTTTTAGGGTTGGAAGCGATGATGTACCCAAAGTTCCTCAAGGACACCCTCCGAGACGGTTCTAAACCCTTCTATTCAAGGTCCAAGTTAGGATTCTAGAATATCCATAGAGTCAAACCATTCGTTATCACGGGGTTACCTTGAGGGAATTCGCCATTCCCCTAAGCCCTTGGGGTATGGATGACGGGAACAATGGATGGGAACCTCCGACTTGGTCAAACCCACGATCTCCTCTCTTGGCTTCCCTTAAGTCCGAGAACGTGGGTCACTAAGCCCTAAGGTTACCCACAATCAGGACGCCCATGATTCCTCGACATTCATGCAAAAGTGCTCAACCCTATTTCATCCACTATAAATAATGGACGGGCAATGGATTATGGTATGCCTCATTTCACACTCATCTCTTTACTTACACACACTTATACAACCATAACACATACTTACTCTCACGGGAGGTGGTTCACTGGTCATACCGCGTAATCACTTAACGAGTGTTTCGTATTTTTATTCTCGTGTGAAAGGCAAGTCTTGGCTGGAACATACACCCTCATACCTTTGATCATCAAGGCCTGTAGTGCAATCTATTGTACAATCAGGCACCATCCGTAGGACCACTACTATTAGTCCCGTAATCACCCTTCCCCAAACCCCAACCAACTACACTAGATTTGCATGGAACTGTGAAGAGAAGATACACCTCCACCGGGGTCTCTACCCTAGTTCCTCCCACAACTAACACCGATAATTCTCGCCCCCAAACGGCCTCAACCTTTACCACACGATCTCGCTTTGGAAACCACTCCCGACATCACGCCTCAACATCCGCTAACCCTATCCCCGAATTAGCCCCGCCTTTGTTGAGGCAAATTTGAAGCTTGGATTCTTTATTAAGGGCTCATAAAAGGGTGTCGCAACACCAAATGCAAGAGAGTTGGAATACCCAAAGGAGGAAGTTTAAGAGATTGAAATAGAGAGGCCTCAACTCATAAAGGGGCCGCCCCAAAATGGTTCTCCCTTCTATCAAGGCCAAACGGAAGGACCGAGGCTTTGAAGAAGAACCCGGAGGAGATCCAAAAGGAAAGAATGCAGGGAAAGAAGGAGCGAGAACTCTAACGGAGGAAGCAACCCAAGTGGGAACGGAGGAGTAAACCTACCCCTCCTAGCGCCCATTTAGGAAGAGAGGGGGGGCCCAATACCCCCTTCAATGTTTCCGGTGTCGGAGGCCCCTCCATACTCGTGCATGAGCGGCCACCCTCCGTAATGAACCCTACCCACCCGTCAAACCTACAACACTTACCTCCGAATGGTTCACTCCCAAACCGAGTTACCAAAGAAATGCCCTATGGACATGTTCCCACGCAATCGATGGGTGTAAACCCTTCGACTCAACCTTCACTGCTTACCCTACCCACACACCCCATTTCCTAACCCGTAATCCCTACACCCGCTTATCCACCTCCATACAACCCTTACTATGTCAAGCTCGAGCTTGACACCTTTCATGAAGTGGATCAAGATTACCCCTACCGACGGTGTAAAGATGCCTACGACTAATAGGCACCTACGGATGGGAAAGGCGATTGATAAGGTTTTAAAAGGTACCATTTTGAGGGTCGCTTAAGTCCTTATTTGATCACTTTTGTATCCGTTATTGCTTAATATCGCTCCTTTTCACTTTTAGGTCTCGTGAAGGCAAAATGCGGAATGGCAATTATTTTTGGAAAAGGCGCGAATATATGAAGAAAATGGCCAAAGTCGAAATCATGACACCAAAGCTGAATGGGGCCAATTGCCAGTTCTATTTGCGACGCCGCCGGAGAAAGTTGCGACGGCGTAACTCAAAACTCATGTTTTCAAGAGCGGCCTAGTGTAAAAGAGAGGTCGTCGCCACTGCAGGCCTAGATGCGATCCACGACCCGTGTCAAGAGGACGGCCACGGACATAAGGTGACCCGCCCGGTTAACGGCCAAGACGAAACCCTAATGAGGGTTAATACCCGGGCCACTAAACATAAGGTGATCAAGAATTGTAATCTTTATATAGAATCCAATTTTTCGCCTTTGTGGAGAGTCTTTGGAGTAAAACCCAAAACCGAACCTAAGGTGTCTTAAGATTTTAGGTTTTTAACCCTATCTTACACCAAGATAAGTCTTTGCTTCATTAATTCAATTATGTCTTTGATTATTTGTGTGTATGCTTGCATGTTCTCCATGTCCCCTAATTTATTTGTGTGTTTGCTTAGGTAGTATGAAACTTAATTATTGAATATTGATTGGTTGTTTCATCTTAGTTGATTAATGATCTAGTAATGCGATAGGTCATTCTGTGATTTTGCTTGATTCATCTTTGGAACCCTAGAGTATGATTACCGAGGATTGTAGTCTAAAACATCCAAAGTGCCTTTGTAGGAGTCTATAATCTCTATGGATTTGTAGACAAGACCCTTTGGTAAGTTCAAAGAGTTAGAGAAACGAACCCTACAACTTAGAAACACAACAACTAGGAATAAGACGTGACACTCAACCATCAAAGGAGATACTAAGGAGTAATACAAACTAAGTAAACACATCTTTAACTATCATACGAACACAAATTAGACATAGACCTACAACCTTAGTTTAGATAATTAGATAATAGTAGAGTAATCGGTAGAAATACCAACCCCCAAATCCAATACCCAAATTGGACCTTTCCATTTTCATAAAATATAAAAAGATAAAAATAATCTTCCTCAACCTTAACCTTAGCGTAGTAACTCCCTACTAGCATTCCTATTCCCCAGAGAACGATATCAATAATTGGCTTACCCTAATTACTACACTACAACGATTAGGTTCACCGCCTAGGTGTTATAAAACTTGTCAAGAAAAGGAAGTTCTCTTAGGAATTAGAAATTCTAGATAAAGAGTCGGTCACCCCAAGTATATGTAATCGTTAGAAAGCTCGTAGTCGAGTTCTTTTTAAGTTAAGTATTTTAGTTAATAACACCGTGGAGGACAGGCCACCCACCGGATGCCCGATCCATGTTCCCAGTGTGGCAATTATGTAAGACTATAAATACTCTACCTTCCAAGGTAAGAGTTGGAGCTCATAATAATATCTTTCACTTTCTCCTTAAGTTCCCAAAACCTAACTTTTCTCTAGAATTTCACCTTATTCGCCACCTTGTGTTATGGTTTGATGTGTGAAAAGTTATATCTTACAATTGGTAAAGAGCCATGGTTAGATCATTTGACATCTTTGGATTTATAAGGGTTTTAGGTGGTTTTGAGTTTGAAAAGTTTAGTGGTTTTTGCATCATTTGGTTGATTTCTGTGTTTAAGTTTGAATTTTGTTGGTACTTTTGTTTAGAATCATCAAAAGTGTTTAGGTTTTCATTTGGTGTTTGAATCATCTTGGTTGGGTTGTTTTTGGATTGAAAAGGAAGGCTATTTGGTTTTTCAAGCGAATTAGCCCACTTGTTTTCTTGGGAAGCGACTTATTCATTGTTTCATAGCGACTTACAGCTTATAAAAGCTTAAAGTTAGTGCAGCGAAGTTAAAGCAAGAGTGGAATCCACCATTAGCTTATCAGGTAGCGAATTAGTCCGAAGGAGTTGCTCAGCGACCTTGTTTAGCGACTTGTAGCGAATCATCGCACAAATTCCAGCGACTTAGTCCAGAAGAGTTTACTTAGCCACCTTGTTTCAATTGGCACTTGGGACTCCAGCGACTTATTTGCAGTTAAGGGGGTTAACTTGTGCACCAATTTCAGCGACTTAGTGCATTATTTGCAGCGAAGTTAGACGATCATCTAGCAACTTGAGTGATTGTTTACGTTTTCTTGATTTAGTAAAAACCGTGAAAGAATCTATTTCCCGTTTAATCATAGAGTTATAAAACCCGTGATAACTGCTAACATGTCTACCAACATTCCCACCGCTCCCCATCCCACTCCATCTTGGAGGATGTTCAAGCACCGGCTTATACTGGCCCACCAATGCTTGAAACCGACTACCATTATTGGGCCCAACTAATCGATTGTATTGTCTTGAAAGGAAAATTGTAAACATTCTCAAATCCATTGATGGGACCAATCGAGTTGAAACGACTAGAGACATACTTGATACTAATGAAGATGGTACCCCGCTCACGGAATGGATGACCAAGATGTACAATGAGCTTGATAAGAGGAGAAAAGAGATTCGATGCGGATATCGTGGCTTCAAACATTGTTCTTCAAGGTCTCCCAAAGACATCTAAGTCGATCAATCATAACACCGATGCAAAGGTTGGGATAACGCAAGATGCTTCTCAGTTCATAATTAACTATGGAAGAAGAGAACCCCAACCTATGATGAATTTGAGCACTTCAAGATGAAACCGATGAGAGTGTCTTGAGTAATTTTGAGACTTTAGTGAATGACATGAGGAACATCAAGATGACTATGCTCAAATTCATTGAACTCAAAGTTTGAACAACATGAACCCGAATGGCACAAGGACATCTCGGAAACTCACTAAAGGATTGAAGCATACAAACTATGAGCAACTCTATGCCTTCCTCCTTCGTAATGAGAGACATGCCATGTTTGAAAAGTTGATTCTCAATTCAAAACCCAAGGGTGAGAAAGTTCGCTCAAACTCAACAAATTTTCTACTCAAACATTGGAATCACAACCAAAGCATCACAAGTCATTCCTCGGTAATGGTAATCACAAACTCATCCCGATCCTCGCCTCAAACAAGGCCGCCGATGCACCGCTGGATAACATCGTTAATCAACTAGCCTCTACTCATTAGTCAAACATGAACTCTCTCCCACAAACCAACAACAACCTACGAATGCATCTAACCCACATAATCAAGCCACCGTTAAAGATGGAAGGATCGGGCAACCAGCTCGGAAAGAAAGATGACTGGGGGAGAGGTGGAGTCGAGAGGTTATGTTGGAAACCGTAATCGAGGAAGAAATGGTAACCAAGGTCAAGCTAAGCCAATCAAATGCTTTAATCGGTGGTGGGACACTTTGAAGGAACCGCACATCTCCAAAGCGCCCACAAAATGGAATACCGTAGATAAGATGTTCCGGCTCAAGTGGGACAACTCGAATGAAGAGGAACCCATTGGTCAAGGCAATGCCAAGACCTATGATGCGATGGATGAGCAATTTAATCTGTGAGATAGGTCACAATCATCAAAATGCCTTTCAAGTCGGTGGATCGCATTTAACGACGATGTGGATGATGGACCCCACACACAATATTTATGGCTAGCATTCTCCCATGGTGTCTCCCAAGGTCACTTCTTCACCACAAGTCCGCCCATCAAAGGACAAACTATCTCCCGAGGTATTAAAAGTTATGATGATGCCGGTGCACAGATGCATGACAAAGTACAACCAACCGAAACTTTTGAATCAAATATTGAAAATACGGTAATATCAATATTGTCCGATCAACGGAAACAAAGTGAAAGTGAAGTTGTACCTAGTGATGCATCTTCCGCATCAACAATGACTATGTCTTTGATGAATTCAACCGGGTGTCCCGATGATTCCATTATCTCGAACTAAATGCCTATAAGGAACGTGTGCCATTTATGAACAACGCAAAATTTGATGCCACCGCGAGGGTGAAATGGATGACCAAGCACGCAGAAAGAAAAAGTAACTTTAGAGAAGAAGTAAAACAAGAAAAATTCTTTGCAAGAAAACTTTCAAAAAAATAAGCAAAACAAGAACTTCAAGAAAACGTGAAAATGCTTAGCAAGAATTTAATGCAAAAGAATCAAAGCTCTTGAGAGATTTTTCTAATCAAAACTTTGAAAACAAACTTGAAAACAAGTTGTACATACAAGGAAACACCATTCGCATCGGGCTTCCATGGTCCCAAACATCGAGTCTTTAGCGATAAGATAGCATTCCCCTTGTTGAGGAACCAAACCAGAGGTAATCAAAAGGCTAGAAATGCCAAAAGGTGATTTATATGGTGATGAAATTCTTGCCTAAGGCAAACCTAGTTGCGTTGAGTGCAATCGAGGAAGATAAGAAATCGATGAAGTCACTAGGAAAGGATGAACAAAAACCAGATGACCCCAAATGCAAAGAAAAGAAATAAATATCACCCTCATGATTATAAGAAGGAAATCGATTGATTAAACAAGTTTAAGCCTCGATTTTGTTGACTTAACAAGTCTTCTCGAAAATGGATTTAGATTAAGAAGTCAAAATATTGTAGAAACAAATCCTCCCTTTGGAAAATGCCTAAAGCTACCCAGATATCCTCCAACACACCAATGCATCTTGTTCCTAGAACAATTGCCACTAAAAGAAATATCTTAATTAGCCAATACGTTATTTTTCAACTATTTGTTGATTTTGAGAAAACTTGCAAGAAAAGGATCACACCCAACCGCATTATCAAGGAGAAAGGGTTTTCAAATGAAAGAATGTTATTTAACCGAGGTCATGCCCTTCTTTAAACTTTTAAAGGAACACTTTGAGAGTCTTAAAAGGGGATAAAACCATATTAAAATGGAAAAGGAATTTGATGCAATAAATTAAATTAGTGAATGAGCGGCATTAAAATATAATGAGATCGAGAGGAAGAACCGATACATTGAATGAGAATCTTATTACTGAATTGTTTCAAGATGTCTTTTTCACCGCTTCAAATTGCTCTATTAATGCTTCCAAATTTCATGAACTATCTGTGGCCCCGAAAGTCTCCCATGATCGGTCATTGAGCTTGAAAAACTAATTTAAACTTAATGAGAAAATTGAACCGATGATCATGACAATTTGGTTAAACATTTTTCTAAACTAGAAGTTGAGTATTTTAATCTACAACTAAAATATCAACATCTCAAAGAAAATGTCAAAACTTCAAATTTCAAGACATCTTCGTATGTTCCGTAGTTTGATGGCTTTTCAAATAAACAAACGAGATGAAGATTCATGCTCAAAACACGATCGAAAGTTGAAAGTCCAAATCTCCTTAAAGGGTCCAACAATATGACAGTTCCCAAATGCCTCCTTTCTAGATTCTTAACTCTCAAACGCTTCATCTTCAAAACCTAGTATATGCTTTTACAAAAGGAAAACAAAGTTTCCAAGAGAATGAAAAGGTTAAACGCATTTCAATGAGTTGTTTGAATCAATTAAAGTCACTCAGAATAAAAACAACGAACAAATAACTTCATTGCAAAGGAAAATAGAATCAAGAGTCGTAAAAGGGAAAATGCCAATGATCAATGCGGAGAATGTTGTATCTAAGGTTCACCTGTAATAAATCTACTTTATCCGTGACATATGTCCCCTCACCTAATGAACAACAAACCTTATTCAAACATATTTTCATCCCTTAAGGTTGTTGTGCCCCGGCGAGATTGTTCAAGAGGATAAGCTGTAGAAACCTCATGATAATGCAATTGGACATGTGCTTATATGCCAAACGATTCAAGAAATCTTAGAATGTTTGATCACAATATGCCCAAAGACATTAGGTGGAGAGTTAACCCCTGATTCCATGCTCAATGCCCAAGGCCAAACATGACATGCACTCGATTCCCAATGGTTTGAATGTGAGGAGAAATGCCAAGGAGTAGTTCGATTTTAGATCCCAAACTAGGAAAGTGAACTCAAATTGCCTTCTAGGAGTACTAATCTCGCACTCTAAGGTTAAGAAAGTGAACCTTAGTGTACCGGCATGTAGTTCGATCCCAAACATCTAAAAAAAGAAAGAGTAAAACAAACTAATGTTCCCATTCCCTACAGGAGTAATCAATGACATTAAAGGGAGCAGGTCAAAGTCTCAAGACAATACAAGGAATGATAGGACCTCTCAAGCTAAGAATTGCACCGGAAGAGGAAAGAACAATCTAGGAACCTTAAGTTTGAATCAATAAAACGAATCGTGTTGATTCTAGTATTAGCCATAGGCGCATCAGAATTAATCTGGACCGATGCTACTTGCAAACCTTGTACCGATGATTGCTTGAATTCGCTTCTAATCTTGAATGTGATGTTAATGTTCGCTTAATGATGTTAATTGTCCCAAGTTGTTAATGCTATAAGTCATGCAAAAAGGCTAAAAGGCAAAAAAAAAGAGTTAGAAAACAATGGAAACCCACAGGAAAACTTAATTAGGCTTTTATTGATACCGTGGTCATAAGACTAATCGATAATGCCCACTAGAAAATGGATGCCCACCGTAGAACTATTCCCCAAAAGTGGTCACATCAGAATAGGACTAATATGTATATTAATTGCATCTATTCACAATGAGTCCACTACCACCTCTCGATATGAATGCTTTACTCGGCGCGGGTGGTCCAATTTACATTAACCAAATGGAACCCATTCGCATGGGGATCCCAAATATCCGCTTATCCATTCTTGTTCAGGTTCAACCGCAGATCGCTCAAATCGCTCGGTACCGGACTCAGGCTCCAAGGACCGAGACCGTCACCTTTCATGAACCGGAGCAAATTCATCGGATTTAGATTTGGTAATGATCATTTCGGCATTATGGGTTATGGAGATTATGTTGTTGGTGATAGTGTCTCCCAGTGTATATGTGGAAGGTTTAGGTCATAACTGCCCTCGTTGGTCAATTTCGGATTCTCGATCTAGAAGTAGCCTTCAAAACATACCGCTTTGTTAGAGATCTTAATGGAAAGGAACCCTGAAAGGAAACTCGTGGCTCAAACCTTTACACTATCTCTATCGATGACATGATGAGAGCTTCACCAATTCTTGTTATCAAAGGCTTCTAAAACAAAGTCATGGTTATGGCATCGCTGCCTCAATCACTTGAACCGCACCATCAACCATTCTCCGTAAAGGACTTAGTTGTAGGTCTACCTAGACTAAAGTATGAAAAGGATCATCTTTGTTCAAAGATGTCAATTGGGAAAAAGAAGTATGCCCATAAACCCAAACCTACTAACCTCACGGTTCTTCTATGATTCATATGGATTTATTGACCAATGAAGGGAATATCGGGAAGAAATATGTGTTAGTTGTGGTTGATGATTATTCTAGATTCAC
Source organism: Chrysanthemum lavandulifolium (assembly GCA_022545495.1). Classification (NCBI taxonomy): domain Eukaryota; kingdom Viridiplantae; phylum Streptophyta; class Magnoliopsida; order Asterales; family Asteraceae; genus Chrysanthemum; species Chrysanthemum lavandulifolium. The sequence continues at coordinate 246,343,210 of CM040239.1, forward strand.
CCGGTCAAGTTCTTAAGGACAAAGGATGAAACCCGATATCATCATCAAACTCATCAAACAAATTGCAGGTTAAAAAGAACCGCCGTAATTATCAAGCATTAATGGAACCGAGTTTGTCAACAAACAACTTAGTGAATTTATGAAAGCATTGAATCACCATCAAAGAAGTGTTCCACGAACCCCCCGGTAACGGTGTAGTTGAAAGACCTAAATCGACTTTGTTGAAGCTGCTAGAACAAATATTTACTCAAAGGTTCCAATTTTCTCAAGCAATTCCACCGCATGTTACACACAAAATCGTTCCCGATTCACACCATTCATGGAAAACCTCCATATGAACTTGTCCAACAAGAAAACCTAATCTATCTTTCCTTCGTATTTGGTGCCTTGTGCTATCCAACTAATGAAGGTCAAGACTTGGGCAAACTTAGGGCTAAAGTCGACATTGGAGTATTTGAGGATATGCACCAAACAAAAAGGGAACCAATATACAACAAAAGAACCCGAAATATCATGGAAACAATTCACCTACGCTTTGAGCCGACCGGTCAAATGGCTCCCGGACACCCACTGTGACCCGGACTTCATAACAAATTCTATTGGTTCATCCCTTGTTCCAAACTCCCTCAAGAAACACCATATGTACTCCATCAAGATGATGTAAAGAAATTGTTTGATCCAATGTTTGATGAACTGTATGAGTTACTACTAATGAGGTACCGATCCCTAAACAGAGGATGCTCGATTCCAAAGGAATGAAGTCAATCCATCGCCTTCAATATCCGGTCCATAATCCCGGATCCTTCGCCCTCATCAACAAATCATCATTCTTCAAATGTACATCATGGAAATGTTTCGCATCAATGATGAAGTTAATCCCTTTGCAACCCAAGATGCTCCATTTGAAAACATATTTGCTACCCCCGAATCATCGCCAGAACCATCTTCTTCGTGGAGACATCGATCCCTACCTCCTTCCTCAACAAATGCCACATGAACACCTCAAAATGGACTCACGATCATCCATTTAGACAACATCATTGGTAATCCTCTCGTCCTCAGATCAACCCGGAAGCAACTAGCAACCGATGCCTTATGGTGCTTCTTCAACTCGCACTATCTAAGATCGAACCAAAAGACGTTAAAACCCATGAATGAAGATAGCCGGGTTAATGCTATGCAAGATGAAATTCATGAGTTTGATCGACTTGATGTTGGGGTTAGTACCGCCCGCATCGGAATGATTATAGCTCTAAAATGGATCTTCAAAGTAAAACTTGATGAGCATGGTGATTGTTGAAGAACAAGGCCCGATTAGTTGCTAAAATATCCAAAGGAGGGAAATTTGAAGAATCTTTTGTCCAGTTGTCAAGAAGGTCAAACCGGCAAACTTAAAGAACAAATTTTATATATTAAAAGGTTTTTAAAAGATCTTAAAGAATCCTTACGCCCAACCTTAAGGCGCAAACATTTACCATTTAAAATTTTAGGTTGAATGGGATTATTAATCCTTTTCCTTCAACCCACCCAAAGGAATGTTAATTGTTTTTCCAAAATTTGAAATTAGTTCAAAAGTTTAAATTTGTCAAAATGGGAAGTGTCTTTTTCTGGGATTCAAATTTCAAAGTCCCGGGGAAAGGCATTTTTCATTTTAAAAAAAAATTTTCAATCTAAATATGCAAAGAGATTTTAAAGAAATTTGGATTTGATCCATGACCCTTGACACCCCATGAGACCGAACCAAACTAGATGAGGACCTCTGGGATCATGATTGACCAAACGAAATATAGGAGTATGATTGATCCTCGATGTATCTCACCGCTAGTAGACCGTATATTTTGTTCTCTGTGTGTGCTAGATACCGTGCTAATCCTACTAAAAAGCACCTTGAAGCGAAAACGGGTCTTTCGGGATTCCGGAACCATCAATATGGGACTATGGCAACCGGGACACCGGTATGTCACTAACGGCCCATGCATGCCGATCATGGGTTGTCAAGATAACGTCAAGTACGCCCGAGGTGCTCGCCAGTGATAAGCTTGTGAGTCGGTCTTCAAAGAAGCAAATGAGTACTTCTATTTCCTCCAGAGGTCGAATACATAGCCATGTCATCTTGTTGTGCTCAAATCCTATGGATGAGATCTTAATTATCCGACTATGGCTTTGAATTCAACAAAATCCCCTCCGATCGGGATAATAAAGTGCTATTGTCTCATGCAACAACGCTCAACACTCAAAGAAGCCACACATTCGGCCATCATTTCATCGTGGAATGTGGAAAAGGTGTGGTGGAACTATATTTTGTAGGTCCAATATCCTAGCGTGACATCTTCACCAAAGCTCTTCCAAGAGAACGTTTGAGTTTATTCTTCCACGCCTTGGTTTGAAAAGTCTTCAACCAGAACCTCAAACGCCTTCGTGGAGGAAGACGAGGAGTAAAGGTCTATCTTCATCTATCTCATGTACATATATATTTGAAAAACAAAATACAAAATTATAAAACCTTCAAAATCAAATAGAAAATATAAAACTTTCAAAACCATAAAAAAAAAAAAAAAAAAAAAAAAAATTTTGAAAATTCAAAATTCTTCAAAAAAAAAAAAAAAAAAAAAAAAAAATTATTGTCTTTTTGTCATGTTTCTTCCGGTTCGATAATATCTACGGTTTTTGTGCCAATTCAAAGAATGAACGGGTCTTTAGATGTTGTTCAATTTTAAAAAAAAAAAATATATATATATTTTGGGAGAAAGAGAAATGGTTTATTGTCATCTTCAGTAATAACCCGTTTTAAAGAAAGAACAGAGCCATATTTACCAAGTTTTCAAATCTTATGCTCGATTCTATAAACTCCTATCTCAAAAAACTAAATGCTTTGAAAAATAACTCAATCTCTATTTTTGATAATCAATTGACTTATTTGTCAGGTCTTATTCTCAATCAACAACCCCGCTATTGAGAGGGGAGAATGATTTCAATTAAATTAAAAGTTATTTGGCATTAAAATTGTTTTCAAAAGAATATACATGTTTTATAAATGGAGTTTAAAGTCTTAAACCGATCATTTTCGCTCAAACGTTTCACAATCATGTCACAATTCTCCCTAAAAGCTTTCAAAATCAATTTAATTATAAGACAAAATTCAAATGATTTGATAATTGTGATCGGGGAGAATGTGTGATTTAAATTAGATTTAAACTGATAATTAGGTAAATGGTTATAAACGGATATACATGCTATCCCTACCACATGTGACAAACGATTTCAATTTTTCAATGCACATGTTGAGGGGAGCATCTATCTTAAAACCTTTGATTTAAAACGTGATCATTTATCCCATCGTGTGTTCCCTCAGTATGTGCAAAACTCTTTTCAAACCCCGAGGCACATATTGAGGGGGAGCAAATTTATGGAAACCTCATCCTTCCCGGAATTGCTATATCTACTTGATTTGTTGAGGGAAGTGATGTTGATATCTTTAGAAAATGGTAATCAAAAGAAGTTAATTTTTCTCCCGCCTCCATGTGCAAAACATTTTCACTTGATGCACATGTTGGGGGAGTTCTCGTTTAAAATATCAAAAACAATTTGGTACAAAAGCTTTGATAATATATCACAAGTATCCAATTGTTTTTCAAATGGTTTTCAATTGGATCCAATGGCGTATGAACAATACCAAATAGACCCACCAACTTTACTTCATGTACGGTGATATAAGGATGATAAGGTTAGGTATGTTTCCCATGATCCCTTAACCGGAGGGATCTACCTGTGGACAATCCACTAGTTAGTGAAGTCCTTAGGTAGATGATAAAAGGAGAAAATGAGATATGGAAGAGTGCGGACTAAGACCGAGCTAAACCGAATAAACCCAACAAGGTTCTAGCTAGGAAGTCTCGGTAAACGTCAAGGGTTAAGAATTAAAAAGAATTGAATGTAAAAAGGGTGAAAACAAATAGCCTCCATTTATTCAACCTTAGGGCGTAAACCGGGTTCAATTCATATGCTAAGATGGTAACATCGGTATTGAAGACAAGACGCCATGGACCCGGACGACCGCACTTCAACTTCCCAAACCACCAAGTTCCTCTTAAAAGGACTTGTTTCATTCTCACGGGAACCGACATTATCTATCGACTTTCTTAGAGATGGTTGATATAAGTAAGACCTTCCCTAGTCTCCCACACAGGATCCAAATATGCACAAATTGAGTCCAGAGCCAACGAGAATCAATAAATCTCATTAGGACACTTTCAATGAAGACCTCCGCTTCACACGTGGAAAGAGAGATTATAACTCGAGTCCCACGGATTATCCTTTGGTATTGCCAACATCTCGAGTGATGTGTTTATACATTCACAATGAAGATGGAAAGCCTTCGAGCCAACATCTAACAAGCCCGTAGGTGGTATGGAGATCTATTATATAGATCAACCATGTGACAACCGAAAGAACTATGGGATTCAATCTCTTGAATCAACTCGTTCAGTTAGGATTGACGGATACCTTGAAAACCGTCTTTGCTTATAACTTTTCTTTAGTACACCGCCGACTCATTTTTCAAACCAAAAGGTAGTTTTATGATTGATAATTGATTTTCAATAAACCTTTGTATTGCAAAACAATTTCTATTGAGCAATACACATTGTTTTTCAAATCTCTTTTCATCAATCCTGGACTTAAAAATTCCGGTTCACTCAACCCGGTTGTCTTCTTTGAGACGTTCCTTTGAGAACAAAGAAAAAATTGAAACCCCGCAAGGAGATTCTTAGGAACCCACCGATCACAGCAAGATTTGTAATTGATCAACGGGAACCGGGGCCGTGTAATTAATTCAACGAAGTGATCAAAGACACTTGCAAGGATTTGTTCTAATCGCGATGGTGCCCGACGCTTTTAAACCGATCGTAATGAAGGGTCAATCCATAGCCGCATGCTCACTTAACACATTCATCTCAAAAGAAATCATGATTAGTGCATCAATGACTCGATATTTTCACTCCATGCTTCTCGCTACGTCCGCCAATATCATGAATCAACTAAAGCCCGCCACTCCGGAGAAGAAATCATGATCCAAAATGTGAGCATGTCGGTCCCAAAGTCACAACACCACAATGGATGTCTCGTAGATTTTGATAGCCGATGATCTCCAAAGATGGCTCAAACTCATCATCACGTGGATCAAGAAAAGACCTCCACTTGAATAACCAAACATGCAATGTGAAGAATCAATGACTACTTAGCTTATGAGCAAAGGACTACATCAAAATGCAAGATCAATCATAATGTAATATCTATCCGATTCAATGTAATTTTTGATGTAAAATTGAGGTGACCTTTGGGGAGATTGTTAGGAATTAGAAATTTCCGATTAAAGAGGGTCAACCCCAAGTATATGTAATCGGAAAGCTCGAGTCGTAGTTCTTTAAGTTAAGTAGTATTTTAGTTAAGAACACCGTGGAGGACGGACGGTCTTTACCCACCGATGCCGATCCATGTTCAGTGTGGCAATTATGTAAGATTATAAATACTTCTACCTTCCAAGGTAGAGAGTTGGAGCTATAATAATATCTTTCACTTTCCTCACTTTCCCAAAACCTCTAACTTTCTCTCTAGAATTTCACCTTATTCGCCACCTTGTGTTATGGTTTGATGTATGTGAAAAGTTATATCTTACAAGTTCCTTTGACCCAACGACGCGTAGCGTTATCGTTTTGGCGCCACGGGAATAAATAGCTAGTTAGTAGTCCACCCGCTTAGGTTTCTTTGCTTGATTCCCATCAAGTAAATTTTTCTCATTTTTAGATTTCTTAGTCTATCCCCCTTCGTAACCTTTGTTAGTAATTCCATCACTTTTCATCATGGAAGGTGATAACCCACTACCATTCATCAACATACCACCAATGACCCGCCAAGAGCCCGGATTTTGGTGAATACTGAGACCAAGCCACTTAGGCTATAGGAACACCATTGAGCTTCCCGACTGCCCAAACTACGCCTCATGATCCGACACCATCCGGTTGGTAAAACGGATGTGTTTCCTTGGAATTCCGGAAAACCCCTTTTGGGGTTTCCCCCTTTTTTAATTTTTTTCTTTTTTAAAAAAAATTTTTAACCCCCAACTTTTTTTTTTTAAAAAAAAAAACCCCTTTTTTAAAAAAAAAAATTTTTTGGGGCCCCTTTTTTTTAAAAATTTTGGGAAAAAATTTTAAAAAAAAAATTTTCCCAAAAAAAAGGGGAAAATTTAACCTTTCCCTTTATTTTTTTCCCCCGGGGGGGGGGCCCCCCGGGGAATTTTAAACCCCCGGGTTTTTCCCCAAAAAAAATTAATTTTTAAAAATTTTAAAATTTTGGGGGGTTTTTTTTTTTTTGTTTTTAAGGGGCCCCCTTCCAAATTTCCAAAAGGGGCCCTTAAAAAAGGGCCTTTTTAAATTTTTTTTTTAAAAAAAAAAAATTTTTTTTAAAAAAAAATTTTTTTTTTTTTTTTTTTTTTTTAAAACCCCCCAAACCTTCCAAAAAAAAAGGTTTTAAAAAACTTTTTCCAATTTTAATTGGGAAAAATTTTTTTGGGGTTTTATTTTCCCAAAATTTAAAAAAATTTAAAAACAAAAAAAAAAAAAAATTTTTAAAAAAAAACCCATTTTTTCCCTTTGGGGGGTTTTTAAAAAACCCCCCCAAAAAAATTTAAAATTTTTTTTTTTGGAAAAAAAATTTTAAAAAAGGGGGGTTATTTAAACCCCCCCGGGGGTTTTTTTTAAAAAAAAAAAAAACCCCCCCCCCAAAAAATTTCCCCTTTTTAAATTAAAAAAGGCCAAAAGGAAAAAAATTTTTAAAAAAAAAAACCCCTTTTTTTTTGGGGTTTTTCCCCTTTTTTTTCCCAAAGGAACCCCGGGGAAAAACCCCCCCCTTTTGGGGTTTGGGAAAAAAAGGAAAAAAAAAAACCCCCCCCCCCCAAAAAATTTTTCCCCCCAAAAAAGGGGGAAAAGGGGTTTGGGAAAAAAAAAACCCCCCCCCCCCTTTTCCCAAACCCCAAAAGGCCCCCCCCCCCCTTTTTTCCAAACCCCCCCCCGGGGGGGTTTTCCCTTTTAAACCAAAAAGGTTAAAAACCCCCAAAAAAAAAAGGGGGAAAAAGGGTTTTAAAAACCCTTTCCCAAAACCCCCCTTTTCTTTTTAAAAAAAAAAACCTTTCCTTTGGGGGGGGTTCCAAAGGGAAAATCCGGGGGAAAACTTAAAGGGGGGTTTTTTAAAGGGGGAAAGGGCCTTCCCCCCCCCAATTTTAAAAAGGGGGGGCCCCCCTTTTTTTTTGGGGGGGCCCCCCTTTTTTAAAAAAAAAACCCCCCCCCCCAAACCCGCCCCAAAAAAAAAAAATTTTTTTTTCCCCCCCAAAAAAAAACCCCCCCCCCAAAAAATTTTTTAAACCCCCCCCCCTTTTTCCCCCCCCCCCAAATTTTTTCCCCCCCCCTTTAAAATTTAAATTTTTAAAAATTTTTTTCGGGGGGGGAATAAAAAAAAAGGGGGGGAAAAGAACCTTTAAACCCCCCGGGGGGGGTTTTTTTTCCCCCCCGGGGGGGAATTTTTTTTAAAAAAAACCCCCCGGGGGGGGAAAGGGGGGGGTTTTTGGGGGAAAAAAAAAGGGGAAAGGAAAAAAAACCCCCCCCCCCCAAAAAAAAGGGGGGAAAAACCCCCCCCCCTTTTTTTTTTCCCCCCTTTTAAAAAAGGGGCCCCCCAATGAACCCCCCCAAAAACCAAATTTGGGAAGGCCCCCAAAAACCCCCGGGAAAAAAAATTTTTTTTTCCCCAAAAAAAATTTTTTTTTTTTTGGGGCCCCAAAACCCCTTAAAAATTTTTTTTTTTAACCCCTTTTTTTTTTCCTTTTTTTTTTTTTTGGGGTTTAAATTTCCCCCAACCCTTAAAATTTTTTTTTTAAAAAAAAAAATTTGGTTTTTTAAATCCTTTTTTTAATCCTTTTTTAATTTGTTTTTTTTTAATTTTCCCCTTTTTTTTGGGGGGTTTTTAAAAAAATTTTTTTGGAAAAGGGGAAAAAAAAAATTTAAAACCCCCCTTTTTTTGGGAAATTTAAAAAAAAAAAAAAAAAGGTTTTTAAAAAAAAAATGGAAACCAAACCCTAAAAAAACCCTTTTTAAAAAAAAAGGGGACATAAACCCCCCAAAAAAAAATTGAAAAAAAAAAAAAAAAAAAAAATTTTTTTTTTTTTTTTAAAAAAGTTTTTCCCCCAAAACCCCCAAAAAATTTTTTTTTAAAACCCAAAATTTTTAACCCAAAAAAAGGTTTTTTCCCCTTTTTTTGGAAAAAGGGTTTTGGTTAAAAAAATTCCCCCTTTTTTTGTTTTCCCAAAAAAAATTTTTTTAATATTTTTTTTTTAAAAGGGGGATTTTCCCCCCCTTTTTCCTTTTTTTTTAAAAAATTAAAATTTTTTTGGGGGGTTTTTTTTTTTTTTTTTTTTTTTTTTTGGTTTGGGGAAAAAAAAAATTTAAAAAAATTTTTTTTTTAAAAAAATTTTTAAAAATTTTTTTTGGGGGGTTTTTTAAAAAAAATTTTTTTTAAATTTTTAAAACCAAAAAAATTTTTTTTTTTTTTTTTAAAAAAAATTAAAAAATTTTTTTTAAAAAAAAATTTTTTTCCGGGAAAAACCCCAAAAAAAAAATTTTTTTTTTAAAAAATTAAAAAAAAAAATTTTCCCCCTTTTTTTAAAAAATTTTTTTTTAAAAAGGGGAAAAAAAATTTTTTTAAAAATTATTAAATTTTAAAATTTTCCCCCAAAAAATTTAAAAAAGGAAATTTTTAAAAAATTTTTAATTTGGGGGCCCCCAATTAAAATTTTTTTTTTTTATTTTTTTAAAAAAAAATTTTTTTGTTAATAAAATTTAAAAATTTAAACCCCAAAACCCCCCCCCCCCAAAGGGGGTTTTAAGAAAACCCCTTTTAAAAATTTGGGCCCCCTTTTTTTTTTTTTTTAAAAAAAAAACCCCTTGAAAACCTTTTAAATTGGAAATTTTTAAAAAAAAAACCAAAAATTGGGGCCGGGAAAAAAGGGGGAATTTTGGTTTAAAATTGGTTTTTGGGGTTTTAAAGTTTTTTAAAAAAATTTAAATTTTTGGGGGTTTTTTTTTTTTTAAGGGAAAAAAAAAATTTTTTTGGAAAAAAAGGTTTTTTTTATTGGAAAAAAAGGGGGGTTTTTTTTAAAAAAAAGGGGTTTTTAAAAAACCCCCAAACCCAAACTTTTTCCCTTAAAAGGTTAAATCAAATTTTAAACCCAAATTTTTTTAAAAATTTTAAAAATTTTTAAAAAAAAAAAAACCCCCAAAATTTTTTAAAAATTTTAAAACCAAAGGCCCAAGGCCTTCCTTTTAAAAACCAAAACCCCCCGGGCCCCCCAAAAAAAAAAAAAATTTTTTTATTTAAAAAAAAAAAAAACCCCTTTTAAAAAAAAAATTTTTTAAAGGAAGGGCCAAATTAAAAAAAAGGGGGGAAAAATTTTTTTTAAATTTGGAAAAAATTTTCCGGGAAAAAAGGAAAAAAAAAACCCTTTTTAAAAAATTTAAAACCCCTCCCCCCCCAAAATTTTTGGGGGAAAAAGGGCCCCGGGGGAAATTTTGGCCCCCCGGAATTTTTGGGGATTTTTTTTCCCAAAAAATTTTAAAAAAAAAAACCCTTCCCAAAAATTTTTAAACCCCCGGGAAAAGGGCCCCCCAAAAAAAACCCCCCAAAAAAAATTTTCCCCCAAAAAAAAAGAAAAAAAAAAAATTTTTTTTTTTCCCCAAAAAAAAAAAAAAACCCATCTTTAAAAAAAAATAATTCCGGGGGGAAACCTTAAAGGAAAACCTTAAAATTTTTAAAAAAAAAAAATTTGGGGGAAAAAAAAAACTTTAAAAATTTAAAAAAGGAAAATTTTTTTAAAAATTTTTAAAAAAAAAAAAAAAAAATTTAAAAAAAAATTTAAATTTTTTAATCAAAAAAAAAAAAAAATTTAAAAAAACCCCCCAAAACCCCCAAAAAAATTTTGAAGCCCCAAAAAAACCAAGGAAAAAAAATTTCCCCTTTTTAATTGGGGAATGAAATTTTTTAAAAATTTTGGGGAAAAAAAAAAAAAATTTTCCCAAAAAAAAATTTCAAAAAAAAAAAAAAAAATTTTAAAAAAATTTTCAAAAAAAACCCAATTTTTTTAAAAACCCGAAAAAAGGCTTAAAAAAATTTTTTTTTGGAAAACCCCCCCCAAAAAAACCCCCCAAAAATTTTTTAAAAACCCCAAAAAAAAATTTTTAAAAAAATTTTCCAAATTTTTTTAAAAAAGGAAAAAGGGGAAAAAGGGAAAGGGAAAAGGGTTTTTGGAAAAATTTTAAATCAGGGTTTTTTTAAAGGAAAAAAATTTTTAAAAAAAAAAAAATTTTAAGGAAAAAAATTTTTCCCAAAAAAAAACCCGGGGGGTTTTGGGGGGGGGGGAAAAAAAAAAAACCCTTTTTCAAGGGCCCCAAAAAAAACCCCCCAAAAGGCCCTTTTTTTAAAAAAAAAAAAAAAAATGTTTAAATTTTTTTCCAAATTTAAAAAATTAAATAAAAAACCCCCAAAAAAATTAAAAATTTTTAAAATTTCCCGGGTTTTCCCGGGGCCCTTTTTAAAAAAAAAAGGAAAAATTCCCCTTTTTTAAAAAAAAGGGGCCAAACCCAAAAATAAAAAAATTTTTTTAAAAAAAAATTTTTTTTTTAATTTTTAAAAAGGAAAAAAAAAAAAAAATTTTTTTTAAAGGTTTTAAAAAATTTTATTTTTAAAAAAAAAAACCCAAAATTCCAAAAATTTGGGGAAAATTCCAAAATTTTCCTTTAAAAAATTTCCTTTTTGAAAAAAATTTTTAAACCAAAACCCCCAAAATTTTTTTAAAACCCCCGGAATTTAAAAATAATTTTAAAAAAAAAAAAAAAAAAAATTTTTAAAGGAAAAAAAAAAAAAAAAAAAAAAAAATGCCCAAAAAAAAAAACCCCGTTCCCAAAATTTTTAAAAAAAAATTTTTAAAAAAAAAAAAATTTCCTTTAAAGGAAAAATTCCCCCCAAAAAAAAAACCCGGGGTTCCCAAAAAAATTGGGGTTTTTTTTTCCCCCAAAAAAAAAACAAAACTAAAAAAAAAAAAAAATTGGGGAAAAAAATTTTGGGGAAAAACCTAAAATTGGTTTTGGGAAATGGGGAAAAAATTGGAAACCCAAAATTTGGGGTTTTGAAAAAAAAAACCCCTTTGGAAAAAAAAAATTTTCCCCCAAAAAAAAAAAAAAAAAAATTAAAAAAAAATTTTTTTTTTTTTGAACCCCTTTTAAAAAAAAAACCCAAAAAGGGAAAACCAAACCTTTTAAAATTTTTAAAAAAAAAAAAACCCCAAAAATTTTTTTGGCCCCTTCCCTTAAAAAACCTTTAAAGGGGGCCAATTTTTTTCCCCCAAATTTTTTGTTTGGGGAAAATTTTTTCCCCCCCAGGTTAAAGGAAAAGGGTTTTAAAAAAAAAAAAGGGGGGGGCCCCTTTTAAAAAAAAATTTTTTTTAAAAAAAAAAGGGTTTTTAAAAATTTGGGGGGGGGAAAAAAGGTTTGGTTTTTTGGGGAAAAAAGAATTAAAGGGGAAAAAAAAAGGTTTTTAAATTTAAAAGGGAATTGGGGGCCAAACCCCCTTTTTTTAAAACCCAAATTTTTTTTAAAAAAAAAATTTTTTTTAAAAATAATTTAAAAAAAAAGAAAAATTTTTTTTAAACCCTTTTTAAAAAAAAGGGGTTTTTTTTTTAAAAAAAAAAAAAACCCCCCAAAAAATTTTGTTTTTTTCCCCAAAAAAAGGGGTTTTTTTTTTTTTAAAAAAAACCCAAGTTTAAAAAAAAAAAAAAAATCCCCTTTAATTTTAAAAACCCAAAAAAAAATTTCCAAATTTTCCCCAAAATTTTTTTCCCAAACCCCTTTTCCCCCCCAAAAATTTTTACCCAAAAAAACAAAAATTTTAAAGGGGGTTTTTTAAACCTTTTAAAGGTTTTTAAAAAAATTTTAAAAATAAAAAACCCCAAAAATTTCCCAAAAAAAAAGGGTTTTTTTTAAAAAAAAAAAAATTTAAAAAGGGAAAGGGGTTTTTGAAAAAAAAAAAACCCCCCCCAAAAAAAAAAAAAAAACCCCCTTTTTTTTTTCCCCTTTTTTAAAAATTTTTAAAATTTTGGGGATCCCAAAAAAAATTTTTTTTTGAAAAAAAGGGGTTTTGGGGGCCCCCAAAAAAAAAAAACCCCCCCCCAAAAATTTTTTAAAAAAACCCCTTTGGGTTTTTTTTTTTTTTTTAAAAATTTTTTTCCCCCCCCCTTTGGGAAAAAAAAACCCCCCAAAAACCCCTTTGGGAAATTTCCAAAATTTTAAAAATTTAAAAAAAAGGGGGTTTCCCCCCCCCCAAAAAAAAAAAAAAACCAAAAAAAAAATAAAAGGGGTTTTTTTAAAAAAAAAAAAAAAAAAAACCCCCCAAAAAAAAACCAAAAAAAAAAAAAAAAAATTTTCAAAAAAAAAAATTTTTAAATTTTTTCCCATTGGGCCCCTTTTTCCCCCCCGGGGGGAAAGGGTTTATTTTAAAATTTTTTAAACCAAAAATGGGAATTTCCGTTAAAGGTTTTTCCCCCCTTTTTTTTTAAAAAAAAAAAAAAACCAAAAAAAAAAAAGGGAAACCCCCGGGTTAAAATTTTTGGTTTAAATTTTTTTTTTGGCCCGGAAAAAAGGGTTTTTTTTTAAAAAAAAAACTTTTTAAAAAATTTTTGGGAAAAAAGGAAAGGTTTAAAATTTCCTAAATTTTAAAAAATTTAAAGTTTTTCCCCCGTTGAACCCCTTTCCCCCCGGGGGCCCCCTTTAATTAACCCGGAAAAAAGGGGGGGGGTTTTTTTTTTTTTTCCCAGGTTTCCCCAATCCCCCAAAAATTTTTTCCCCGGCCTCCAAAAAAACCCAACCTTAAAACCCCGCCCTTTTCCAAAAATTTTTAAAATTTGGGAAATTTGTTGGGAAAAAAGGGGTTTTTTTTTTGGGGTTTTTTTTTGGGTTTAGGTGGAATTTTTTCCCCTTTTTCCCCTTTTTTTTTTAAAAAGGAATTTTTAAAACCCAACCCTTTAAAAACCCCCAAATTTTGGGGGGGGGGAAAAAACCCCCCTTTTTTTCCCAAATTTCCAAAATTGGGTTGGGAAAATTTAAAAAAAATTTTTTTTAAAAAAAAAATTTTTTTTTCCCCCTTTTTAAAAAAAAAAAAAAACCCCCAAAAAATTTTTTAAAAAAAAAAAAAAAAAAAAAAATTTTTTGGGCAAATTTTTTCAAAAAAAAAAAAAAAAAAAAAAACCCCCAAATTTTTTTTTTTTTTTTCCCATTGGAATTTATTCCTTTTTTTTTTTAAAAAAAAAATTTTTTTTTGGGGAAAAAATTTTTTTTTTTCCCCCAAAAAAAGGCCAAAAAAAAAATTTTTAAAAAAAACCCATTAAAAAAACCCAAAAAAACCAAAACCTTTTTTTTTTTTGGTTTTCTTAAAATTTAAAAAGGGGGGAAAACCCCAAAAAATTAAGGGGGAAAAAAAAAAATTTTTTTTTTAAAAATTTTTAAAATTTCCCCAAAATTTTAAACCCCCAAAAAACCCAAAAATTTTTTTAAATTTTTTAAAAATTTCCAAAAAAATTTTTTTTTTTAAATTTTTTGGGAAAAAAAAAAGGGTTAAACCCCGGGAAAAAATTTTTTAAACCAATTTGGGGGGTTTTTAAAAATTTAAAAACCAAAAAAGGGCCCAAAAAAAAAAAAATTGGGGGAAAAATTAAACCCCCCCTTTTTTTTTTGGGGGGGGAAAAAAAATTTAAAAAAAAATTTTTCCCCCCCCTTAAAAAAATTTTTTTTGGGGGGTTTTTAAAAAAAAAATTGTTTAAAACCTTTTTAAAAATTTTTTTTAAAATTTTTCCCCCAAAAAGGGGCCCCAAAAAAAAAATTTAACCCCTTTTTTGGGGAAAAAACCCCCCTTTCCCCAATCAACCAAAAATTTTTAAAAGGGAAAAAAGGGAAAAAATAAGGAAGAAAACCCCCCCTTAAAAAAAAATTTTCTCCCCGAAATTCCAAAATTTCCGGGGAAAATTAAAAGTTTTTAAAAAACAAAAGCCCCTTTTCAACCCAAAAACCCGGGAAAAAAAAACTTTTTCCCCCCCCCCCAAAACCCCCTTTCCCAAACCCCTTTTTTTAAAAACCCTTTTTTTCCAAAAAAACCCCCGCCCCAAAAAGGGATTTGGGGCCCCCTTTTTCCCAAAAAAATTTATGGGGAAAAATTGAAAGGGGAAAAAAAAAAAGGTTTGTTAAAAAAAAAAAATTTAAAAAAAAGGGGGGGGTTTTTTTAAAAAAAAAAAAAAAAAATTTTTTTAAAATTAAAACCCTTAAAAAAAAATTAAAATTTTTAAAAAAAATTTTTTTTTTTCCCCCCCTTGGGTTAAAAAACCCCTTTTTTAAATTTTTTTTTTTTTCCCCCCCCCTTTTAAAAAATTTTTTTAAATAAATTTTTTTTAAAAAAAAAACCCCCAATTGGTTTTTTGGGCCCCTTTTTTTAAAAAACCCCCCGGGGTTTTTTAATTTTAAAAAAAAAAAAAAAAAAATTTTTTTCCCCCCAAAAACCCCAAAAAAACCCAAAAAAGGGGGGCCCTTTTTTAAAAAGAAGGAAAAAAATTAAATTTTTAAATTGTTTTTTCCCCCTTTAAACCCTTTTTTTTTTTAAGGTTTTTCCCAAAAAAAAAAAGGGGAAAACCTTTTTTTTTTTTTGGGAACAAAAACCCCAAACCCGGGAAAAAAAAAATGGAATTTTTCCCAAAAAAACCCCCAAATTTTTAATTATGTTTTATATTGTTGATGTGGTTGTTAAGTTAGTTTTATTTTGTCAGATTCAATGTTTAAGATCATTAAATTTTAGTTGAAGAGCTGATATTATTATGCGATTAAGTTGACTGAAGAAGGACTAATATTGACTGATCATTAACACGTGTAGTTTTTGTGAAAATGAAAACCAGGATCTTGACTATCCTAGAATTCGATCAATTGTTGAAAGAATAAGAGGTCATTGGTTTTGCTGCTTGAAACTGATTTATAAATTTACAATGACTTGCGTCTCAATAATTAGTTTTTATTCGTATTTGGATGAACAGATTCTGCTTATGATATCTTATTTATCAGGGGTCATTTAGCTAGTTTCAACTAGTTGCAGTTAACTGATTGTTAAAGGGTTAAGTTAGCTACCTCTTCAAACCTGCTTTACAACTGATCATATGATTTTAATATTTTGAAACTACATGATCACTTTCAAAACACATCTCCAAATCCATTCTACTAGGACTCTCAGTGCATTGAGATTTTGTTTATATGGTTTCAGCGGATACTTTGACCGTGGAATCATTGTTGGAGCTTTTGGATGAGGATAGTTTAAGGAAAGATACAACACTTCCTTCTCCAGAGTGGTCGTCAGATCACATTGCTCTCCTCGCGGAATTTCGATGCAAGCCTCGTACTAGACGTTGACAATCCATTTTAGGCAAGCACCTTTATGTCAAACTGGTTTAATATAAAGCTAAATATTTGAGTTGTGGTATTATTCTACTAAATTAAACAAGTCATGCATCTTCATGGTGTCATTCTCCACTAATTTTTTGCGAGATCGGTTTGAGAGGCTAAATAATGACAAAAAATGTAAAGGATATGTTCGATTGATGAAATGTACTAAATATGTTCGGTTGATGAAATGTACTAAATCAATTGCAGATCAGTTTCATGGTGTCATTCTCCACTAATTGTTGACGTCTTTCATGTTTTCTGTTGATGTAACTAGCTTTAATCTCACTTTTGATATCTTTTCATAAATCGTTAAGTAGTTTATTTGATGAAAGAAATATGTTTAGTTGATGAAATGTACTAAATATGTTCGTTAAGTAGTTTATTTGATGAAAGAAATATGTTGAGTTGATGAAATGTACTAAACAAAGAAATATGCTCAGTTGAAGAAATATGTTTTCTATTGATGTAACTAGTTTTATGTTTTTTATTTGTTTTTTTTTGTTATGGATTCCGTTATGTAAAGGATGATGGACGCAATTTTTTCCAAACGACAAGGACTATTAATGTAATTTAGCCTAAGGACGATGGATGCAATTTTCGCAAACCCACAGGGACCATTTATGTAATTTGGAAGGGTAAAATGGTCAGAATACTCAATTGAAGACAAGAATTTCAAGTTTAATGTGTAGAAGAGCTATTTTTTTTGTTCGCTACGTCGAACTGACATTTGTGACAAGTATGATGCTTTAATAGGTTATTAGCCCAAAAAAAAATGAAACATGAATATTCAAAAGAGTATTAATGTAATAAACTTGAATGGCAATTGGAAGATGTAACTTGATGTATGTTTTACTCCCTCCGTACCCAACACCCTTAAAACCCTCTTAGACCTAGCTCAAATGCGTCGTTCCTTCTCGTGATAACGTGTGAATCTCGCATTGCATTGGCATTGATTCTTTCCTACCGTGTGTTGACCATGTATTGCCCTCTTCCTTCTCACCCATCTTCTCTACTCAGTCTGCTTTCCTGCACCCTAACTACATAAAGTAATATTGATTGTTTACTAGCTAGTAATCATCTATGATAATATGGTCTATAAGATAATTTGAGTCTTTATGTTTAATTTGTTTTATTGAATATTTTCTTCTTATTACATTGTTTTTGTGAGGTCTTGACCATTAGGTAATGTCATTTATTTAGTCATTCGCAATAAGATTATTTGATGAATTAGTCATTATGATTTAGTTCAAGTAATACGTAGAGCATATGTTGTTCACAAATTTAATCATGAATTGGCAAAGGTTGTTAGTAGTACCACTAATTTAATTGAAAAAGCTTTTTGTCTATACTTTTGCAAATGTCAGTATTAATATATGCAGTTATAACGATGTGATCAACATGACCATACAATTTTGAAAAATACATGTATTCAGTAAGATATAACGATGTGATCAACATGACCATACAATTTCGAACGTGTCGTACCAATAGAAGTTTGATGACTAAAATATTATATGGTGCAAGTCGTCTCAATGGCTCCAAAGAGATTATTTAGTTTGGGAACAATTATGCTCTACGTATTAAATTATTTCTCTTTTAAACTTATTATTTCAAGCAATGTCTAAATCATCAAATAATCTTTTCCAACTCTAAATAAATGACATTAGTTATAGATTTAGTGTTTCTAAATAACCAACCAAAACTTTAACTTTGGAGTTCTATCGTTGTGTCTTTTGTCGATGCTTTAGGTGTTTGTCACTAGGCTAATCAATGTACGCCATAAAATTTTTACATGCAAATGTTAGGTGGGACCAAATTGTACATCATAAATGATGTCACGGATCATTCAAGGATGAATTTTTCAAAAGTATGGGTAAATAAATTATGTGAAGGTAGCTTATATATATATAAATGCAAAATCTGGAGTATGTCTTTAAGCACGTGTTTCATCTTGAACTAGCTTAAACGGACAAATTGTTTTTATTTTTCACTAGCTATTGATGGGTATGTTGTATTTTTACCAGGTGCATCAGCTTATACAGTCACGAGTGAAATAAAATACACAAACCTCAAAGCTTGTTACCGAAAGCAATAACAGTACTTCACTCTTCGAGATTCTCACGCCAAATTAATGTACATAAGGTCTGCTTTTAAGATTCCCATGTAGCCTTTGAAGATTCTTGGAAGAGAGTATAGCACAATCACATCCTAAATTTCTTGTAGATGTTTTACCTTTTAGTCACTTGTGGCTACTTGTCTAAAGTTAAAATCTTGTTCGTAGCCAAATGTGATCATGATGATTCTTTTGAATTAAAATCTTAAAATTATTAAATTTTAATGTGGGTTGAGTACAACTTCTTTTAAAATCACAGAAATTATTCTTTTGGTAATTATCGTTTTTTCAGATTGTGCAACTTGACGATGTATTTTTTGCAAAATAGCAGGATACCCGCCCGTTGCGGCAACGGGTATCTTGTAATCAAAAATTTTGGCGAGCAAAATTTTTCAATCACATGTTTTTTCGTGATAATGATTTTATGCATGACGAGAATTTTGAGGAATAACTTTATCACACACTATTTCATATTAAAATACCAAGCATACGTGCATCGTGATGCAATGGCGATACCAAAACGTTAGTCAGTAGTATTATGAGGTTGTGATCACCGAAGGTGAAAAGTACTTGCTAATGAGTAGATGTTATGTAATATTCGTCACAATATTATATAACGTGTAAACATAAAGAATTTCCGTGCTTTATATGTTTACACGTTTTCGTACTTTATAGATCATCTAAAAATCTTCATATTTTAACGTGTACGATTTTTACCAATCGAATTTATTACAAAATGATTATGATTTCATAAATCTTGTACTAAAATACATAGATGATAAAAATTTTTTGAAATGCGAATTTTTAAAAAATTAAATGTTCATAACCAAACAAAAAATTGGCATTAAACTCACATTAATGAATGTTTTAAATATTTATGTGTAAAACAATGATTTTTAATGTATTATACAAGGCATTAATCATTTGTACATGTTGCATATTAAATTTATTGCTTAAAATAAGGCATTCAATGGAGGAAAATGTCTTCCTCCATTATACGATAGTTAGATTACGAGTGTATTTGTTAAAAATAGTTGTAAGTAGTAGCAGCGAGCTATGAGCAGTAGCCACAACTTCTTAAAGAAGCATTGTAAAAATAATTTTTCCTAAAAAATAGCAAAGCTCACCGCTCTTTTGTCAAACGAACACTAAAGATCAAAAGGCTCATTCCTTACCGTTCATTGCCCCAAAAAGCTCCGCGCCAAACATAGCCTACTTGTTGGCACTATAATTCACTTTCCATTATTACCCTTTTCGACAATGACATTATTTTGTTTTTTTTTTTTGCGTGATTTAATTCATGTAAGAGCTCGGTATGGGAGTGTAACCGCATGCCATTCATCCATTGGCTAACCAAATGCGTCGCCGTTGGTGTACAGTGGCCTTGACAAGGTTTCGATAGCCAAGAAGAATCACGGGTACGGTAGCTATTGTTGAATCACCAAAGACCAACTTGCCCAAAGGTTTGGTCCTATTGATGAGCACTTTTTTAAACACTATGTCGAGTTTTTGAAGTCCATTGAAAATATGATTCCACAAGAAGAAAAATCATCAGTGAAGCTAAAACCGGTGACAAGAAAAAACCAAACGAAGGAAATGAAAGCAAATATGTATTTAATGTTTTATGACTATGTTAGTTTTGTGTTTCTAGTCTTGAGGTCCTTGCACTTTGTGTATTAGTCTATAATCAAGACCCAAAAGCTTATTCGGGATTAACAAATTTTAATTCACTATTATTGTTGTTATTATATAAATGAAAATATGATCTCTCTCTCTCTCTCTCTCTCTCTCTCTCTCTCTCTCTCTCTCTCTCTCTCTCTCTCTCTCTCTCTCTCTCTCTCTCTCTCTCACATTGAGGGTTATGTCACTAGTACAATCAGGACCTCCCCCTGCGAATTTTTTCACTTCATGTTGACGCCCCGTCATCGGCACCAACAATGCCGACGACAAGAAGTAGGCGAGAGTTAGTCGGTTGAGCCTCATAGGGAACCACTATCCCGACGCCAAACTTAACACCGTGCCGACGACAAAGTGGGTCCCACAACATTTTCTGGTCAAACATTTTTGTAGTGGAAACATATCACCATAATGCTAATCGTTTTTTTTAATAAGCAATAAATCAACGAAAGTCAAACGTATTTAGTATGTTCCCGACGTCGTATCGTCGGGAGAATAATAAGCCAAAATATTATGTTTATATGGTCCCGACGACAAGACGTCGAGACCATTAGAAACCCAAAATAATATTTATATGGTCCCGACGACAAAAACGTCGGGACCATAAGAAACCCAAAATTATATTTATATTGTCCCGACGACAGAACGTTGGAACCATAAGAAACCCAAAATTATGTTTCTATTATCCCGACGACAGGGCGTCGGTATCATATAAATTAAAAAACAATTTTTTATTATGCCGACGACCCGTCGTCGGCTACTTGATGTTGCTACTAGTGCATAACAGGCTGCACAACAGCAATTTTCCAGATTTTTTCGAGAAAAAATCTACACAACCTACGCATGCCGTTTTCAACCAAAACCTCTAAACCACCAATACCAGTATGCCGATATCCAAAACAAGTTATAACGGCTAAAACACTTATATATAATCGCTAAAACACCCTCAAATACATTAAACGTTAAAAATATACAAAATGGGTGTTATAATCTACGCATCTAGCTGCTATATACACAAAAGTTGCTATATCCGCTATGTTCAAGTCGCCAAAATGTTTAAAATGTACAATAATAATATAAGGATGAGTCGATCAAAAGCATAGTTTAAACGGTAATATATATTGAGTTGATACCCTTTATCTACTTAAAATATTGGATGCTTTGATTAGTTTAGTATGGTACATAGATACCCTTTATGACCTTGCATCTACTTAAAATATTGGATGCTTTGATTAGTTTAGTATGGTACATAGAGTTGCGGCCAAAAATAAGTATGTGTGTAGTTTGCTCTGATGGGGTTGTTGGGGTAAATAAATGAATGTTAGTGGTGGAATTTTTTTTTATTTCAAATTTGTGTCGAGTTAATACATCTTAATAAGTCAAAAGTAAGTTCAGGTTTTAAATAGATTTTAATGTCGATTGATCAAGTCTAATTTGCGATGAACATGTCTTAAGAAAATAGCTTCTTATTAAAGTCCAATTATTCTCTGTTATTTACACGGGGACCCAAAATTTGGCATAAATTGTTCCGACGCCGTCGTCGGGATGAAAAGACTAATCACAATTATTTACGTTAATCAAAAGCTAATCACAATTAAAATTTTGCATAAATTGTTTAATATGATACCAACGACGGGGCGTCGGCATTATTTTGAAAAGAAAATTCAACGCTCCGGAAGCTTGGTCAAACGATTTTTTGTCGTTTAGTGTATATTGCCGACAACAATGTATCGTCGGCAATATGTTCGTAGCCCGTTCTATTTATTCTTGTAGTGGCATGTAAAGTAAATGTCTAGGCCATGAGTAATAAGTATCTTATCAAGTTTTGTGATTAGTTTGTGAGTTTAAGGTGTCTAATTTCAAATGATCTATATCCCTTCATTCATTTTTGCAGCTATATACCTAAAACATTTGTACTTGTAATTGTTTAGTTTACTTGAGATGGACTAGGAAGATCATTTATAAAAATGTCCTTGTATTAGGGCAATTGGGCATTCTTGTTATTATACTTGTATGAAGAGGCTTTTTGCTAGTTAAAATGATTAATGTTTGCACATGTGGGTTATATAATTAATCGGATTGAAACTGGATGTATAGCAGTGAACTGTAATTGGAATACACATTATGATGGAACTAAAACGTGAACTGTAAACCTTTTGTATAAGATCAAGCAATGGAAAAGTACAGTAATCAAAGCTTCACTTCTCAACTAAGCCTTTGACTGGGACGTACTTAATTATCATGCATGTGTATTTAATTAGCATAGGATACACTAGGTTTGAATTAAAATTGGTACTTGGACAGGAAATGAATTCTGGTGGTTCAGAAGTATAGTAACATCATTTATACTTTTAGCTTGACGTCCAAAAGCAGTTCCTGTTGGTATGTTGCAGAAACGAAAGCAGCTATGACCAATCACTGTAAAAGTTATTCTACAAGATAATGCCCGTTGAATTGGTGTGAATTTATTGCACAATCAATCACTCTAAAAGTTATAGGTTGTGACAGAAAGCGAGTAAATTTTCAGACGGGCTAGAGAAGTTTTTAGACAGGAAGCTAAAAAGTTGATAAATGAAAACGTGGATTAGTGTAGTGAGACAATTTATAATTTATTCCCTCACATTTGACCATATTGATATGCAAAAGTAACCATCGTTATATTTTCTTCAAGTATGTGTACGAGTTATAGGTATCTCGACATTATGTTTACGAGCAGGTGTGCGGTTCGGGATGGCTGGTTCAATGGTTGGCAGGTTAGAAACCTTCAACCCAAACACGACCTGCTTAAGTAACCGGGCAGGTTTGCCAACCAAACCTGTTTACGCATAACCCGTACACAACCCATATGACCCATTTATCTAAATGGATTGACGGTTTAAACATATTACACAAGTTAAATAGGTGAAATGGGTTGGCAAATCGATTGTTTAACCCATTAACCAAAATAACCTATTTAATCACTCATAAATTTAATTTCATGCTTAGAATAAACAGTTATGGGTCCAACCGTTTAACTCGCTCTAAACCCGAACACGACCTGTTTTAATAAACGGCCTACGTGGGTTGAAATTAAAACGAGAAACCATTTTTTGCTCAAGCTAACCTGTTTGTTTTGATGTCGGTCTCAAGTCGTCATGTTTCATGTCGAGTCAGTAATTTAAATATTCGAATTGAGATATATGACAAATACAAAATACTTGATCCACATTAACATTTAATAATTCAAAGATTTAAAACAGAAGAACCATCATGATTGGATTTGCCTGCGAACAAGTTTTTAACCTAAGACAACAAGCCACAAATTACTAAAAGGTGAAACATCTACTGAAAATTAGGATGTGATGATGCTATGACTTTACGTAAATCAATTTGGCGTGACGTAGATTTTGACGTAAATCAAATCGCCCACAACAATTCATTAAATAACCAGCCCGTCTTATTGCAGCCTTAACCTATTGAAATACAAACAAACTACTTTATTACGGAGTATAACCCATTAAAATCCCTCTTGTTTTTTCAGCCCCAACCCATTACTCACGTTGAATTCTAATGGTATAAGATGTCACAAGTTTAATAAGCTGACATACCGAAACAACTTGCTTATTCCACATTAGATTTAGACACAACCACATTCAGCCATGGGCAGATTCAGACTGTGATTTTTCAATCCTTTCCTAGATCACAGAATGAATTACACATAATAAAGTTTATACTTGCTTATTCCACGTTAAAGAAAATGTATATCGTACGGCGATTTGATGGACGATGGTTATGATAATATCAAGAAGAATTAGGAGTTCGCTAGGAAGTCGTTGAAACTCCCCGATCTTCCGTCACACCGTTGTAAAATTGTTCTAGTGGTTGTAGTTTTATGTATGGGTTGAATACCATGTGTCAATTAAATTTGTGTACATAAAGTTTGGTGTGTACATTTATCAAGGGGTTATATAATATGTAACCATTAAACTTATAATTATGTAGTAATCGTAGTATGTAGTAGGTTGTCGTCAGATGAAACGTTGCCATTATCCATTTATATTTCATCTCGCTAACTAGCACTTGTTTCCAAATATCAATTTGGCAACTAATCACAGTTGCGTAAAGCAACTTCTATCACTAGCGCTTGTTAGAATAACTAGCAGCCATGCGTATAATACTAGCGAGTTGTAAGTATACAACCTATTCGGTTTACTAGCAAGATTGTACCATTTTTGATTTTTAGAGATGTCGATAAACCTCAAAATAATCAACTCACTCTACACATCTAATAACCCTGCTGTTATGTGCTTACGTCAAAGTGAAGATGTTGATGTTTTGACAATAAGTTATGGTCTATAAAACACCGAATATATTATTAATACGAATACTACGAATAGTATTAGCGATTACAACCTTGAAGTGTATCGACTCTAAATATGACGAAAAGTTATATCAAACTCTAGCCTAGGACCTCCTTTTATAGGCTAAGGAGTCCTTTATAATATACAGTATGTACTCTACAGGATAATTATACTTAACATACTTATCTAATACAAAATATCCTACCCAAGAAATTCTAGAATGTTACATATTAAACCGACACAATCATACTAGCGGTGAAAAACTACATTAGCGTTAATGCAGCGACTTCACGGTGTTGGTATTTTGCCTTTCTTGTGAGGTGGAATCCTTTTGTTTGCTATCATTTTCTTGAAGGATTTCCGTGGCTTGCTTCCTCGTTGGGCGGCCGATTTTTCCATGGGATTCCACGAGAAGTTCGATAGGCTCTCGAGGGGTTTCCGTAAATCCGCCTGCAGCATCATGGAAGAGCTTTTAGTGGGTAGCTTTTCCATCCGCGCAACTTTTATTTTAGAGCAATGGTAGAACCACATAAATAATTCACAAAACAAATCCACATCACCGACGTGATAGGTTTGAATCGAGTGAGGAGAGAGAATCACAAAATACACCAATCATCCCTACACGTTAGCATGGGATTTTTGTGAATTCTTTATGTGGTTTGATCTTTATTTTATCCCGCTACCATAAGCTCGTCATTTTACCTTTAACCCGCCTATCCAACCCGATCCGCCAGATTGGTAGACGACACATGCTTCGGGGCGGGCCGCAATCAACAGAGGATCGAGACCATAATTTTCACCGTGTTGTTTGCCTCTCTTTGCACACTCTATCACCCATCGACCCAATACCCATGATATACTTCCTTCTTCCGCTCGGGAAGAGCGAGGTTAAGAAAGAACTGCCTGAACTTTGAACATTCCAAATGGCTAATGAGTGTCTAATCGGTTTAAACTCCCACCTTTGGTACGCCACATGGTCTGGGCAGGCTTCCACAAACCTCAAAGGACACGAGTTTTGGTTGAAGGAATGTTGTGAATGGTCGCGGAGATGGGTCAATTTAGTCGTCTTAGAAACGACTAATTGTTATTAGTAGTCATTTAAGAACATGTTTCAGTTGTCGCAGCATCTGCTTTGCGCTTATGTTTTTGTTTTGGGGGGTAAAGGTTTAGGCTATGTATGGGCTTTTTGGAACCGACGGTGCGTGGGCAACAGGTTGTTAACATCTTCAACTTCTCTTTGGTGTTTTTGTTGGTGAAGGAATGGTTGTTTTGTTTTCTTTTTATGTGCTTTCCTTTATTTACCTCGCGTATTTATAGCGAGGATTTTCTTATTCTTGCACGCGGTATCATTAATTTTCATTCTTTGTTTTGTGGGTAGGCACGTGCCTAGGCTCCTACCAGGCATCTATTTTTCCCTTTGGATTTGTCATAAAATTTCTAGGAAGGAACGTGAATATTTACTTGCGTATTTTCTCTTTTTGGTATTTGGATAAGCCTTATCCGTAATTACAAACAGTTTGAATTTATCGGTTTATTATCCTTTTTTGTACTGAAAGTTTGCTATGTCTCTATATACTTTTTTTTTGGGTAAAATGTAGCTTCCACATATGTTGTTGGTTTTGGAAATGTTGCTTATGCATGTTTGACAAACTGAAGTAAATCATTCATATCGGCGCTTTAAATTTCACTTTTAAAATTGGAACTTCAACTAGTCATTTGGAAAACAGAAACAAAGTTGATATTTGCGTCGATACTAGCGGTGGTTTCAGTGACACTAGCGATGGTTGGGTAAATCAGAGTGATGGTTGCGATTCACATATGCACATAATTGAGAATTTTTCAAACCATGTAGCCTCCTTTGTATTTTCCAAAACGCAACCATGTTGTGAGTTGTTGTGAAGAAGTTGGGCACCATTGATGTTTATTTGAAATTGATTGCAACAGATTGTTAGGTGTTGCAATTATGATCCATGTGGGTCTAAACTATGTTTTGCCCTAGCAGTTGTAACTCTATTTTTTTTATCCCCAATTGAATCAAAATTAATTTGTACTTTCAAAACAATTGTTTTAACTCTAATCAGCAAATGCAACCGTTATCGTCATCTACTATCTAGAAACGAAAATTCTAACAATCAAGTTTATGTTATTGGGCAATTTCATTTGAACCTCAGGCCACCGTCCAATTTGCAATCTGGGCAACTAAATGCCATAATTGGGCAATACTTGTTGTACGATCGGGCAACCATAATTTTTAACCATATGATCATAAAGGATAGACTTAACTGCATAAACCTAACAACACTAAGTTTGCCATAGAAGCACTATCGCATGGTTGGCAGCATAAACTCATAATTATTTTTTAAAGGCAACAAACATTGATAACAGGTGCAACCATGCATCAAAGGCATGTGTTGTGTTGTGTTGCGATATGATTGGTTATAACCTTATTGTTATTGGCTAAAAGAAATGTGTGAGTTATTTTGTTGCAACAATCTTTCATTTCCTTGTGCACTAGCCCTTTTTTTCTATGATCTCGAACCCTCTTACAGTTTTCGGGATAGAAACACTCTTTGTTAGCTTCCTTCTTTTGAAAGGTGTTGCACTACCGCACCGCATGCCAGCGTCCTCTTCCTGCCATACCATGTTTTTGAAATAAAATTGTGACAAAGCCTGTAGCTTGTGCACAATGTAGACGTCCATGGATCCATTCTCATCCGCAAGGTCAAACACTCGTCGAACGTCATTGTCTGTGTGCAACAATGTAAACCATCTTCGAGTGCCTTATTTGGTGCTACATAAAATAAAGCCCATTTTACCCCTCCAATATCATTCAAAACATGATCAAGCACCCTGGTAAATGCAACCCTGGTGGAGCTAAAACACGAGACATCAAAGAAGGCGACCTACATAGCGAAGTGGTCAAATTCAAATTTCCGTTGTTGTGAACTTTAAATATGACTTCTTTGGTTTCCGCCATGTCCTATAAAACATAAAACCTAATAACAATTAGAATCAACCACTAGACTTTAAGGGGTATAGTGACCATACCTATAAAACATAAACCCTAATAACAATTTCAATAACTTTTAATTAAATAAATATTTAATAATAGAATATAAAATATAAAGATGCACAGTTATTTATATTCATGTACTCTATAAATATATGAATGAATAAGGTAACAAAGTACATAAGGGGGAGTACAACAAACCTGGATTTGTTTCTAAAAAAGAAGAAAAGGACAACGATTTTTTTATTTGGATTCTTCGATGAAACTCACCTAGGGTAAGCGTCCGCAATGGCAACTTGATGAAAGACGTTTTACTATTCTAATAAGATATTCAAATGACTTGTTCCATTGTGGCAATAACTTTGAAGAAGACTTTTTAGAATAACACTTGTAAAACTTCAAGCGTTTGAAGCTATTGTCAAAAAGCTTTTCTATTTATTAAACTTTCATTTTACACCCAACATTAAATATGCAAAAGTTATTGCAAAAGCTTTTTGCAGTAGAGTAGTTGGTTTTGCAAAAGCTTTTTACCTCAACCATTTAATTGTATTCAATGCATCAAGTCTTTTATGACTTGATGCATTGCTCATCTTCGAGGAATGTGTGGATGTTGATTGTTGAAGATTATTAAATTGATTTAAAATACAAAATCATTTCACAAAAGCAACTTACATCCTTACCTTTAAACAGTGAAAACAAAATAGCCAAATGCTAAAGTTCACAAAAAAGTCAAAAAGTCAAAAAGTAAATGCAGAGGCCATCGATACTCTAACTCTTAGTGACCACAAAAACCCATTTGCAAACACCAATTTACAATTACTTTGGATTATTCACACTATACACCAATTCAAATTGTCAATAAATAATACAACCGTCTACACAAAAACTAAAAACACCATTTTATTTGTGAAACTTACCTTTCACTTCTACTGTGATATTTTAGTCAAATAACATTTAGATCAATTAGATTATCAATCATCACAATCATTTACGAAATGCCGTATTCTTTGTGTCAAGATGGTACATGCACTTCGAATTGTACTTATTTGCACGATTCTTTATTTAAAGACATGATAGACCGTTTCAAGAGAATGGTAATTGCTTGTGAGCCAGGAAAGACTTTCCCAATAGAAGGAAATTTTAGAGAGAAACAAGAACAGATTGATAAGAGGAAGAGAATGATTGAACAACTTCCAAAGTATGAATGTGAGTATGAAGATATGAAAGCGCGTTTCAAGAGGATCGAAGATGATAATGCTAATTTGGAAGCAACGTGTGAAGAGGCGATAGCTGATTTTAAGATTTACAAAGATTATAATGTTGATCTTGAGCGAAGTATGAAGAGATGAAAACCAGTTTAAGAATTTGAAAGATCATAATGTTGTTGTCAAAGCTAAGTATCAAGAGATGGTTGAATGTCCCAAAAACTTATCAACATACTCAAAGAAGTTGCAGCTGATGCTGATGATTTTTAGGATTATGAATGTGTTTTGTTTATGTTTAAGAATATGCTATTTTGGACTTATTTGGTATGTAAGGTAATAAGTATTTATCTAATTAACAAGGTACTAGATTACTGCAACAAAATTTATGTTATGATTTTATGATATCATTTGTGAAAACATAAATAATCAAAATAATAGCTAATATCGTTATTCTTCACATGCGAATATACTCTAACTAAACTTAAT
The DNA here is from genome assembly GCA_022545495.1 of Chrysanthemum lavandulifolium. Classification (NCBI taxonomy): domain Eukaryota; kingdom Viridiplantae; phylum Streptophyta; class Magnoliopsida; order Asterales; family Asteraceae; genus Chrysanthemum; species Chrysanthemum lavandulifolium. The sequence continues at coordinate 246,371,607 of CM040239.1, forward strand.
TACAATAATAAACTCAAAATTCCATTAGTTACTGATATTATTCACTAGGAAACATAAATTTTCCAAACCTCAAATAATCAAAGATAAACTATGATTTATGCAATCTAAAAACATCAGATAGTCAAAATAATAAATAAACAGTAAAAACAGTATCTAAATAAATGAATAAACATCTTCACATGTGCAAAAATAGATATGTAATAAAAAAAACCTTTTAATGAGATAGTCAAAAGTAACAAACAATCACTATCTAATAAATCAATTAACATCTTCACATGTGAAAAAAATAAATATGAAATTCAATTAACATATTCACATGAGATAGTCACACCGTAGTCAATGCCGGATAAAAGTTGTTAAAAACTGAATCAGATTCAATAAAAAAAAAGAAATTACAGAGTCAATACCAGAGTCAACGACGGAGATAAACAACGCCGGATTCAATTTGAAAATAGATGACGACGACGACGGAGATGATGGAGATGCGATTACTATCCAGAACTGGTTTCTATTAGAGTTTGTGTGTGTTTTTTAAGTGTGGCTCACATGGAAGGTAAAGAACCAGTAATAGATGATTCTTTAAAGAGTGCGGTTAAAGAAAAGGAGAATAAAGGGTGCAGCGACCAACGCCAGTATTCTTGAATCCATTGCTAGTATTGCAAGAACCATGCGCCGCTATTATTCTACCCACCGCCAATTCAGATGTTTCCATCGCAGAGGCAACCATCGCTACAATTATAACCCAACAAGAACACCAACACCAAAACCAAAAGAGGCGACAATGAGATTGCCATACAATTGGTCAACCAAAAGCAATCTCACCCTATCCCATACCTAGACCTATTGCTAAGAGTCTAAACATTGGTGAACACTGCAAGAAAGATGTAGTTATCAAGGCGATATTGGAAAGGGTAAAGGGATTGCGAGATCCAACTTTGGTGTTTGAAAGTACAGAGGAGCGAGATAGCTTTTGATGAAAAAATTGCTAAAAGATTACATATGGAAGTAAATGCTAAAGAAATTGCTAAAGAAAAGGAAAGGGCAAAGCAGGAAGAAGCCTCTAAACAAGCTGTGGAAGAGTGGTAAACGGAATAGATGTATTTTACCCTACATAATTACGAAAAGTAGTTCAGTTTACTCGTAATGATTAACTTAGCTTCATAGTCCTAAAAAGGGTCAACAAAAACCAAAAATAATTCTGGCCATAGAAGGAATATATACCAACGTCGTAAACAATTGCATAGATGATGCATATAAACCACTCCTTATTAGTCTACAAACTGCCACTAAATTTTTTAATGAACCAAGTAACGTTACATACTTAACTAACGACATCTAAGGTATCATACCCTACATAATTACGAATCAGATACACATAAAAATGAGCAATGGATTATAAAATGGATTAAACACCTATCTAACATAGGTATTAATCGAATAACAACAACGATTTATTATAACATAGAACCAATTGGAAATAATCATATGTAATAAACAACGAGAAGAATATTTACGTACCATATTTGGGAACATTTTTTTTAAAACTTGATCAATCGAATGTTGTTTGCAATCAACACTGTAGCTTTAAAGATGGTGACATAACTGACGTTACAAGAAAGAGAGGGGGCTGATGAAGAAGACGGTTTGATTTGTGAAAATAGTACTGTAAGTAAGAATGCTTTTGTGCGAGAAGCAAAAACAGAGAAAAACAGTAAATATGGATTTTTTTTGGTCAATGACTTTTGGATTTTGAATATAAATCCACTGTACTTTTACTATTCAAATGTGTACTTTTTGTCTAACGTAAAATGACGATAAAACCCTTTTAAAAATATACGGTTGCCCAAGTGCTTTTAGTTGCCCAAAAAACAATACCTTACACATACGGACACTTGTCACAATGTCGATGAGTTTCAATGACAGCGGTTGCCCTCGGTCCATTTTCAAATAAAAATAAAAGTGGTCCTGAAGTGACTAGCCTCGAGCTGCAGTCTATTTGCATCATTTTCCCAAAAAATGGTGTTTGGGTCTCAGATCCACAACCAGTAAAGGTTGCGTTTCTTGAATTCTATCATGACAAATTTAAAGCTCAAACTGCTCCCATTAATTTTGGTTGTCTTTCTGATTTTACGTCTTTATCTTCATAAAAAAGAATCATTCTTGAAGATCACGTTTCTCTTGCTGAGATTAGAGAGGCGGTTTGGGATTGCGGGAGTGAGAAGGTGTAACACCCCCAATTTCGTGATACGCAGCGGAATTCAAACTGGGTGTTACTTCATGGCACAACAGTCATAACAAAAAAAACGAACTCTAATGGAGTCGTTTTAAAATATTTTTCATTCGATTTATATAAATATCAGAGTTTACAAAAATGAGGTCCTAGTTGATTCCATTGTTTACAAAATACATTAAATGGGTTTTGAATGATAATAAAATTTATAGCCTTCTTGATATCTTTGCTCTTCCGCCGACTTAAGACATTATGGACCTAAAATACATGCTTAAAATCACAACACAAAGGTTGAGTGAAATTCATAGAGTTTTGGAAATCGAGTTGAACACATAATGTTTGTAGTGTGAGTTATAAATTCACACCAATGGTTTGAAAACCAAAAGAGATATTAGGTCGGCCTAAATAAGATAAGATAACTTAGGTGGTTAGTTTTGGTATTATCTTGGTTACGGAGTGAGTTTTGTTCCGTTAATCGCTAATCGTGGTCGTTAAGCCATAAAGCGTAAAACCGGTATCGTAAAAATAAGAAACTTGTAGGAATGATGAAACTCATCATTATACTCCATCTAAAATATAAAATGGGTGATAAGTCTCATTGGGTGCAAAAACCGGTTAAAGCCGGAAATACGGGTCAAAACGCGTGGTCGTGACTTTATCGAAAAGAACGAAATTTCGGAAACGACTGGTGAATTTATTTAGAGTAGACTAAAATAGTCTAAAAGTGATATGAGATGTTAAAATGTGGTTTTCTTATCGCGGGATAACTTTACGATTATTCGTGAAATTTAAAAGTTACGATTTAAGCAAAATGTAGAACGTACAAGGTTAATTCCTTTATGGTCAAAGGAGGAGGGAATATGTTTGACTTTTCCAAAATGTAAAAGTGTCAAAACATATTAGAAACAGAGTGCAAGAATCGTTATATGAATGTAAGTAGAATTGTTTAAAACGTAAGTTTAGTTTTGTTCTGCGCTAGGCTTATTTGGTAATATTAAAATAATAATTCTTAAAATTCTCAAATTAATCATGAATGATCTAAAATTTATCCGATGCGAGGAAAATTGTCGGGGTTGATTTTTCGTTAAGCGGCGTGATGTTTAAACGGTGGACCGTCCAAAACGAAATTTTAAAACGATGTTTACTTAATAACTTTTGCGAAAATGATCTAACGATGGTCGAATTCTCAGGTCATTACTAAAATTATTTATCTTACGAGAATGTGAAATAAAAGTTTTACGGATGAATAGTGAAAGTGAATAGTAAATGTGAATAGTAAAAGTGAATAGTAAAAGTGAATAGTAAATTCTCCAAAATGAAAAGTAACCTAAAAATGCGGGTTGTTACAGTCTCACCACTTTAATGGGAATTCCGTCCGGAATTGAGGTGTGTTACCGATGTTGAATTGTCTAGGAAATGTGGATGTATCTTAATTCTAATCTTTGTGTTCTCAAGTTTTTGGTCATAGAATGTATTATGTACCATGTGGCTTAAGTTGATAACCTAAAAGGTTTTGTTAAAATCTTATAGAGTCCAATATACCTAAAGTTTGGCTTTTCCCGATTCTCAAAACGAATCATATCTTATTATATCGAGGTTATCAATAAAACCTTAATTTCTAACATGGAGTTTTTGGTGATAGTGTGCGGCATGGAGCCTAATTTATATTTGTATGGTTTCCTTGATTGTTTCGTAGGTGATCCCTGAACACCTTAGTTCAAAGAAATGGTTAACTAACACTTTCGTCTATATAGTGCCTCAAAATGGAATAGTTTTGTTGTTGTTAGGTAACTGTTGTTAATCAAAGGTGTAAGGTATTGTTGATGTAAAATGGTTTGTAATGATGTTGTAGGAAAGTCTTGCTAGTGGCAAGTGGTTATCCAAACCATTTCAAAGTTGATCCTGTCTTAGGTGGTTTCGAGATGAAGGCTATATCGTTATAGTGTTTATGTCTACTAGTGTTTCAAAGAAACGTGATAATCGTGAAGTTTACATACTTGAATTTCAATGGGGTTGAGATAATGATGTGATATGTTGACGATTAGAAGAGTGTAGCATACGCTTACCATTATTCTTAGGTAGAGATGTCAAGTTTGTTTTAAAATCAAAGGTGAATGACGGAATGATATCCTTGAAATCTAATCAGGCTAGTACTTCTAAGGAATGACGAGAAGATTTGATGGCTATCCCAAGATAGTAGTTCGGATTATCTCATGTATGAAAATTTCAAGAATGAAATTAGGTAGTATACATAAGTATTAAGATCTCGCTGAGTGGTAAAACACTATCGCGTCTCTAGATCTTTTTTAATGAATTCTGGTGGTTTATTGAGTTTAAGTAGGAAATTAACCTGAATATAACCCTTGTATAACTATTCTCAATGTTTGTAAAATTTAAGTCGAACATAGTTAATCAGACTATGATCCGTTATCCCAAGGTTAAATATAGGTGATTAGGCTATATTTAGCCGAGGTTCGATAAAATTTTCAAATACCTAAATTAGGTATACTTGTGATATGTTCATAGCTTTTGAGAAATTGTCCACTAAGCAAAGGCGATATCAAACCATCCAGTTGCAAGTCCTGGCCATAAAAGACTTGTAACCTATGTTTTCACATTCCATTGCATAGAAGATAGTATGGGTAGATACGTGTGGAAAGGAAATCTTAAGTAATTCTAAAATAGTCCATACTTGGCTAGAATCACGAAATTTTAACAATGAAGGTTTCAAGAGAATTTTGTTGAATGTAGAGAAAGTTGTCGAACTTGACTTTTGTAGATGATGAGTCAGTTTATCTTTAGAATCCCATTTCTTGTGTTTCCATTAGGAAAATCGATAGATTGTGATGGGTTTCATGTAAAAGAATATCATATAAGGTTTATAAGATAATTCCTAGAGACTTTGTATAACTTACAATGTCTCAGGAAGTAAATTAGACCATTGTGTACCTCACAATGTCTTGAGAAATGATGGAGAGATCATTGTGTAACCCACAATGTCTTCAGAAATGATAGAGAGATCATTGTGTACTCACAATGTCTTGAGAAATAAATTAGACCATTGTGTACCTCACAATGTCTAGGGAATAATAGAGACCATTGTGCAACTCACAATGTCTAGAAAATAATAGAGACCATTGTGCAACTCACAAGGTCTGAGAAATAGTTGAGACCACTGCTTTACTCATAGTGTCGAGGGTATAGAGAGACCACCAGAGGATTTATGTTGTTCCGAGAATGTAATAGAGACCACCGTATCTCACGGTGTCTTGAAAAATGAATGAGACCATTGTATCTCACAATGTTCGGAAGTAGTAAAGACCATTGTAGTGGGTTACAAGGTCTTGCATAAAGTTTCGTAATCCTAAAAAGCACGAGCAGATGCATGATTGGGAGATTAGGAAAATATGATTGTTCCGTAATGCCTTAGAATAGGCATACGCAGATATGTTGAGTACTTTGTTTATGATTGAAATTATTTCAAGTGTATATATCAATATACTAGTATGTTTGTATAGCTTAAAATGTTTAAAAGTCACATAATCGTCTGGAGGATGGAAGGCACGGAGAACGGAAGGCTATAAAATGTTTTTGTTTGTAAAAGTAGTTATGGTTTAAGTCTCGATTAGACCCGCTTTATAATTGTGGCTCGATACCAATCAGAACACCCCCATTTCGTGATACGCAATGAATTCAAACTGGGTGTTACTTCATGGCACAACAAATATAATAATAGAAAACGAACTCTAATGGAGTCGTTTTAAAATTTTTCATTCGATTTATATAAATATCGAGTTTACAAAATGAGGTCCCAGTTGGTTCCATTGTATACAAAATACATTAAATGGGTTTTGAATGATAATAAAATTTATAGCCTTCTTCAATATCTTTGCTCTTCCGTGTCGACCCGACATTATGGACCCAAATACATGCTTAAACTGTCAACACAAAGGTTGAGTGAAATTCATAGAGTTTTGGAAATCGCTTGAACACATAATGTTTGTAGTGTGAGTTATACACCAATGGTTTGAAAACCAAAAGAGATATTATTGCACTAAGCTCATGATACCGAGCGTTAATACCGGCCATAAAATAGTAATCGATGCCCTAATAGGTAATTTGCCAATAAACCTATAGATGTTCAAATAGAGCGTTTGTTTGCCTACCCGTTCAACACAAACGGATTTGTCATTCCCGATAGATCTATCCACATTATTCGCGTTCACCGCAAGTGATTAATGGTTCATGATAATAGGGACTTAAGATTGGCAATAGTGGTACTTAGTGCAACTAATATATTGAAGTATAATTTGAAAGCAATATGTTCGATTTAAAATAAAGCATGTATCTCCCCCAAGGGTTTGTAAAACAATTTAAGTAATAGAAAGTGGGGCTATAAACTCACCTCAAAGTAAATGATAGCAAATGTATAATGAGAATGATGGATATGCCGTGGGAACTTCTACGAGCAACCTAGAATAGGATGTTGCGACTTAAGTTTGGAATAATGTTTAAGGAAACATAAACCATCCTATATATATTCCTATGTTGATCATGATGTAGTCAATTATCATTTGATGTTTATAGAAAGATCTTTAATGTGTGAAAACATATTTAGTTTATAGATATTGTACTACCGCTCGGGCCATCATAATTCGAGAGGTCATGCAAGAACGTCGAGGAGCTAGGACACTTTAAATCGTAAACCAAAGAACTCGTTGATACGTTTACTCAAATGAAACCCCTCACATGAAGCTCCCTAGTTTTGTAGTAATTAGTAGATAAAACATAGATTTTGAATGAAGATTGTTATATAAATTAGTTTATCATGTTTTTAAAAGTATCTAGTTTTTACAAGTTCTCGTCGTTTTCATAAATATGATCACCTTAGTTAACGGTCTTGGGTAAACAAGCCTTGAGGCTTTAGCCATGGCCTCGCCGTGACTTTGGTCTTGACTACCATGGTCTTGAGACTCAACCTTGACCTTAGCCGTAGCCGTGGTCTTGGCTTATGGCCATTAGGCCTCTTGGTTTGCTTTTAGTTGTGACAAAAGTATAGTTGTGAGACTATATTCTGGCGGGTTCTGTTTTGAAATATTTTGGCCTATTTATGCGCTTTCAAGGTCCGAGCTTCTTTCACATTGAAGGAAAACGTCGTTCGGACAACTTTCGTGTTTTAACTTTTTGATGATTCGGACCGTAGTATCACTTTTAAACAATGGAACTCTTAATACTTATACATGGCGCTTTGGCGTTTATGTTTCGCTAACTTCTTTTGCTTATAACTTTTGACTCGTTTGTCCGCTTCGGGTGATTCAAATTGCTATGTTTACCTTTTATCTTGTCTACCATATTATGTAAGTTAGAAAGTCCTTATGTTCTTGTTTTTAATGGTCTCACATGTGTAGAATATGACTAGTTTACTAGTTTGTTACTTTATGACAATATGTGAATTAAAACAAGTGGTTGAGTATATGTACATCATGAATCAACATAGTAACTATATATATAGTATGAAATAGTTAAGATTATGAATAATAAAGATGAGATGATGGTGGTGATAAGTTGCTTACAACTTTTGGCTTTCAATAAGAAAGGAGTAACTAGTAAGGATCAGACTTTGATTGATCGCTTAAGACTTTGGATTGAGCTAGCTTTCCACACCTTGGCACCCTTGCAAACTTGAAGAGATGGTGATGAATTACTAAGTGACTTGAGTGGATTTAAACTCAAGAAGATCACTTAAACTTGCTAGAGATTTGATGAAGTAGCTTGATCTTTGGAACTTCCTTGCATAAACTTGGAGTTTACAGATCAAATGATGGAAGATGTGAAGGATTTATGATATGAAAGACCAAGAATAGATTGTGGAGGTATTTAGGAGGTATTTTAATTCCTATTTATAGGAGGGCTAGTTTGGTTAACCATATATTGGGTTAAATATTAACCATGGTTAAGTTAGGACACTTGTAAAGATCTAAATTTACCATGGTTAGGATGATGCCACCAAAATGATGACTCCCCTTAGGTCGGCCTAAACAAGATAAGAGGACTTAGGTGGTTAGTTTTGGTATTATCTTGGTTATGGAGTGAGTTTTGTTCCGTTAATCGCTAATCGTGAAGCCGTTAAGTTTACAAAACGAAACCGGGTATCGTAAAATATGAAACTTGTAGGAATGATGAAACTCATCATTATACTCCATCTAAAAATATAAAATGGGTGATAAGTCTCATTGGGTGCAAAAGCACGTTAAAGTTGGAAATACGTAAAAACGCGTAATTCGCAGCTTTATCGAAAAGAGCGAAATTTCGTGGAAACGACCGTGAATTTATTTAGAGTAGACTAAAATTAGTCTAAAAGTGATATGAGATGTTAAAATGTGGTTTTATTCATACGCCGGATAACTTTACGATTATTCGTGAAATTTAAAAGTTACGCGATTTAAGCAAAAATGTAGAACGTACAAGGTTAATTCCTTTATGATCAAAGGAGGAGGAAATATGTTAGGAATTAGAAAATTCCATGTTAAAGTGTCGGTCACCCCATAATGGTCTAGCATAAGTTAGCTCGTAGATTTATCTTTGTTTACGTTATTTAGTTGTTTATTAGTTAGTTTGTAGCGTAGTTTAGTTTAGAGCAACACCGTGGAGGAAGGACGGGTCTTTACCCACTGTATACCGATCCACAGCCGATAGGAGGTCGTGTAATTTGTAAGTATAAATACCCCTTCCATCCATGGAAGGGTGTGGCTCTTTGAATCTAATCTTTCATTTGTACATAGCAACTCTCTTCAAGAAACCTCCTCTCAACTCTCTTTATCTCTCTAAATGGCTTTCTTATTTAATCATTGTCCTAGACCACCCGAATCATCAAGCAACATAATATTCATGATCCTACAATTGGTATCAGAGACAGGTTGTGTTGTTTTTGATGACTCGTATGGTTTAGATGCGATTTGTATGGTTTATGGTGCCGTTTTGATGTGTGGTTGATGTGTTTGTGTTTGTGTATAAAGCTTATGTCAAAAGTGTTGTTACCGGTTCTATGTTTGTTATCAGTTTGCAAGTTAACATTTTCATTTGAATTCTTAACACTAAAATGGTCTAGATGGTTGAGCAATTTATAAACTGTTGTTAATTTTTACTGGTTATGAACTCGTATCAAAGCGGTTTATGTTCTTAAGGTGGTCCTTGTTTTCGGACTTCAAATCTGCTGGTCACATGTGAATTTGTGAATGCGTTTTGGTCAAGCTTCTTTGCGAGTTGTGGTTATTCGAGAGTTGGTTGTCCAAATTCTTATATGCGAGTTGACACGCTTCTATGCGAGTTGAAACAAATGCTATTTAGCATTTTGTCTTTTACTGGTATGAAAGATGTCAGTCATAATGTCCAGATTCTAAGTATGCAAAGCGAGTTGGTCTTAATCTACTGGTATGATGCGAGTTGCACTTGCTCTTTAGCGAGTTGCTTACTAATGTCGATGCAAGTTGTGTTTCTGGTCCAGATTCAATGTTCAAAATGCGAGTTGACTTTGGTCAACTGCGAGTTGTCGCTGAGTCTGGATGCGAGTTGCCCTTTAGTATCTGGAAGCGAGTTGTACACTGGCATTATTTAATGCGAGTTATTTGTGTTTGGACTAAGCGAGTTGCTTACTAGCATTGTTGAAAGCGAGTTGATAACCTGATAATGCTATGCGAGTTGTTGATCATGAAAGAAGCAAGTTGTCATATTTTTGTTAACAAAAGCAGGTTGATAAATGGTTGCAATTTGTTGATAAGTCAAAAGCTACTTGTTAGATTTAAAGTAGGCAACTTGATAAGAAAAAGTAAGAAGTGTGTCGATTTCATAGTTTAGATTACAACAGTTAACACATCACCACAAAATCATATTACTGGCAACATCTACATCAGTAATCATCATACATACATCATTCCTCTAAACTTATCATAACTCGACAACATTTCTAAATATCTCATCTCACCTAATCATAATTCTAACTGTGTCGTTCAAAGGTACATGGAATAATGAATCTCAAATGTGTCTCAAGCTTATTCGAAGCCAAATCAAGACCAACATGGGTCTATCATACAAAACCACATCATCACAGACCAAATTCAAAATGATAAATCATATACTAAATAGACCTCAGTCACACTTTCGTTTTAATAAGCCTATTGAAAGCCATCATACGAAAGGGAAAACCCTCATTGATCTAATGATATTATCCGAACTCTCTAAAGAATAAATCAAAACTCAAAGGCTTCAATCTACTTCTTGGTTCGGTTAAAAAAAAATTTGATTCATAATGATTAATCAAAACTTGCCTATTACCTCGTGGTGAGATCGAGAAGCCAAGTCACATACTTAAACCATCTATGTGGCTTAATTGATTATTCCCAAAACCATCCCTGTGGCTAGATAAGATTATGTGTTTTTGAGATTATATGTGAATGGAAGCAGAACATAGGGGCGGATTTGTGATGATAAGATCTTAGGGTTTGGGAGACTTGTAGATGAGCTGAGAATATTTGATGATGGAGGCGACTTGTTTGTGATTAGGGTTTTACTTGTGAGTTAAATTAGGGATTGGGTTGGTCTTATATACTCCCGAAAAATTAGGGGTAAGACTATCTTTGGATCTGGTCTAATACTGTGGGCTGACCGAATAGTATGTGTACTTGGGCCATGACTTATGCTGATGGACATCCGTGTATTTCAATGAAGTGGGCTTGGACAAGTTTTGTTGAGTAAGGATTGTACTCGTGAGCCATGATTTGTTATATGATTCTTGAGAGTTAAGTTAATACTGAGATGGGCCGAACAGAATTTAAGATGGAGGGGCCGGATGAGTGTGATATGCATGGTTTTTGATATAAGCCTAAACATGCTATAAATTTGTGATGTACAAGTTTATACATTCGGTTCTAATGATTTTGTGATAAACATTCGGATGAGTGTGAGAAACGTGGTTTTGTGATGTACTAATGGGGATCACTTTGCTTTATACATGGTATGTTAAATGATATTTGTGCCTTTAAGGATATGTGCGTCAGAAGGATACTCATGGGATTTGTGTTTCGAATGTTATGTTTGGATCGGATGTTATATGAATATTAGTGCGACTTGTAACTTGCATAATTTGACATCTTGCGGCTTATCTAACGAACCGAGTTTGATTTTAAGAATGAATTTGGGCTTTGTGTTGCTATCTCATTCGTTGGCAGGAGTTGCAAGATGTGGGGTTATCAGTTGGGCTTCTCAAATTTGGATGGTATACATGTGTTTTGTTGATACGATTTGAGAATTGATGAGAGTTGATAAGGTGATTTGTTGTCTTATACGGTTGGATACCTTGGTATATACATTTTCACAAAGAATATCATGTCACGGCTTGAATTAATGGGTGAACAAAGTTGACAACGGGGTTGATTGTATATGGTATTGCTTATTTGGATTTGTCGTGAGGTTTTTCGGGCGTGTTTACTTATTCAGTCTTCTTTCTTTCTACCCTTCCGCTAAGATGACTTGTTTGGGCGTTTATTGAGTGTGATAAAGACTTGATTATTTAATTACGGTTGTGATTCTTTCTCGCTTAACCGACAACGTAACTATCACTTCGGTGTCTCACTCAGTTGAGAATGTCAAGAGGTTTTTGTACATTGGGTACACCGTTTCTTTACACAAGGATTAGTACAAGGTTAAGTAACAAATCTGGGGAATTTAGCTTCATGATCAAGTTTGGCATATCGGGTTTACTTCTCCATGTTGTCACTGCAATTGCCGGCGCGAACGCGTGAATGATGTGTTTACCAAAGTGTTGATTGGATGGTTAATGATGTTGTTGATGTTGGATAATGAACCGATGCATGCATGTTCCCTAAAACAGATATTCACCGAAACCAAAGTCGTCATAACACATTCAAGTCGACATTGTTTACGGTTTTGTCTTGATTTTGTAAAATCCATGAAAGAACCTATTTCTCGGTTTAAACTATAGACTTGTAAAATCCCGTGACAATGGAAACATCCCGGTATTAGTAAAGTGCATTTCGGATCTATCTTACGGTTTATTCTTGGTTTTGTAAAATCCATGAAAGAAACTATTTCTCGGTTTAAACCTTAGAGTTGTAAAATCCCGTAATGATGGAACCATCTTGGAGAAGAAAGTGTAATTCTGGATCTTACTTGATGTTGATGCTACGGTTTCATTTGAAGAAGGGATAAAAGGTGTACTTCATAAATTGGATGTGTGTTTGGATATTCGTCATGGCGGTTTGGTCATTGCTTGGTTTTACGGGTTCGTGGTTTTTTAACCATGGTCGAGATGAAAACCATTATCAAAGTTCATTTAAATGTCAAAGAAGGCTAGATTTGAGTTGTTCAAAAGATGTGACAAGGCGTTAATTCACTATTATTTATTTGAGGTTGAAGTGAAATATCACGGCGAGTATACTTAGTATCTTAAGGTATCGGATGGTTGGATGAAGAGTCTTCAAGATCCTTGTTCGAGCTTATTATTAAAACGAAGACTTGGAAATCTAGTTATTGTTGGGTGTCTTTTAGCTTTTCTTTTACCACTGGGGAATTGGGCTCATACCACCACAAAATAACTATCACTTTAAGGGTTACGTTGTAGTGCTCGATGTCACATTCAATTGTGGATTTTCAAGAGGTAATGTCGTCTTATACTTGATGGTTGGTTGGTTGAAGAGTATAGAGTACATAGAGAGTACTTAGAGATGCTAATGGAAATCGGCACGCTCTTTGTTACATATGTGCAAGTTTAAGTCACGAGTTGGGTTAGTTTACTTGAGGTCAAATTCATCATATTGGGTTTTCTCCATCGCTTGTCACGACAAAGAGCCTCTTGAATGATAATGGGGTTGATTACAAGTTTGCCAAGAGATGATGAAAAGAGAGATTATGACGATGAACACATGGTTCATGCCTCGTACTTTAAAGAAAAGAAAAGTGTACGTTTGGTGCGCTTTATCTTGAAGAAGAGAAATCTTCTTATGACGTATGAACACATCAGTTCATGCCTCGTTCTCTAAAGAAAAGAAAAGTGTACGTCTCGATGCGCTTTATCTTATGAAGAAGAGAAATCTTCTTATGACGTTTGAACACAACAGTTCAAGCCTCGTTCCTCTAAAGAAAAGAAAAGTGTACGCCTCGCGCTTTATCTTCAAGAAGAGAAATCTTCTCTATTATGACCATTCTCATCAACATGCTTCATGCTTTTTCCATGCGCTTTCATTTATCAAGTGAACCGGGCTACTATTGATTGTTTTCTCATTCCACTTGCTCAACTATAATGACGATGGCGACATCATGTGCTTATTTTACTGGGGAGAAGTGTGAATAGACTACATTTGGATGATTTTCACTTATTTAATCAAGAATGGCAACTTCGTATGCAATTCTTGAGGGGAGAAAAGTGTGAATTTTTGCATTGTTGATTGATATTTGAGAATATAAATGGTCATACGGCTCTAAACTCATGTAAGAACCGAGCTTCTTCTTATCGGGTCATCTTCACATGGAGTTTTTCTTCTAAGAGCCGTTGGTTGACATCTTCACTCGGATTGATGAGTTTATCGACAAAGTGCTTCGGTTAATGCTTCACGTATACATCAACATGATGATTCCGAACAATCTATCATTCTTGTTTGATGTGATTGGTAGTTTGGTGTTACCATCTTGTGTGTTCGCTATGGCACGATTGTCGATTTCCTTGATGAACATCTTTTATTCTTGTTTGATTGGGATGGATTTTAGTTAAGGGATTTGCAAGATGTAAGTTGATTGGGATGCTTTTTGGTGATGTTCTTGTTTTGGTGAGTTGAAGATGTTAACTATCTATTCCTCAACCGGACAATCTTGAAGAAGGTCGAGTCTGATCGGTTCTACATTTTTACTACATATTAGAAGACTAAAGACGATTTGCATTTAACGATCTAAAGACTTCTTCTTAATCGGGCATTTATTAAAAGATTGTCGGTTTAGGGAGAGCACTAATTGGGGAGAGTGAAATGTCGATTTAATCCCCAATTAGACTTGCTCACATTATTCAAAGATGTTGATTCTCACAAAGACTACATGTGTTCTTCTCAACAGATTTCTAGTATTTGGGCTTATAAAATGTTGTTGATTCAAGTATCAAAACCAAAGAAGGGGATGGAGACAAGCATCTAAACAAGAGTAAACTTGATGAACTTAATACTTCTAAGTAATTGAAGATATCCGGGAAGACAAATGTTATTACGCGAGAGAAACTCAAGGTTTGACTCATGGCGAGTAAACTTGATGAACTTAACTCTTCTAAGTGATTGAAGATATCCCGGAAAACAAATGTCATGACCGCAGAGAAACTCAAGGTTTTACTCATCAAGGCGTTTAGTGTTCTTATTCCAACTATGTGGGGAAGAGATGTAAGAGTTAGTTTCGAAGATAAAAGAGGTACACAAGTGTGTGGTGATTTGATGGTATCTCAATGATCGGGGAGAGAGATTGTGTACATTGGGGATGCTCACTATTTCACTTGAGTGCTTAATCGATGATTCGAGATATAATCACTTATTTCGTGTTGACATCCGCAGAGATTGTCGCCCGCAGAGATAATCGGTGACTTGGCCTACTTCTTCAATGTTATCGATTATTCATTCCTTGTGTATTGGTATGCTTAGGATACTTGAGCTTTATACACGATCATCGTGGAAGAAAAATGTGAACATGGGAGGTGTTTTCATTCCCTCATGATGTGTATTCGGAGAGCTCTTGGATATTGGTGTACTTGGGTTCTTGAGCTTCATACACTATCATCGAGGACGAAAGATGTGAACATTGGGGAGGTGTTCTTCATTACCCTCATGATGTGTATTCGGAGAGTTCTTGAGCATTATACAAAGAGACCGACCGCATCAATTCAACTACTGGGGAATTGTTCTCTTGACACCTTTTGGAATGGATTGCTTGAGACTTGATGGAATGAAATTTGAGAAGAGTTATTTATGTGTGGGATGATACGTGTCGTTCTTCTACTTGATGATATAACCCGAAT
Organism: Chrysanthemum lavandulifolium; assembly: GCA_022545495.1. NCBI lineage: Eukaryota > Viridiplantae > Streptophyta > Magnoliopsida > Asterales > Asteraceae > Chrysanthemum > Chrysanthemum lavandulifolium. The sequence continues at coordinate 246,386,897 of CM040239.1, forward strand.
GGAGATCCTCGATTATCGTTCTTAAAAGGAGCAACGGATTTATGATAATGGTGTGCTTCTCTGCACCGCTAAGTCAAGCTTGAAATAGAGCTTGAATCGCTCATCTAATGGATTTTCGGTTTGGGGGAAGCGCCAAAGTCTCTTTTCTCAAGGCTCATGTTCTATCTTCTATTACGAGCCTCGGAAGCTTTGGTGGTGAATGTTTGAGAGATGACGAATTCTATCTTCTACGACGTCTTGCTTGATATCCTTATCTCTGTACTCGTATCATCATCTTCTTAAACTATATCATCTACTCTATCTTTGTAAATATTTATCGAAAACCAAATACAAAAATATAAAACCAACAAAACAAAATACAAAATATAAAACCAAGAAAAAGAAAATAGAAAAATATAAAATCATCAAAAATCCATAAAAATCAGAAAATTGAAAAATACCAAAAATATGTTTTCTCAAGACATGTCTTCTGGTATCGATAACATCTACGGTCTTAGAAATGTCATTCAATAATGGCACGGGACTTTAGATGAAGTTCGAGCAGGAGGTGTAAATATTCTTTTCTAAACATGTCTAAAAAATGGCTTATAGTTATTTGATGGCTTAATCGGGCTTCAAGCTTCAAATAATGGTTTGATTATTTCAGATGTAACCCGTGCAAAACTATGGTTTGCTATTAGTTCGAGATAGCAACCCGCTCCTTAAAGAAGGAAAGTGTTGCGCTAAACAATTTTCAAATATTTAGTGCACTTATCCTAAAACAAAACAAGGAAAGTATGTCGAAGGATCATTGTTCCTACACAAATGTTTTTCCGTCTAAAATTCTTGAGAAAAATATTTGGTGTTTTCAAAAATGGTGGTAAATGAGTTGCTTTAAAACAATCGATTCAAAGTTTTATAAAATTGAAAACTCAATCAATGACTTCAAGCTTTTAAACTTTTCATAAAATGAGTCATTGATTGAGGGGAGAATGTTTTCAAATCTACATCATCTAACGAGCTTTCTTAATTATCCTAATATGCTTAATTAAAATGATGTTAACCTATGTTGAAGGACTAGGTGCCTAGGATATGATTGTTAGGATTTGATGATTAGAGTTTGATGAACACATTATTCCCATACCTTATATGATCGATTGATATGTTGGATTGACTTTTATTAGTCGATTGATGTTTGGGTGATGTCGACCACCATATATATTTATGTGTGTTCACTAACATATGCGGTATATTGGTATATAAGAATGTTCCCGATCCGGATCCCACAATTGAAGATGATTGGATGCCGAAGGAAAGGGTAACTATATCTTGGGTTGACAAATGAAGAAACGAAGCTTAATTGGACTTCTATGGAGAGTTGGCATAAATGCAACGTAAGAGGTCTCACCGCATCGCCAGATGGTTTTCTTCTAAGTGATTGAAGAAACGAGCTTAATTTGACCTCGGTTGGCATTCAAAATGCAACGTAAGAAGAAGTCTCTTTGCATTAGCGACGGTTTTTCTTCCAAACCCTACAAAGCAACAACAACGGAAGCTTCTCAACCACCTAACATATCTTTGTGCGGGATAATCGTGATGATACCAATTTTCTAAAACTTTGAAAATATTGTTTTGAAAATGGAAAAATATTGTTTTGAAAATATATTGGACTAAATTTTGAAAATCACGGACTTCATTTTATCAAAACCTAAGTCACTCAATCAACTACTACGGTCATCGATTGAGGGAGAGTGATTTAAAATAAAATATTTTCAAACGATATTTCTTCACAAAAGTTCCGCTTTGTACGATAATAAGTGGTGATCTAAAGATTTAATGTTATGTCATGGTATGATTTTTCTTTAGAATCAAGGTCTTTCAAAATGAAATTTTTACATTCTTGTTTGATTGTGAAATTGTTTTATTTTACTTAAAAGATCTCTTAAAACTATCATACCGACACTAACAATCTTTAATGTCTTAAATTGGTCCTTATCATCATCTTTCAAAATTGAATCTTGCCACGCCTTTCCCCAAAATTTTCTAAATGATTTAAATCTTTTGGGATCACAAATCTCAAATGGTTTGATATTTTGATAGGGGTAGAGATCGTGTTTTAAATCTCAAATTTGTTTTAATGGAATTGATTTTAGTCCTTCAAAGGCACTCTCGCCTCCATGTGCCAAACGATTTCAAATACACAATGCACATGTTGAGGAGGAGGATTTATCCAAAAACATGATGAGTATTTAAACAAGGCACATATTTCTCCCATGTTTTCTAAACCTTATTAAATCTCTTGGGATCCAAAATCTCAAAGGGTTTGATATTTTTGATCGGGGAGAATTTGTGATTTAATAATGAAATTTGATAAAGGTGATCGCTTTTTGATTTAATTGTGCGGGGCGCTCTCTCATATGTGCTAAACGCTTTGAATCTCGAAGCACATATTGAGGGGAGTATAACTATCGAGTACAAAAGTTTTTACTTAAAAGTACCTTGATTGAGTTATCAAATGGTTTTCTTAATGGCTTTTGTGTTCGTGGATGTGCTTCAAAGAACTCTTGCCTCTATGTGTTAAAATGATTTCTCTTATCCTATGCACATATTGAGGGGAGAATTTACCAAGAAAATCAAATGGCTTTTTCTATGAAAATAGTGATCAAAGAAAATATTTCAAAGTCCTCTTGCCTCCATGTGCTAAACAATTTCTAAATCATATGCACATGTTGAGGGGAGGTTTTCTAAATGATCAAAACTATTAAGGTACAAAATGCTTTGATCTCGTATCACAAGTACCTTGATTGGTTTTCCAAATGATTTTTCAATTGGTTTCAGAAGGAATGAACAATACCAAAAGACCGACCAAATTTACTTTATGCATGGTGTTATAAGGATGGTTAGGTTAGGTATTTGTTCCCACGATCCTTGAGAACCGGAGGGATCTACCCAGGACAATCCACTAGATAGTGTAGAGTCCTTAGGTATGATGAAAAAGGAGAAAAGTGAGATATGGGAAGAGTGCCGACCGAGATGTAGCTAGTCTTGGAATAAACCCAACAAGGTTCTAGTTATGAAGTCTCGGTAAGCTTGAAGGGTTGAAGAATGAAAGCGAAATGAATATGAAAAGGGTGAAAAGAAATAGCCTCCAATAATTCAACCTTAGGGCAAAACCGGTTCAATACATATGCTACTAGTGTTTACTAAGGTAACACCGGTATTGAAGACAAGGCGCCATGGACCCGGTGACGACTGCACTAAACTTCCCAAGCCACTCAAGTTCCTCTTAAAGGGCTTGTTTCATTCTCACGGGAACCGACATAATCTATCGACTTCTCTTAGAGATTGTTGATATTGAAGAAGGAGACCTCTCCCTAGTCTCCCCGCACAGAACCAAATATGCACAATTGAGTCTAGAGCCAAGAGATCATCCACAATATCTCGTTAGGACACTAAATTCATGAAGACTTGTTGTTTCACACAATGTGGAAAGTAAGTATATATTAAGAGTCCCACGCATTATCCTTGTGGTATTGCGAACATCCGAGTGATATGTAAGCGTATTCACGATGAAGATGGAAATCCTTCTAGAGCCTACATCATACAAGCTCTTGGTGGGTGACATGTGAGATCTTCAAAAGATCAAGCTTGTGACAACCGGATAGAAACGATGGGAGATTCATTCTTGAATCAACCTTGGTCCGAGAATGGAATTGACGAATACTTTTGGAAAACCGTTCGATGTGCAAACCTTCTTTTCTCTAGCACGTCGAATGTGTATTCATTTCAAATTCAAAAGTATCTCGATTGAAAAATACTTTTAGAAAAACCGATTCGATGTGCGAATCTCTTCTTTTAAGCTAGCACGTCGAATGTGTACTCATTCTCTAATACAAAAGTATTTTGATTGAAAATTGATCTTTCTCATAAAACCTTCGTCGTATTGCAAAACTCTTTCTTCAAGCAATACGCGATTGTTTTTCAAATCTTTTTCATCAATCGGTGAATCTCAATTTGTTGGTTCACTCACTCCGTGTTGTCTTCTTTGAGGCGTTCGGTTTGAGAACAAACTAGAACAATTGCGAAACCCCGTCAAGGAGATTCTTAGGAATCCTACCGATCACAAAGTGCTTGTCTTGATCAACGGGAACAAGTGGGCCGTGTACCTTGTTGGGAATTATGTGAAGTCCGGATTATTTGAATTTAATGCCAAGTGTTTCTCTTGAAGAAGAGTGGATTCTCGAAGACATAATCTGTTTGAAGTATAATAGTTATTAGTTTGTTTATGCGAAGTGTTTATTCCGTGTTTAGTTTATTTAGTGTGGATATACATGAGCTTTATTAGGAAGTGATTGTGTATATCTTATTTAGTTTTATGATTATCGTTTCTTGGGAAGCGGTTTAGCGATATTGTTTAGGGTTCCTTGTCTATAAAAGGAACACATCGAATGAGTTATGTACCGATTGGAAAACTTCGGTTTTAGTTAATATAAAGATCCATAGAGGATCAAGAAGTTCTTAGTTATTACTTGTGTTTATATTCCACGATAAATATAAGTAGTAGAGATTGTCTTTTATTGTGCTTGTGATTACATAGGCATATATAACGATCCACGAGCTCAAGATCTATCAAGGTCTGTTTGTTTCAACAAGTGGTATCGAGCCTCGTGAGAGTCTCTACGATACTAAGGACAAGTTTTCTAAACACCCATACAACCATAACACAATCATCATGCACGGTTCAGATGTTGATCTTGAACTCACCAACAACCAAAACTCCACCCATCTGCAACAACTAAGTCTCTCTAATAGCAATGCTAAGTTTCCTTACCTTAAAAGGGAGGAATATGATCTTTAGGCGATGAAGATGCGTAGCTGGATCTCAACATTGATTGGAATCTATGGCGAGATAATTATGAAGGAGCAGTTTGAAGAGAACTACCACGGATCTTCTTTGGTAATATTATGAATGTTCCTCCCAGCTATTTGAAGAGTTCTTTGGCTCGAGAGAGAAACCAAGGTCGAACTATTCTTCGCAAGCTATTCACGAGGATCACTTGAGTGATTTTCACTTCATGCAAGATGCTAAGGATATATGGTTAGCAATTAAGGCGAAGTTCGGTGGGAATGAGGAGTCTAGGAGGCGAAGAAGTCCATCCCGAGACAACAGTTTGGGACTTTCAAATCTCAAGAGGAAGGAATTCACAAGGGCTATGATAAGTTTCACAAGATTTTAAGTCAGTTGAATCAGCTACTGAGCAAAGCCGATAATGATGATTTGTAACTCTAAGTTTCTAAGGTCATTACCTCCATCACGGCTACATGTAAGCATAGCTTTAAAAGCTAAAGGTGGTTTGGATATGATTACCTTTGATGAATTGTACCACAAACTTAAAGCTCTTGAACATGATGTAAGAAGCCCTTTTCGATCATCTTCTTACGCTAGTCATCTTGCATTTGTTGAGCCTCTACTCCAAAGTCTAGCTATGGTCCAAGCCCATATCCATCATCATCTTATCTTTGCTCCTTCATCAAGTTCTCACTCTAAATCAAGCAACATTATGGAAGATGTACTTGGATCCTTCTTTGTCGATTATGATCCTCGGTGAGGATCCGCTTATGAGGATTTTGATCAAGTGGACCCTATTGAGATGGAAGAGATGAAGTCGAGTGGCGGTGGCCATGCTTTCCATGGATATCAAGAACTTTGCGCATGGTGGCGGAAGGTTTGGATTCAAAGGGCGCGATCCAAAGAAGGTTTGACAAAAGGAAGGTTAAATGCTTCACATGTCAGCGGATGGGTCACTTTTCTAGAGAATGCAAAGACGGAAAGGCGGTGATGAGACAAGATACTCTTCTTATCGCAGATGTCGTAAGGAGGCGAGGAACTTCAAAGGGATCAACCTTTGGTTACTCACGGATATCAATGTGTTGGAAGAAACATGAGGAGGATGATAATAATGGCCACGATAATGTTGGGTTGATTGCAAGTCGTACTTGGAGGATAGGCATGATCGGATTGCCTTGATGGGTATCTCTCGTGCAAAAACTGTTTGTTTGGTTGTAGTGAGCGTTATAATGAACTCAAACAAGCTTATGATATTTTGGAACCTAAATATAATGAATGCTATGTGGAAGTAGAAGCTTATAAGCAGGCTTTAAAACACTAGAAAGACAAAAGGTTTGGTTTCGGAAGAATCAAATAGCTTATGATGAGAAAATAGGTGTTTTAGAAAGAGATCTCGAATGTGCTACAAATGAATTAAAATGGTCCGAGAAGTTAAGAAGCGGATGTAGAGTCAAAAATCTAGAGCTTAAGGAGAAACTTAAGGAGGAATTGCTAGGCATAAAGAATGGATGATGAATGGTAATAAGTTATTCGGTCTCATTTATAGTAGTCAAGCTCCCAATTCTATAGTGGCTTTAGGCTTTAAGAAATATGTAGGCCAGAAGCTAGGGATGACACACGTAAATCTACATCGTGAGCCTAGCTAATTTTGTGAAAGAAGGTGACCTACATCTTGTCGTGGACCAATTAGAGGTGAGCATATGCCCATTGACCTTTCCACTCTTAATGACTTTGATGGATCACACCATCCGTATGGAAAAAGTCAAGAGACATGCGGACCCTAATACTTCTACTAATGACTTTGTCTCTAGTGTTATGAGTGACAAGTCCTCCAAGCAAGGGTCTACAGAGTGTGATTCAAATGACAAGTCCGACCTTCCCAAGTCGACCTTCCCAAGTCGACCTTCCAAAGTCTTCACCTGCACTGCACCCAAGACTACCAATAAGCATGTCGGAGTTCTTGCCAGGAATCCACTTCCAAGACAGTTGCCTCAAGACTTGCATTTTAATTCTTTGCATAATAATCTTGTTAAAACAATTCTTTTCATGGTTTTGGTTTGAATACTTACCTTGTAAGAATACTTCTTTTGGTTTAAATAAATCTTCTAATCAGAAGAAATGTTTTGTGTGTGGAAGTAAATCTCATTTAATTAAGGATTGTGATTATCATGAGCAAAGGATGAGTAGGTGTGGTGCTTCTAGGAAATCTAGACCAATGTGGACAAATGTAAATGATATACCACCTTATGTTCCACAAGATACAAATTATAATACTCCTTTTTCTTGGAGGAAACCAGTTGTAAAACCATATGTTCAACCAATCGGTGAATATTTTAAAAATGGTTTTGGCCTAGATATATTAACCCAATGACCGATGGGAAAGAGTCTTGGGATCTTCTTGTCAAGACCTCGTGAGTTGTTCTTGGAATAAACAGGACCTAAGTTTCATTGGAAACCCAAGAACAATAGTGGATCTTATACTTCTACATGGCACAACTCATATGATCCACAAGGCGGGTTCAAGTCAAGCAATGACTTGATCCTCCATAGTGTACTAATTATACATATATTTTTGTTGTTGTAGGATCATCCCCTTAAGCATAAAGATGTTGGAATTGTTGGCGTGGGTGTTCTAGAAGTATGTCGGAAGCAGGACATGATGCATAACTTTGTTCCCATTGAAGAAGGAGGCAATGTAACCTTTGGAGGAAGTGATGGGCAATTCTTGGAAAAGGGACCATCAAAACACCTCAATTTGGATTTTGAGAATGTTTATTATGTCAAGGAACTTCAACACTTCAATTTGTTTCGGTCTCACAAATCGTGACACTAAGAACAAAGTACTCTTCACAGAGGATGAATGTCTTGTCTTTGTCTAAAGACTTCAAACTCCCGTAAGAAACTTCAATTCTGTGAAGGTTCCTCGATCACAATCTTTATACATTCAACTTAACTAATGTCCAACCAAGGGTGACTTAACATGTTTGGTGGCTAAAGCATCTGTGGATGAGTCCACCAAATGGCACGGAAGGATGGCCCATGTCAATTTCAAGACCATAAACCAGCCTCTAAAGCGGGCCTAGTTCAAGGTCTTCGCCAAAGTATTCACCAATGATCATAAGCGTGTTGCATGCAACAAAGGAAAGCGACATGAGCCTCGTACAAAGGTGTTCTCATTACAGTAAGCATTATTTCGAACCTCTTGGTGTGCTTCATATGGATCTGTTTGGTCCAACTAAAGTGAGAAGCATTGATCATAAATATTTTTGTGCGGTGATCACCGATGGTTATAGCAAATTTTGTTGGGTATTCTTTCTAAGGACCAAAGATGAAACATCGATGTATTGAAAGACTTCATTACCCTTATTGAGAATCGAGTTGAACAAAAGGTGAAAGGAATTAGGTGTGATAATGGTGCGGAGTTCAAAATGCAATTGATAGAACTACGCAGTTAAAGGGAATCAAAAGGGACTATAGCACTCCAAGAACCCTCAACAAAATGAGGGTGGTGAAAGAAAAATAGGACCTTAATAGAGGTCGCAAGATCAATGCTAGCGGACTCTAAACTTCCTACCATGTTTTGACCGAGGTCATTGGTACGCCTTGTTATGTACTAAATAGAGTGTCCATTACTAGACCACACCTTAAAACACCATATGAACTTCTTTTTGGGAAAGTTCTCGTTATTCATTACCTTAAACCGTTTGGTACGCCAAGTGACAATTTTGAATACCGTTGATCCTTTGGGCAAATTTGATGAGAAAGTCGATGATGGTTACATTGTGGGGTATCTCGCTCATAGTAAGGCATCTGAGTTTACAATGTATCGCTAAGAAGATTGAGGAGACATTGAATCGGGGTATCTTGAAGACAAGCCTAATGTTCAGGACGAGGGTCATATTTGGTCATTTGACCTTGATTACTTGGTGATTACTTGGGTTATGCTAGACATATGGCTAACCAAAATGCATTTCAAGCATCTCCAACTACTAGTGCGAAACTTTGGAAGCTCATTCGGCGATGGTCCGATGATGATGAACAACCCATTGTAGTACCTTCCTTACTCTCCCAACAATTTTGTTGATGACACTTCTAAAGATTATCTTGATGTGGGTGAAGATGAATTCTATTATCTTTGAGGACCTTGCGGATGAAGAAACAAGAGTATGACCAATTTAGATCTTGAGAGGAATGTTGAAAATAGTACAAGTGAAACAATCGATTGGAACATTCAATTACTGAAAGTGGTTCTGTTCTCCTCACCTCTCCAATTTGGTCGAAAGACATGTTGACTCTACTCCTATTTCTACTAGAGTGTCAACGAGACCTTGGAGAACCTTATACAAGGTTTCCAAAACCTCGTGATCTTGGTCATCATCAACCTAAAGGGGCATCTTCAACACACCTTCCTATGATCTCGACTTTGAACCCACCGTGACTAATCTTGATTCCTCCATTGATGTCAACACCACCACTACTACTAGGATCAACAATGTTCATCCACATTCTAATATTATTGGTGATCCTAATGCACCTGTTAGAACAAGAGGTGCGTGGCGCGTTCTAAATATGGTCAGTGGCTTTTATCTCTTATGTCTCAAATGTTGGAGAGACAATCACACGGACTATGAACATTGCCTGCATTTGCTTGTTTTCTCTCACAAGTGGAACCACCAGGTGTTACTCGGGCTCTTGAAGACTCAAGTTGGCTTGAAGCAATGCAGGATGAGATGCACAGTTTCAAAATCGTGAGGTTTGGATATTGGTACCACTACACGATGGTAAGTATGCTATTGGGACTAAATGGATTACGAAGAATAAGAGATGCTCGGGGTGTTGTCATTAAGAACAAAGCTAGATTAGTTGCAGGGGTATAGACAAGAGGAGGATCGATTATGATGAAGTGTTTGCACCGATGGCAAGAGTTGAGGCTATCTGGATTTTCTTAGCTTATCATCCTATATGGGCTTTATGGTCTATCAAATGGATGTTAAAGGAGCCTTCTTGTATGGTGAAATTGAAGAGGAGGTGTATGTCACTCAACCTAAAGGATTTGAAGATCCAGATCATCCTAATCATGTTTATAAGGTAGTCAAAGCTCTCTATGGACTACATCAGCACCCGAGCCCGGTATGCTAGGCTCTCTACATTTCTTCCAAGCATGGTTACGAGAAGAGGTGCAATTGATAAGACTCTTTTCCTAAAGAAGAATTCCTTGACATAATTCTTGTGCAAGTGTATGTGGATGACATTATTTTGGATCCCAAAGGAAGCTTAGTGCGGGAGTTTGAGGAGCTTATGAAGGAGAGTTTGGATGAGTGCAATGGGAGATGACTTTCTTTTGGGTCTTCAAGTTCAAAAAAACCCGATGGTATCTTTATCGGTCGGGACAAATATGTGAGGACATCTTGAAGAAGTTTGGTATGGAGGGTGTAAGGATCGCCACTACACCTTATGAAGCTCCAAAGACAAAGACCAATAATGAAGCGAATCTACCTGTGAATGTTCATTTATACAGTTCATGATTGGGTCTTTGATGTATTTAATGACTTCCATGCCTAATATTACTTTTCTTTGTGAGTGTTTGTTCACGACATCAAGTTACTCCACCGACTTCCCATCTCAATGCTATTAAGAAGATCTTTAAGTACCACAAAGGCCAACCTTTTCTAGGTCTTTGGTACCCAAAGAGTCTCCTTTTAAGTTGGAAGCATATAGTGATAGTGACTATCTTGGTGCTAATCGGATAGGAGGTCCACCTTTGGAGGTTGCCGTTCCTTGGAAGAGATTGATTTCTTGGCAATGCAAGAAACAAACTATTGTGGCTACCTCATCTTGAGGCAGTATGTTCTTCTTTGCAAATTCTGTCATGATGTGTTCTTTGGATTCAAAATCAATTGTTGGATTATGGGTAAAATTTCATGAACACAACAATTTTATTGATAATCAAAGTACCATATGCATTGTTAAAATCCGCTTTTTCACGGTCGAACAAAACATATTGAAATCGAGCACCACTTTATAAGAGATGCATATGATAAAAATTTGATAAATGTGGTCAAAATTCATATTGATGATAATGTGGCGATTTGTTAACAAAGGCTTTTGAAGGACAAAGGTTTCAACACCTTGTGGTCCATATTGGCATGTTTAACCCGCAAAGTTTAAGGGAGGCATAAACCTCTGGGGAGGCATATGCCTCGGGGAGGATTTGTGTATAACTTTGCATTTGCTATGTAATTTTGTATATTTGGTTGATTTTAACTAACTCTAACTTCGCTAATGTAATCTTAGTGTGTTTCTTTGTTGGTTTGTGTGTTTCTCTGTGTTTGTTTTGTTTTGCAAAGTGTCTGTTCTGTTCAGTTGAGATATGGTCAAAGAAACTTAAGCTTGTTTCTACTGATTTTAAAGTGCGATGAAGAGTGTCATTTGTTTCCTCCGAAGTTGATGTCTTTGAAGTTATATGATTCAATCAAAAGAAATCTTGAAGCAAAGTGATCATTCATTCATTCAAGAAAGCAGTTATGACTTACGACTTACAGTACTAGCAACATCAAATGTATCTACATGATCTACTAATCCTAATCTATTACATATCATCCATTCCAACATCTAACAGTCGTTGGATATGCATGATCGCTCACATCTTTCACACTAAATGCTCGCTATGCTTTTGTGATGTGCATAACCAACCCTAACAAGATGCTAAGGATCAAAATGGAGGATGGATTGATGCAAACGATTGATGATGACAATGACCACATTTGATGATGGAGAAAATAATGTGTCCTTTGTGCTTCATCTATGTATTTCAACCAAAATGCAACCCATCTACTCTCTTTAAGTTCTTCCCTTATATGATATGTGATGATGCACCAAAACATGATGCAGAAGACCAAGAACCACCTCTCATCTTACGGAAGTGGTGGATTTTTGGCTCGTGGCCTCGTTGAGGCCGAGGTGCTGGGGTTGGGAGTAAGATGTTCCTCCTTATAGGAGTCATCGGAATCATCAGATTCACTTGGATTCATCACACTTTCATCTTCGATGAAGGAGAAAGGTGATTTCTTAGGTCGTGGATATGGTTTTGGAAAGTAATGAAGCCATGGATTGATATCTTCACTAGATGATGATGATGATGATGAGGATGTTGTTGTGAGATCTATGATCTCAGGTTTGGTACTCATATTTTATGATGGCTAATTTTGGAGTATTGGTGGAATTAGGGTTTGAAATAATATTTGGGGGTTTTTGATGAAGAAGTCTGTGTGCTTTGGGATTGTTTTATAGACGGGTTCAAGTGGTAAGAGATTTAATGCGTGTGGGTGAAACAGGTAAAAGATATTCTTGAAGCTTCTTGAATAAGTATTCATTTACTGCGATTGTTCTACTTGATGAGAATGGTTTCTGTTCCACGAAGTTAAAAGTGAATATGAGTAAATGTAGAAGTCCGCGTCATCATTGGTCAACTTTGACTAAAATTGGGAAATTTCTATTTATTCCTACTAGGCATATATTCGTCCCATATTATGTGATTTGATTATTACTCTAATTCAAAACACTTCCTTTTGTGCAAATAGTAACCCTAATCTTCAAAATCTCTAATGGCGCTTCAATTTAAACATGATCATAATAAGGTTGCTTTTAAGGGCGCTCGAGGAGATGAGTTGTATAGGCCGATGATTTCATTCTTACAAAGATCAAAGATTGGTATGCATTAACGCATTCTCCAAATGCTATATATGAATCATGATTACTCAAATTTGGGTGTCGGAGAAAGAAGAAGTGATCTTGAGATAGTTGCAAGGGTTGATGGAAGAGAGTATGTGGTGATGAGGAGGCGACGGAAGACAACTTCGCTTGGATGATGAGAATGGAGTTTATCATTACGATTCTACGATGGTACTTGAAGGGCTTAGGGCGATTGGATATCAAAGTACGAGGACAGATATGTGGTTAAAAATAAGCTTTGTCCTATGTGGAGGTTCTTGGTTCATACGTTGCTCAGTGTATAAGCAATAAGTGCGGAGGATTTGGGATATGAAAGTGTCAAGATATCAAAGCATCAAGATATGAAAGTACCTGAAAGTCGCAAAGCAATCGAAAGAAGTTAAATAGTCAAATCGCTAAAGACAAAGTCAAAGTACCGCAAGGTGAAGTCAGCATCTTGCTAGAATGTAAGATCTGAAGTTATTAGTTTATGGAAAGTATTGTATTCCATGTTTAGATTACTTGTCGTACAAGGTTATCAATTGTAAACCGACTAGGATATCCTTGAGCCTATAAAAGGACTCCTAGATTGGCATTAGAGGTACGATTTTTAAAAAGAGTTTTAGAGTTTACGAATTAAGAGTTTAGAGAAAAGTTCGAATATCTTAGAGTTGTATTAGAGTATCCGCATAATAAGCGATTTAGAGTTTTATTAATAAAGTTTCTTCTTAGCTTTGTTAAGTAAATTCGCGACTTAATAAAGATTGCTCGGTGTTTCTTTGTTAATAACTTAGGATTTATCCGAGGTTATTAAACCTTAACAAGCTAGTTTAGTTTGATTAAAGTATATCGATCCAACAAGTGGTATCGAGCTTGTGTGGAAACTCGACTAGGAAGAAACCCTACAATTTTCAAGATGTCGATCAAGTCGCTCCACAACCCTCAATCACCTCACTCGTAATTCCAATTATCAAGAAGGAGAATATGATCTCGGTGCATGAAGATGAGGCAAGATATTGCCATTATGCACCATGCTCGTGGAATGTAATTGTGAATGGGAATGAAGTTCCTCAAGAACCCATTCAAGTTCTTGGACAACCTTTAGCACCAAAGGCGCTTTTACCAAGAACCACCCTAAGGAATCAAGAGAAGGCTCTTAATATTCTCTTATCGCCATTCCGATGGTCATCTTCTCAAATTTCATGATGCTAAAGATGCTAAGCGACTGGGGCTGCTCTCAAGACCAGATTGGAGGAATGAAGCCTCTAAGAAGATGCACGTAAACTTGCTAAAGCAAGCAGTTTGAAACATTCACATGAGGGAGAAGAGAGAGTCTTGATGTCGCATATGATAGGTTTCGTAATCTCCTCAACATGTTGGAGTTATATAAGGCGTAAGTATCATTGAGGATGCTAATTTGAAGTTTCTATGAGTTTGCCATCTACATGGCATGTGATTGCTACTATGATCGAGGACAACAAGGATCGGATGTTATGGACTTTGATGATCTTTATCATCAATTAAAGGTTTATGAACATGAGATGAGTGGTCAACCAAATTCTAAATCTCACAAGATTGCTTTTCTTTCATCTCGAAAAGAAGAGCAAGACTTCCAAGAGTATCGCTACTCCTCAAAGCATCTGCTTCTCAAAGTCACTGCCTACAATCCCCATCATATGCTCAAGCAGCCCCACCATCTACTACTTTGAACTCGGATGAAGTTGTGTGCTCTTTCTTTGCACAACAAGCAAGTTTACCCGTCACTTATGAAGAGGATCTAGCACAAATTGAAGAAGATGCACTTGAAGAAATTGATATCGTGGCAAGTTGCTTTGATCAACGCAAGGATCAAAAGTACATGAAAAGACAGCAAAAACATTGATTTCAAACCAAAACAAGGAATAACTTTTGACAAATCTAAAATTGAATGCTTCAATTGTCAAAAGATCGGTCACTTTGCAAGGAGTGTGTTTGCTAAGTATCAAGCAAACAGAGCACCGAGAAGCCTAAACTTGAGCTCAAAGAGATTCCAATAATCAAACAAAGGCTTTGGTTGCTCAAGAGAAGTTATCAAGTAGACCGGAGTGAAGAGTTTGATGATGAACCGGTGACTTCATCGTATGGTAGCGATGGAAGATGCGATTGAAGACACAGTGGAAGCATTGGACCGAGCACCGCTTTTGATGAAGAATCGAACATGCCGCTTTGGAATCGATGATGGCTTTGGAGGATTTGATTGGAGCAAAGAAAGTGAAGATGATCCTGTTCTTCTTGCTATGGTGGCTACTTCACCAACTCGCCTCCTATCTCGAGGTATGCTCAAACTGTTATGATTTCTATCAAAATTGCTTAACAGCTTATGTAACCGAAAGAGATAATTGTATTAGGGCTAGGTCCGAGGTAGCAGGATACCAAATCACTTTAGAGTCTATAGAAGCTAAAATCATAACACATGAAAATAATGAAATGGCTTCAATGAAAAATATGAACAACAGATTATCAATTGAAACTTAGTGAATGGAAACTAAATTGTAAAATTGTCGAAATTGAGAAATTAACTAAGGAAAGAGATGATTTGGTAGCTAAGTTTGATGCTTGAAAGAGTCCGCCCGTCCCATGTTCAAGATGTTGAAAAAGCAGAAGAAGGGCTTACATTAGAACAAAGCTTAGGATTTGGAATGGACTTTAGTATCGTAGAAGAAAAACAACCTAGTGATCGGGATGATGGTGATTTTGAGGATATAACTACTAGTGATGATGAGCTCATTAATTATTTAGATTCATCTAGTAATGAAGGCTCGAAGTGAACCACCTCCTAAGAAAGACAATGGTTATCATGTCGTTCCCCATCCCATTAGTCATCACCCTCTAGGCCCGATGTTTCTCGTTATGGAGTAGATAGTCTAGAGTTCGTAAATAAGCTAATTGCTAAATCTAAACCGAGAAACCCAAAGAAACTGTTGAAAACAATGTTCAAAATCCAAAGAAGATTTTAAATCAAAGCATCGCTCAACAAGCAAGACTTTTCGCAAAACCTTTTCAAAACAAGATCGCTAAACCTTTTGGGATAATTTTGGTCAAAACAAATTTTATCACCCTCAAGAAGGCAAAACAATTTTGGGCATAGACATAGGAGAAATCACTTTGGTCATATGGGTCAAAACTGTGTTTTGTGTGTTATAGTCCTACTCACTTAATCAAAGATTGTGATGACACTCGTAATATCTAAGCAAGTTTCCAAGGAATAAGTCTAACAATCGAGACCCAGAGAACACAAACCGTTTGGACAAATTCTAATAGGGTTAATCACGTAAACTTCACACCGCACTATAGATACCCACATCGTAGAAGAACTTCAAGATCTTACAAGATTTCCAAAGCACCGCCGAGACAAGGAATCGAAAACCATACTTGGGATAGAAATTCTAGGAGACCTCATTATCAACCTAGAAGTTATCACAATTCATATAGGGATCTAGATCACAAGAACCTCCGTTAAAACCGAATGGGTTAAAAGGGAAAGAACTGGAGACATACAGTATGCTCAACAAAAGTGAATCGATGTTTTTGTGTCAAGAGAAAAGGCTACTAATCTGTAAAAGAAATTTATGTTGAAAACCGTAAAGTTTTGAAAATCCACATGCTAAACATCAAAAGATAATTTTGGATCATAATCGAGAGATAGTGAGAATTACATACTCAAAGAATTTGAGTTTGTAATCTCTCTCGGGAACACAAGTCAAGAATGGCTTGGGTTCCTAAAAGTTTCTAACTCTTTTCTTTGTGTGTGTGGCAACCCGAAGAGGAGCTTAAAGATCATCTTATTGTGGATAGTGGTTGCTCGGGAGTATGACAGTGATAAAGAGATCCCGTCTCGATTTTAGAAGTATTAGTGGAGGAAAAGTTGCATTTGGGAATGATCCCAATGGAGGAAGGATTACAGGAAAGGAACAATTAAAGCGGGAGAATTGATTTTGAGAATGTCGATATGTGAAGGAGTCAAGTTCAACTTATTGTCGGCCTCTCAAATTTGTGATAAAAGCATCCCGTGTTATTCAACGACACGTAATGTCTTATCCTTTCTTCTGACTTCAAACCTGTTGATGATGACTTGGTAGTACTTAGAGTACCAAGGACAAATGATGTGTATAGTTTAGACATGAAGAGTCTACATTCTTATGGTAGAGCCACATGTTTGGTGGCTAAGGCAACATCTGAAGAGGCACATCAATGGCATAGGAGATTGGGCCATGTGAATTTCAAGAACATCAACAAACTGGTTAAAGGCAATTTAGTTAGAGGGTTACCTTCAAAGACTTACAGAAATGATCAATCATGCTTGGCATGTAAGAAGGGTAAACAACACAAAGCTTCCTGCAAGAAGCTTGATGAAAGAAATATCAGAGAACCATTGGAGCTATTACACATGGATTTATTTGGACCTGTCTCTGTGGCAAGTTTAAATAAGAAGAAGTATTGCTTGGTTGTTACTGATGATTGTAGTAGATTCAGTTGGGTTTTCTTTTTGGGCTTTAAGGATGATACCTTTGATGCTATTCAAACTCTTATAATAGCACTAGAAAACCAATTAAGACTCAAGGTTCGAGGTATTAGATGTGACAATGGAACTGAATTCAAGAACAAGCCTATGGATGATTTTTGTGCAAATAAAGGCATCAAAAGGGAGTTTAGTATTGCTAGGACACCTCAGCAAAATGGTGTTGCAGAGAGGAAAAATAGAACTTTGATTGAAGCTGCAAGGACCATGTTAGCTGATTCTCATCTCCCTATCCAATTTTGGGCGTGTCGTAAGCATCGCATGTTATGTACTCAACAGGTTTCACACAAAACCACGATGAAGACACCTTATGAATTGTCGATGGGCAATAAACCCAACATTCGCTTTATGAAGCCTTTTGGATGCCCTCTTACTATTTTAAACACAATTGATCATTTGGGAAGTTTGATGGCAAGTCCGAAGAAGGTTACTTATTGGGATATTGCACTAACAAAGAAGGATTCGAGTCTACAACAAAGTTACTAAGAAGATTCAAGATTGTCTTCATGTTGAGTTTTTAGAGGATCAAGACAATGAGAAAGGGAAGGGTCCCGATTGGATGTTTGATCTTGAGATTTTATCTCCATCAATGAATTATGTACCGTTAGAGAAGAAAATCAACCTTGCATAATGAAGAAGATATTCAAGATGTTGTTCATGATATTCATCTTAGACCGATGCTATTCCCGATAAAGATCCTATGAGTCCAAATCAAGGTACCGATGTTCCTAAGAAAAGTACTGCTTTCTCCAAAACAAAGCATCGATGCACCACAATCCTCATTATCTCGCTGAGGATCAATCTATTCAAGAGGAACTTAATCGATGCTTCTTCAAGATGTATTAGCACATTCTTACACGATGAACAAAGGAGAGCTTATGAAGAAGCAAACAGAAAAACAAGATCGCAGATTTCTCTTACAAGATTTTGACAAGATTTTCAACCAAAGTATCGCCGCACTGCTGACATGATTTTAGATGATTTGGATGATCCTACTATGCCCGGGCTAGAAGAAACCGATGATGAGCTTGAAGATGAAGGTATTTTCACAAATTCCAATGAAGGTGCCGATTATACTAACCTAGATGATACATATGAAGTTCCACAGCTCCAATCTTACGAATTCATAAGAATCATCCAACCGATCAAATCATTGGTCCTTCTACTCGGAGTAATGACAAGACACAAAGCTAAGGGTTTCACAAAACCTCATAATGCTTTACTTAGCTTTGTGTATAAACAAAACAAAGCTAAATCATAAGGACCATCAAACCCGCTTATTCACTTGTTTCATCTCTCAAGAGGAACCCAAGAATATTGCTCAAGCTTTGACTAAAGAGAGTCGGGTTGAAGCTATGCAGAAGAACTTCTTCAATTTAAACTTCAAGAGGTTTGGTTTTATGTGATCTTCCGATGGGAAGAAAGTTATTGGAACCGATGGGTTTTAGAGTCAAAAGAGATGAAAGAGGCAATGTTATCAAGAACAAGGCAAGGTTAGTTGCTCGTGGTTATAGACAGGAAGAAGGGTGGATTATGATGAGGTATTTGCTCCCGTGGCAAGGATTGAAGCTATTAGAATCTTTCTTGCTTTTGCTTCTTATATGGGTTTTCGTGTATACCGATGGATGTCAAGAGTGCCTTTCTTTATGGCACTATTACGTAAGAGGTGTATGTGAAACAACCTCCGTGTTTTGAAGATCCTAAGCATCCTAACAAAGTTTATAAGGTGGTGAAGGCTTTATATGGTCTTCATCGTGCACCTAGAGCTTGGTATGAGAGGCTCTCTACATTCTTATTACAACATGGATACGTAGGGAGCTATAGATAAGACTTTGTTTATCAAGAGAGATAAGAAGGATATTATGTTAGTTCGTGTGTATGTTGATGATATTATCTTTGGGGCTACCAAACAATCCATGGTTAAGGAGTTTGAGCAATTGATGCGTAGGAATTTCAAATGAGTTCAATGGGAGAGTTAACATTCTTTTAGGACTTCGTGTTAAGCTATCCAAGGAAGGGATTTTATTAGCCAAGACAAGTATGTTATTGACATACTTAAGAAGTTTAATTTTGATGATATGAAGGTCACATTACACCAATTAAATCTATCAATTCATTGGGAAAGGATGAAGATGGACGACTGTTGAAGTCAAGTTATATAGATCAATGATTGGCTCTCTTATGTATCTTACCGCATCAAGGCCCGATATCATGTTTGCAAGATGTTTATGTGCCGATATCAAGTTTCACCAAAGATCTCTCACTTGAATGTCACAAGAGAATTTTCGTTATTTGAAACAACAACCTAAGTTGGGGTTGTGGTATCCTAAAGAGTCACCTTTTCACTTAGAAGCTTTTTCGCACGGTGACTATGCAGTGATAACTATGATAGAAGGTCCACAACCGGTGGATGCCAATATCTTGGAAGAAGGTTAGTCTCATGGCAATGCAAAAGCAAACAATTGCAAAGAACATCATCTATCAAGTCGAATATGTAGTCCGCAAGTTGTTGTGGTCAAGTTTTGTGGATGCGTAATCAACTCTTGGATTATGGGTTCAACTTTAAGAATACTCCTATCAATATTGATAATGAGAGTACTATTTGTATTGTGAAGAATCCTGTATCATTCCAAGACAAAGCATATTCGATTAGGCATCACTTTATCGAGATTGTTATGAGCATAGGCTCATAAATGTGGTTAAAGTTCACACGGATGATAATGTAGTCGATTTACTCACCAAAGGTTTTGATGTGTCACGTTTCAATCACTTGGTCGTGAGCATTGGAATGATTAACTACTAAAGCTATGTTTAAGGGAGGACTATAAGATGTTAGGTATAGTCCCGTATTGCTTGAGGGAGGATGTTAGTTTATACTTAGTGTATATGATGGATTTTGGCAAAGTATCGTATTTCGAAAGTACCGCTTGGGAAAGTACCGCTGGGAAAGTATCGCTTATGTGGAAAGTAATCGTTTGTCGATTAAAGCACTGCTCCAACGGTAATATTGAAGGGTAATTGGTAGTAACGGTAACTTTGTTATTTAGGTCGTGATTTTCAAATCTTACCTATAAATAACTTCTTTCCGATTTTCCCTCTCATATTATTACTTCACATCTTTTCCATACTTATCTTCCAATTACCATCTCTTCATTATTCGATATAATCTTTCTATTGTGCTTATTCTTTCAACAATGGTGAATCGTTTAACTGTTTCGAAGCACAATATGGTGGCTAATTTGGATAAGACTGAGGCGAACGTGGCTTTCTATGATATCATTGATTATCTAGTTGGGTCGCCTATTAGTTATGCTCTTTGGTTGAGCCGTATATAATAGAGCCATGGATTCAAGAATTTTGGGCTAATGCTAGAGAGAATATGGAGGAGGATGAACATTATATTAGATCATCGCTGTCGGAAAGACTATCAAGATTATCAAGCTCCATTCGCCGATTTGGTTTTGATGATGAAGATGGAGCTATTAGATTTGACAAACAACCGATTTGGGATACGCTTAGGAATCGGGTTATGAAGGTTCTTTGATCGAACAAACTTTTAAGAAGGCCTTATTCGTCCTCAATGGAAGTTTTTGATCCATGTCTTGCTCCACCGCATAAGTTCTAAAAGCACTTCGGGAGCAGCTTGGTTCAAATATTGCATCCGCTGTGGTTGGTTTAGCTACGATGTGGTTTTTAATTTTTCACGGCTTATTTTGGATGGAATGTTATCTCATATATCATCCGGGGCTACTTGGTTGATGTATCCAAGGTTTATACAGTTTTCTTGAACAAGCGGCTATCGATGTTCCCAAACCCATCGCTTTACTACCGTCATTGTGCAACAAGCCAAGATTTATACTTTCATGGCTAAGAGAAGCAACTTGTTCGAGGTGAAGATATTCCTTTAACAACATCCATGATGGAAGTAGTACAAGTCGCTCGTAATGCACCAAGAGGATGTGAACTCAAGGTACCGACATCGATCAAGGTGTTGCTTCACATAGTACTGCTTCAACCAGTACAACTTCAAAACGTACTGCTTCACAAGGTACTGCATCTGCAAGTACTGCTTCTCGTGAAGGTACTGTTTCAATACAAGGTGATGTTTCACAAGGTGCTGAGGTTCAAGAAGAAATAGAGAGAACACCTACTTCATCTCCACAGCGTTCTGTTTCAAAGGAACATTCTCCAATTCAAGGTGCTGCTCCTACAATTCCTCGAGAAAGTTTAACTATGGACAACTATGCTTTGACAAAGGCGCTTGTTAGGTTGAACAAGACTGTTGAGCGACAAGCTAAAACTATTAGGAAGTTAAAGCGCAATTATTTCTGGTTGAGAAATTTTGTTAAACCCTATATTCAAGGTTTTAATTTATGGGTTAAGGAGGAGAACAAACGTCGAAAGGCACTTCGTAAGGAATTACAACGTAAGAAAGTTCCTAAGTCATCTTCTGTCCATTTGGGGAGGAAATTTAAAGAACAGAAATTGAAAGAAGATGATAAAGAAGATGATAAGGAGAAAGAACATGATAAGAAGAAAGATGATAACAAGGAGAGTGGATCTCAAAGTACGGAAGAATTGGTTCATATTGAAAGTTCAAGAAAGGATGAACCTCAAAGCATCAAGAACTAATTATTGAAGATCAAGGTACTGAACATGAAAGTACTGCTTTTCATGAAACTTTCAGACAAGAAGTGATAACTCCAAGGGTTTTGAATTTTGAAGAAGAAGCTGGTCCTTCTACAACTGTTATAGAAGAAGAGGAGGAACCAAGATTCAAACCTATTCATTCACCAAGTGATGATGAATTAGTTGCTACAATTCTTGATTTGTCACAACCAAGAAGAGGTGTTACTATTAGAGAAGCACAAGAAGAAGAACAACCAAGAACTGATCAACCTGCAATTGATCCAAAAGACAAAGGAAAAGGTGTTTTGGTTGAAGTTAAGAAGAAGAAGCTCACTTTGGCAGAACTTAGAGCATTTGAAGTTGCAAGGAATGAAGCTGCAGCTAGAAAAGTTCAAGAAGAGATAAATGCTAAAGATAAAGAAGAACGAGAAGCTCAAGAAGCTTTAGATAGAATAGCAGCTCAAAAGGTGCAAGATGCATTGGATGCTGAACCTTTACAGTCTCCAACACCTGTAAGATTCATGTCAAGAAGACCTAATTTGGCTAAAGAAAGGAATGCAATGATGGCATACTTAAAAGCAAGAGGATTTAAAGGATTGCAAAAGCTGAATTATGTGGATATGAAAAGATTATATGATGCTGAAAGAGAAGCTTATAAGAAAGATGTTTGCATTAAAGATTTTAGAAGAAGCTCATTGGACCAAGTCGAAAGGAAAAAGAGCTTAAAGAGAAAAGAAAACCGAAGCTACGATGTTCGTTTTCAAAGAAAGAGAAGGTTGAATTAAGATCTGAGACTAGTGATGAATTGAAGAATTATCTCAGAGTGGTAGATTTTGATTATACAGATGAAGATAATGACATGAAGATGAACAGATCAAAGATTAGTGCTTTCAAAGTTGAGAAATCTAAGAATGGAGATTACATGGTTTTTCACAAAGAAGATAAAAGTTTCAGAGTTTTTAAAAGGCTATGGGATTTGCTGCATATAATAGACAGAGTAGATCTATTCTACTTATATCATGCTGTGAACACTTATTTTGAAGATAATCCATTAGAAGGGATTGGATTGGTCTTACAAGGAGATCTCATAACTATGTGGGAAACTGATGAAAAGAGTACTGATGATATTTGGAAGGATCAAGAAAACTGGGAGATAGTTTGCTGGAGATTCTTTGGAGAATCTGGAGTTCATGTCTTGGAGCTAGAAAATGGAACAATAATTCACATGTTTGCAGAAAGAAGATATCCTCTTCATCGTTGATCTCATGAGAAGAATGCTTGAGCATGGATTGGAAGTAGAAGAGGTCGATGAAATTGCTTGCATGGTTATCAATTTGCTTATAGACCGGACTACCATTGATGAGAATGATTTATAACGGTATGATTTTTGAATAAATACTTTTTGATATATCAAGACTTTTATTCAAAGTATCGCTAGTCGACAAGATTTCATCAAAGTACTGCTTATTCAATTAAATCGCTTAAATGAATTTTAGAAGAAACCTTTGTCAATAATAAATATTTTTTGAAATAAAGGTTGAATAAATGGTTTTGTGATGATAACATCAATAGGTTATCAATCCACCATGGTTACAAAAGGATTGACTAATCCATGAGCAAACGGCTCGTAAAGATATATCAAACCGCTTTTAGTTGACAACTTGCTAATAAGTTGGATGGTAATCAACTCACCATATCGCTTAATGTGAAGAGTTGGCTAGCCCACAAGAAATGGCTTGTGGTAAAGGCAGTGGAAAAACCATTTTGGTAATTAGTTCACCATTAGATAAAAGAACTAACTAGTCCGTATGGTACGACTTTTGGTAAAGACAAAACAAATCTGTTGATAGCTGGTGGTTTGCTAAAAATCATATGGTTATCAATGTACCATGGTCTTACACACCAAAACATTTGGCTACTCCAAAGATAATGGCTTTGGTAAAGAGTTCTAAATCCATTGAATTTTCAATGATTCACTTAGATGTGATGAGAATAGTATGCAACTTAAACTTGAATTATTGTACACATTGTCATATGTTGCTGTGTTGCTGAAAAGATGGAGATTGCTGGATGCTGTTGTGAAGAAAACAATTCTAAGAGATATTTTGACAAAAGCACGGATTCTACAGAGTTATAATCTAAAGACTAAAGAACAATCCATTTTAAAGATGAAGCTGTTAAAGATATATTCACAAAGGAACTTGAAGTCAAGCAAGTAGAATTCAAGTTAGGGGAGGATTGTTGGGATATGAAAGTGCTGAAGATATCAAAGCATCAAGATATGAAAGTACCGTAAGTCGCAGCACCGAAGAAGTTAAATAGTCAGCATCGCTAAAGACAAAGTCAAAGTATCGCAAGGTGAAGTCAGCATCGCTAGAATGTAAGATCGTTATTAGTTTATGGAAAGTATTGTATTCCATGTTTAGATTACTTGTCGTACAAGGTTATCAATTGTAAACCGACTAGGATATCCTTGAGCCTATAAAAGGACTCCTAGATTGGCATTAGAGGTACGATTTCGTAAAAAGAGTTTTAGAGTTTACTAATTAAGAGTTTAGAGAAAAGTTCGAATATCTTAGAGTTGTATTAGAGTATCCGCATAATAAGCGATTTAGAGTTTTATTAATAAAGTTTCTTCTTAGCTTTGTTAAGTAAATTCGCGCACTTAATAAAGATTGCTCGTTGTTTCTTTGTTAATAACTTAGGATTTATCCGAGGTTATTAAACCTTAACAAGCTAGTTTAGTTTGATTAAAGTATATCGATCCAACAGCTTGCTCATCATTGTGGCTAAATTTCTTCAAGATCGATGCTTCTAATTTGTATCCCGAAGGAAATTAGAGCTTGATGCATTCCTTCCTAAGATCGCGATGATCAATGGGATGCTTATACTTCTCAAGGAGCATCGATCCAAATCTTGCAAAACTTATATTAGGAGCATCTTTTGATGATGATAATTTTGTGGATAAAATGGTGGAACTTGGTACTCAAAGGAAGCAAGAATCTCTGCAAAGAGAAGAGCTCTTATTGATCAAAGAAATAAAGCCAAAAGAGAAAAACCTATGTTGTTGCTTTCAAGAGGAATTATATGAGAAGAGTTGTGAAGAATTACGCTATGTATAATGCGGTATGTCAATGAAGCAAATCTATGCTTTATCCGATGATGCTTTGATTAGGCAAGATAATATGGTTCAAGTTTTCTTCTTACGGTTCTACTTCTTCTTCTCAATTGGAACGTATTGTTTCAATGTCGATGTTCCTCAGCTAAGAGACGTAAAGCAGCTTGAAATTGTGGATAATTTTGATCTTGTTTTGCCTTTGGTAATCTCTCCGGTTGTTACTCGACACAACTTCGAGCTACTCTTCTTCTTCGGTGTGGTTGTTTCACGAATCCTCTTTGGTTTCTTCGAAGTGTTGTCTAGTGTGGAGTTAAGTGATCCTGCGAGTCGGAAAATGATCTACAACTTGATCACGATAACATTGTTGGTGCAGGCAAAGAGTTTGGTTAAAAGGAGTTCGACAGTTGGCTATGAAACATTCTTCAAGGCATGCCGATTTAGATCTGGTGATGAATCTACCTTTATTGAAGTTGGATCATTGAAGTGTTTCCTGAAGGAACTCATGTGGTATTGGTCAATTGAAAGTCGGAAAGCTTAACAACGCTTATAGGTTGGATAATCGTTCTTGAGTTCAACTTCTTGAAAGACATTCTTCATTTGGTGACTAGACATGATTTGAAGATCTTTGTATGACCATGTCATTCAGTATTATAAGTTTCATTCAAAGAAGCGGTTACGGTTTATATTTGTTGGGTGATCTTGAGGTTATGTTTGATTCTCATTCTCCAAATGGTAAAGGATATTCTATTTGGAAGAATTCTCATAAGTGGGAGATTGAGAGTTGGAGATTTTATCCTCGCTTGTGTTCATGTAGTTCGGACCACATGTGGGATGATTTTGTATGCTATCGGATAAGCTTTATCCTTTATCTCGTTAATTTTATGGAGCAGTTCTTTGAGACGAGAAGTTGGAAGTGCCTCCCAATCTCATTGGCAATGATGAACTTCATGCTCAATGTGTTGGTTTGATTAAACATAAACCACATCACATAAAGGTTCATCTTGCTTGTAATAGTTTGTTTACTTTGTAATATTTGTTTTCTTTATTTCTTAGTTAAAAAAAAAAAAAAAAAAAAAAAAAAAAAAAAGTTTTTGGTTTATCTAACTTTTCTTGCAGGTTTGTTGTATACTTATCTTGGTTATTGACTCACCGACATACCTTGTGTATATCAAAGAGTTAGCTAGTCCAAAGTGCAGCTTTGGTAAAGACACATCAAATCTGTTGATAGTTGTAATGATTTGCTAAAAATCATAGGGTATGCAACCACCCATGCTTCATTGCCGAGTGTTGTATGGTTTTAATTCACCATGGTTTATTCCTTTTGGAATCCAAGAATTGCTGCACAGCCCACATGTATATGGCTTGTGGTAAAGGCGGTGGCATTCCATATTTGGTTCTCGATTCACCAATTCTAAGAATTGACTAGTCCTGAGCAAGCGGCTACGGTAAAGACATAACAAATCCTTTTATATTGTTCTTTGGTTTGCCAATAAATCGATGGTTATCGGTGTACCATAGTTTACAAACTTAAACATATGGCTACTCCAAGAGTGATGGCTATTGGTAAAGATACATCAAATTCATTATTTTCAATGATTCACCTCTCACGAGTTAACACACCGGATGTGATGAGAATAGTATGAAACTAATTTGTTTTGATGTATCTATTGTCATTTGTTGCCGCAAAGATATGGTGTTTCGAGTTACTTCATCATAGAGATGTTCTTCTTTGGATTCATTGTTGTTGTCGTTGTTCGCGCTCAATCCTGCAGTGTGTGAAGATCTATCGAGAACGGAACTTAACCAAGTCAAATTCCAGCTTAGGGAGGATTGTTGGGAATTATGTGAAGTCCGGATTATCTTGAAATTAATGCCGAAGTGTTTCTCTTTGAAGAAGAGTGGATTCGCCAAGACATAATCTGTTCGAAGTATAATAGTTATTAGCGTTTCGGAAGTGTTTATTCCGTGTTTAGTTTATTTAGTGTGGATATACATGAGCTTTATTAGGAAGTGATTGTGTATATCTTATTTAGTTTTATGATTATACGTTTCTTGGGAAGCGGTTTAGCGATATTGTTTAGGGTTCCTTGTCTATAAAAGGAACACATTAGAATGAGTTATGTACCATTGGAAAACCCGCTTTTAGTTAATATAAAGATCCATAGAGGATCAAGAAGTTCTTAGTTATTACTTGTGTTTATATTCACCGATAAATATAAGTAGTAGAGATTGTCTTTTATTGTGCTTGTGATTACATAGGCATATATAACGATCCACGAGCTCAAGATCTATCAAGGTCTGTTTGTTTCAACATACTCAATTCAACGAAAGTGATCAAAGACACTTTAGATGCGCTTTTATAACTAAGCGTCAGATGCACGGTACACCCCGACGATTGCGGTGATCGTAATTGAAGAGTCAATCCAAAGCCGATGCTCACAAACATCCTCACTTAATTTGAAGAAATCATGGTGGTGCATATCTACGTAACACGGCTCGGATATTTCAGTATACTATTTTCCGCTGCACTGCTGCAAATATCTTGAACCGGTAAGGCTTCCGCTACTCGATGGAAAGATGTCATGATTCAAAAGGGTGAGCATGTCGGTCCGAAAGTCACAACTTCACATGATGGCAACACAATAAAGGGTGATCCAGAGATTTACTGTGGCTGATGATCTCAAAGAAAGCTCGAAGATCATCAAAGATGTGGATCAGTTAAAGGCCTCCACTAAAAGTACAAATCAATGTGGACTTTGAAGTTGCACTACTTAAGCACAAATATTGCAAAAGTGAAGAATTAAAGTCTACGAGCTCAAGATTGAAGATAAAATAGAATGCTAGGATTCGAAATGTCAAACATGGGGTGACCTCCCTTAGGGGGAGATTGTTAGGAATTAGAAAATTCCATAGTGAAGTGTCGGTCACCCCAAATATTATCTAGCATAAGTTAGCTCGTAGACATATCTTTAGTTACGTTATTTGTTAGTTTATTAGTTAGTTATTAGCGTAGTTTAGTTTAGTGCAACACCGTGGAGGAAGGACGGGTCTTTACCCACTGTATACCTGATCCACGGCCGATGGGAGGTCGTGTAATTTGTAGAGTAAATACCCTTCCATCCATGGAAGGGTGTGGCTTTGAATCTAACCTTTCATTTTTACATAGCAACTCTCTTTCAAGAAACCTCCTCTCAACTCTCTTCATCTCTAAATGGCTTTCTTATTTAATCATTGTCCTAGACCACCCGAATCATCAAGCAACATAATATTCATGATCCTACAAAATATGTTTGACTTTTTCAAAAAATGTAAATGTGTCAAAAACATATTAGAAACAGAGGCAAGAATCGTTAAGTACGGATGTAAGTAGAATTGTTTAAAACGTAAGTTTAGTTTTGTTTCATATTTGGACTTATTTGGTAATATTAAAAATAATAATTCATAAAATTCTCAAATTAATCATGAATGATCTAAAATTTATCTCGATGCGAGAAAAATTATCGGGTTGATTTTAGATTAAAAAAGCGTGATGTTTAAACAAGTGGACCGTCCAAAACAAAATTTTAAAACGATGTTTACTTAATAACTTTTGCGAAAATGATCTAACGATGGTCGAATTCTCAGGTCATTACTAAAATAATTTATCTTACGAGAATGTGAAATAAAAGTTTTACGGATGAATAGTGAAAGTGAATAGTAAATGTGAATAGTAAAGTGAATAGTAAATTCTCCAAAATGAAAAGTAACCTAAAAATGCGGGTTGTTACAGAAGGGCCCAGGCCCGAATGGTTTCTCATTCTTATTCCTGAAGAAATTCTGGGAGTTGCTAAAACATGATGTCGAGAGGTTCGTAATGGATTTCTTTGCAACAAGTAGAATGCCTCTGGGAGCAAACTCGGCATTCATTACTCTCATTCCAAAGGTTACTAATCCCATTCTTATTACTGATTTTCGGCCAATTTCATTAATCGGACTTCAGTATAAAATTGTTCATAAGTTAGTAAGTCCGGAGCAATCGGCTTTCATTTCGGGGCGTCAAATTCTTGACGGCCCGTTAATGTTGAGTGAAATTATGGATTGGTACAAAAACAAGAATAGAAAGCTTATGGTTTTTAAAGTTGACTTTGAAAAAGCCTACAATTCAGTTAGTTGGAAATATTTGCATCACGTTTTAAGTCAATTCGGTTTTGGATCTAAATGGAGATGGTGGATTCGAGAATGTTTACATTGTGCTCGTATTTATTTTGGTTAATGGTAGTCTCCTTAAAGCGTGGGCTTCGACAAGGAGACCCATATCTCCTTTCTTTTCATTCTTATTATGGAGGACTTCACATAGCAATAGAAGATGCGGTTCATCAACACTTAATTAGTCGTGTTAATATAGGTGATTCAAATATGCACTTATCTCATTTTTTATGATGATGATGCGGTCATGCTTACGAGAATGGAACCATAGTGAAATGGTTAATATTATCCGGTGCTCGACGATTTCTACCAAGTCTCGGGTCTTAAGATTAACATCCGTAAATCTAATGTATATGGTATTGAGTTTTCGAGGAGGAGATTCAAGCTATGTCGCTAATGTGTTGTTCACCGGTACTTTACCTTTTACATATTAGTGCCTTCCGATAGGCTCGAGTATGAACTACGATTAACTCTCAAAAAGTGATCGATAATTTCAAAGCTAGATTATCGACATGGAAGGCAAATTTATTATCCATTGGTGGTAGGTTAACAACGATAAAGGCGGTTTTGGGAAGTGTGGTATTTATTATATGTCAATTTTAAATGCTCGAAACAGTTCTTCGTGAGATTGAAAGATTACGAGCGCGTTTTTACGGGGTGGGGACCAAAAGTTGAAAAAATGTTGTGGATCAAATGGGAAAACATTTTGGCATCTTTCAAAAGGTGGTTTAGGGGTTGGAAGCATAAAAGGATTTAATCTTGCGTTATTACAAAAATGGCGTTGAGGTTCGATTATCATTAGGATATGCTATGGGTTAAGTTATTAAAAGCCATTCATGGTAAGAAGCTGGTTTAGATTTTAAAGGGTGTGGCTCCAATGGTGTTTGGGCAAAGATTGTTGGATCCTTTAATATATTACATTCTAGTGGGATTGTTACAAAAGGCACTTTAAAATGTAAAGTGGGAGATGGAGCTTCTATGCACTTTTGGAAGGATACGTGGCTCGGCGATGATCCACTTTCTATTAGGTATAACTGATTGTTTAGACTTGACTCGAATGAAGATTGTCTTATAAATGAACGTTTCGCTAGTGGCGGTTGGTCCTGGTGTTGGAAACGTCACATGAGATTATGGTCAGACGGGGTCATCGTTGATTCAATTGAAGAACGAACTATCTCGACTTTCATCTCCTTCGTGCTGATTCTTGGCAATGGTTGATCGGTAATGATAGCACTTTCACGGTCTCGGAGACTCGGAAGCATATTGATGATATTATTCTCTCTTCACTGGAAGTTAGTACGATATGGTGTAAAGCTCTTCGTCGGAAAGTCAATATATTTATGTGGCGTTTAAGATTGGATCGTTTACTACATCGTTTGAACTTATCTATAAGAGGCATCGATATTAACTCAATCTTGTGCTCAGAGTGTAATAAAGGTATGGAATAAAATGAGCATTTATTTTGCTCTTGCGAAGTTGCTGCTAATATTTGGAGATTAATCCGGTTGTGGTGTGATGCCCAATTACCGGTTTTAATTTCGTCTCTAGGGATCGATTGATAGATACTATGAGAAAGTCAAAAGTTCTCAAAGAAAGGATGTTCGTGATCGCTACTACTACTTGGTGGATGCTTTGAAGTTGAAATAATATCACTTTCAATACTCATTCTATGAGAAAAAGTGATATTTTCGATTCTATTCGCTTTTTTTCTTTTTATTGGTTAAAATATAGGCGATCTAATGTCTCATGTTGGAATGACTGGTTGAAAACCCTTTGTAATTTTCTAGCATCTTGCTAGAGTGTTTTTTTCTTTTATGTTATATCCTTTTGTTGTTCAAAAAAATAAAAATAAAAATAAATGAAACATGAATATTCGTAAGAGTATTATCGTAATAAACTTGAATGGCAATCGAAGATGTAACTTGATGTATGTTTTACCCTCCGCACTCCAACACCCTTAAAACCTCTTAGACCTAGCTCAGACGCATCTGCTCCTTCCGTGATAACGTGTGAATCTCGCATTGCATTGGCATTGATTCTTTCCTACCCCGTGTTGACTATGTATTGCCCTCTTCCTTCTCACCCATCTTCTACTCACCGCCTTCCCTGCACCTAGCTACATAAAGTAATATTGATTGTTTACTAGCTAGTAATCATCTATGATAATAGGAGTTTTAACATGCGCCCCAACACATGTTAAGACAAAAAGCGACGGTAGGACCACTAAAAGGACCTCCAACCCATATATTTTATTTGAAAAGTGTATTTTTAGGGACCTGGACGTCCTTTCGTGGGTCCGCCATTCTCCACCTGATGACGTGTGACCCCGCACATGTTAGAAAACCCATGATAATATGGTCTATAAGATAATTTGAGTCTTTATGTTTAATTTGTTTTATTGAATATTTTCTTCTTATTACATTGTTTTTGTGAGGTCTTGACCATTAGGTAATGTCATTTATTTAGTCGTTCGCAATAAGATTATTTGATGAATTAGTCATTATGATTTAGTTCAAGTAATACGTAGAGCATATGTTGTTCACAAATTTAATCATGAATTGGCAAAGGTTGTTAGTAGTACCACTAATTTAATTGAAAAAGCTTTTTGTCTATACTTTTGCAAATGTCAGTATTAATATATGCAGTTATAACGATGTGATCAACATGACCATACAATTTTGAAAAATACATGTATTCAGTAAGATATAACGATGTGATCAACATGACCATACAATTTCAACGTGTCGCACTCAATAGAAGTTTGATGACTATAATATTATATGGTGCAAGTCGCCTCAATGGCTCCAAAGAGATTATTTAGTTTGGGAACAATTATGCTCTCACGACAAATTATTTCTCTTTAAACTTATTATTTCAAGCAATGTCTAAATCATCAAATAATCTTTTCCAACTCTAAATAAATGACATTAGTTATAGATTTAGTGTTTCTAAATAACCAACCAAAACTTTAACTTTGGAGTTCTATCGTTGTGTCTTTTGTCGATGCTTTAGGTATTTGTCACTAGGCTAATCAATGTACGCCATAAAATTTTTACATGCAAATGTTAGGTGGGACCAAATTGTACATCATAAATGATGTCACGGATCATTCAAGGATGAATTTTTCAAAAGTATGGGTAAAGAAATTATGTGAAGGTAGCTTATATATATATATAAATGCAAAATCTGGAGTATGTCTTTAAGCACGTGTTTCATCTTGAACTAGCTTAAACGGACAAATTGTTTTTATTTTTCACTAGCTATTGATGGGTATGTTGTATTTTTACCAGGTGCATCAGCTTATACAGTCACGAGTGAAATAAAATACACAAACCTCAAAGCTTGTTACCGAAAGCAATAACAGTACTTCACTCTTCGAGATTCTCACGCCAAATTAATGTACATAAGGTCTGCTTTTAAGATTCCCCCCATGTAGCCTTTGAAGATTCTTGGAAGAGAGTATAGCAGAATCACATCCTAAATTTCTTGTAGATGTTTTACCTTTTAGTCACTTGTGGCTACTTGTCTAAAGTTAAAATCTTGTTCCTAGCCAAATGTGATCATGATGATTCTTTTGTTTTAAAATCTTAAAATTATTAAATTTTAATGTGGGTTGAGTACAACTTTTTAAAATCACAGAAACTATTCTTTTGGTAATTATTGTTTTTCAGATTGTGCAACTTGACGATGTATTTTTGCAAAATAATAGGATACCCGCCTGCTACTTTAGAACGCCAGTATCTTGTAATCAAAATTTTGGCAGCAAAATTTTCAATCACATGTTTTTTCGTGATAATGATTTTATGCATGACGAGAATTTTGAGGAATAACTTTATCACACACTATTTCATATTAAAATGCCAAGCACACGCGGCATCGTGGACGCAATGGCTATACCAAAACGTTAGTCAAGTAGAGATTATGAGGTTGTGATCACCGAAGGTGAAAAGTACTTGCTAATGAGTAGATGTTATGTAATATTCGTCACAATATTATATAACGTAAACATAAAGAATTTTCGTATGTTATATGTTTACATCGCCGCATTTTATAGATCATCTAAAAATCTTCATATTTTAACGTGTACGATTTTTACCAATCGAATTTATTACAAAATGACTAGTGGACCACAAGACAAGTGCGGGCGATAAGTATAGTTATATGTGTTTGCTACCCATTTAGTGAATTAGTTCACAACACTTCGAACGTATATGTGTTAGTCAGAAGTGTTTGTTTGTCATTCAGAACTTTCTCATAGCTTTCCCCAACATCATTATTCCCGTGATATAGAAATACCCTCATGATCTCTTACGCCAAACACTACCCCAAAAGTATATGATTTTGACGAATCAAGATTATATTGATTGAAATAAATGAAATAAAGGTTAAAGTTGTAAAAATTTGAATTAAAATAAAATAAACTCATTTAAAATATTAAAACTAAAAACTCATAAAATATATCAAATGGATGTTGAATTAAAGAGCATAAAATTTTAGAAAATATGGTGAAATTAGATTATAAAAAATAAGTAGATAAAAAATATTTTAATTTAAAAATAAAGATGAATTTTTAGTTGAGAAACTGCACACGTCATTTTATAATTGAGCTTTTATCTTAATTTTTTGCTGGTAAGTTAGGTTTGGAGTTTGTTAGAAGTTAGGCTTGGAGTTTGTTAAGAAGTGACACATGTCATCTCACGATTGAGCTCATTATCTTAATTTTGTTAGAAAAACTCTTTCCATAATAAGCAAGTAAAACTGCGACTTTTAAGCCTTCTAATTTTGAAGGCTTAAATGCATTATAAAGTAGTATAGATTATGATTTCATAAATCTTGTACTAAAATACATAGATGATAAAATTTTTGAAAATGCTAATTTTTAAAAATTAAATGTACATAACCAAACAAAAATTGGCATTAAACTCACATTAATGAATGTTTTAAATATTTATGTGTAAAACAATGATTCTTTAATGTATTATACAAAGCATTAATCATTTGTACATGTTGCATATTAAATTTTATTGCTTAAAATATAGATTCAATGGAGGAAAATGTCCTCCATTATACGATAGTTAGATTACGAGTGTATTTGTTAAAAATAGTTGTAAGTAGTAGCAACGAACATGAAAGCAAGAGCTATAACTCACCATTCAAAGCTCATCGCTTCTTAAAAAGCATTGAAAAATAATTTTCCTAAAAACAAAAGAAAGCTAATTGCTTTTGTCAAACGAACACTAAAGATCAAAAGGCTCATTCCTCACCGCTCATTGCCCCAAAGCTCCACCAAACATAGCCTACTTGTTGGCACTATAATTCACTCTTCCATTATTACCCTTTTCGACAATGACATTATTTTGTTTTTTTTTCGCGTGATTTAATTCATGTAAGAGCTCGGTATGGAGTGTAACCGATGCCATTCGGCCCACCGGCTAACCAAATGCGTCATTGCATGCAGCTGGCCTTGACAAGGTTTCGATAGCCAAGAAGAATCACGGGTATGGTAGCTATTGTTGAATCGCCAAAGACCAACTTCGCCCAAAGGTTTGGTCCTATTGATGAGCACTTTTTATACACTATGTCGAAGTTTTGAAGTCCATTGAAAATATGATTCCACAAGAAGAAAAATCATCAAGGAAGCTAAAACCGTGACAAGAAAAAACCGAACTAAGGAAATGAAAGCAAATCAGATTTAATGTTTTATGACTATGTTAGTTTTGTGTTTCTAGTCTTGAGGTCCTTGCACTTTGTGTATTAGTCATAAACCAAGACCCCAAAGCTTATTCGGATTAACAACCTTAATTCACTATTATTGTTGTTATTATATAAATGAAAATATGATCTCTCTCTCTCTCTCTCTCTCTCTCTCTCTCTCTCGTGTCTGAGGGTTATGTCACTAGTACAATCGACCTCCCCGCGAATTTTTTCACTTCATGTTGATCGCTTCGTCACACCAACAATGCCGACGACAAGAAGTAGGCGTAAAGTTAGTCGGTGAGCCTCATAGGGAACCACCATCCCGACGCCAAACTTAACACCGCGTCGACGACAAAGAGGGTCCCACAACATTTTCTCGTCAAACATTTTTGTAGTGGAAACATATCACCATAATGCTAATCGCTTTTTAATTAGCAATAAGTCAACGAAAGTCAAACGTAATTAGTATGTGATTGGCTCCCAACGGTCGTTTATTACACAAGTCAACCACTTGTGAATGGTCAACCGAATAAAAGCTTGACATACCGAGAACGCAATGCAATTATCCAGAGAGTACAGAGTGTTTCCGGTCGTTAAGTCCCAACGAGGTGTGAAAACCGAATACAACGAACTGTGATCGGTGAATATTGAACAGAAAGGAATATGAGTGAGTGAGTGATTAAACTAAGGAAATTAAATCAAATAAAGACTTTGAAGTCATTTTAATTTATATTTAAAATCGATTAACGTTTAAAACCTAAAACGTGCGCTTAAATAAAATTACGTGAGCGCATTTAAATAAAACGTGAAAATAAAGAAGTAAAATACCTACGGATATGGAAAATACAATCCTAAGAAACAATTAAACGATGCTAAATTACATCCTAAGGTGTTAAATGCAAAACGCTAAAACCGGAACTCACCGAGCCCAAAGTGAAAAAGATGAAATTTAAGTCCCATGAGTGCAAAACTAATTTTCCTACATTCTAAATGACTAAAAATAATTTTAGGAAAAAGTCGAATTTTTTAGACTTTTATTTTATTTATTACTTAATTAAAACTATCTTAATCTAATTAATTAATTAAAAATACTAAACATTTTAAGAAAAACTGAAAATCACAAAAAGTACCTTGAGTTATGCTTAATCTATGAAAATGAGAAAATGTGGTTGTTTTGGAAATAAACCAAAGTAGTTGCCCTTTTAAAAAAATTTTAGATTTTAGCAGGATTTTGTTAAAGGCCAAAATAAGACGAAAAAAGAAAGGCTGTGTATTGAATGGAAAAAGGTTGTTTGTTAATAAAAAGCTTAAAATTAAGTAAAACAAATTTAAACAAAACTAGCCTTTATCCAAATTTTTAATATAAGGTTGTTCAAAGCTATTTTTTTTTAGGGATGGGATTTTGAGGGTGGGGATTGCTTTGGGGGGAAAAAAAAGGGAATTTTAAAATGGGTTAATTTTTTTTTTTTTTTTGGTTGGTTAAACAAAATGTGGTTTTAATATCAAACCAAATTGCATCCACAAATTGGAAAAATTTTCCTAATATTATAGGACCAAATGGTTAGAAACCGGACAAATAAATTTATTTGAAATCCACTTTTGATTTTTGTTGGGCTACGATAGCAACTTTTGTTTATTTTTATCATTCATTAAATTAAACCTTTAATTTATTTGGCAATTTTTTAAAGTTTTGTTGACAAATAAATTTAATACAACCCCT
Source organism: Chrysanthemum lavandulifolium (assembly GCA_022545495.1). NCBI lineage: Eukaryota > Viridiplantae > Streptophyta > Magnoliopsida > Asterales > Asteraceae > Chrysanthemum > Chrysanthemum lavandulifolium. Next base: position 246,423,342 of record CM040239.1, read on the forward strand.
AAATTTGAGATATTTTAAAACTTTGGATTGAATCCTTTAAAAGCATCTTGATACCAAGTTTTGTGAACCTTTCAAAAACCAAATGATTTGTAAATTCAGATTATTGTTCCAGTGGATAAACCTCAATAAATACGGTAGCGAACAATAGTTTCAGCCTTAAATTTTAGAACTTATATAAAATAGGGAAACCCACATTTGGAAATGAAGCACTTGAAATTTTACCAGACGTGCTGTTGCCATCCTTTTATTGCATGGAATAAAAGGAAATCAAAACTTTCAAAAATTGGAAAATGGAGAGTGAATTACATGATAAATCGGAATAAATGAAATGAATACCTCATTTCAAGGGGATGGAAACAAGAAGAAAGGAAAAATTTTAATTTTTTTTTTTAAAATTAACAAAGGGAAAAGGGGTTAAAATGAAGAAGGAATTAAACCATATATTCCGTTTATAGTCTATTAGATCCATAAGTTCAGGGAATGAGAACATCCATTAAATTAATTTGTCATTGGCTAATTCCAACGAGATAAAGGGCCCAAAATAAATGAAATGCTCAAAGATTTTTTAAGGTGAGAAAGAAATCCAGATTTTAAGAGAAAGATTTATAAAAGATCATTTCTCTAATGGGGAAAGGGGAGATCTCATCAAATTATGAAGAGTCACTCTCCAAATCATTAATAAATAAATGTCTTGAGAATGTCGAATCCGGAATTTCATGAAGAGAATATAAGGGAAATTTTCCTTCCCTTGGACAAGGACTGGAATTAATGAATTTCATTCTAGAGATGGAAATTTGAAGTTGGAACGTGATAATTTTATGAATTAGGTAAAGGATGAAGATATTTAAGAATTAATTTCAGGTCCAATCAAAGATTCCCGAAGTGATATGCTTCTGTAATCCTAAGATGTTTGGGTATTCACAACTTGTTCAAAAAAAGGAATTTAAATGACGGAATTGGGGAGATCCAGCCGGAAGTTCCTTCTGGGACCTTAACACAGAAAGAATTCGATTTTTAATCGATCTTCCCCAGCTCGAAGGGGGTTGGGTAGTATTTTGAGTGTCTATGGATATCAAGTAAATGATCTTTGAATAATTAATGCCTCAACCCGTCTAAAAAATTGGTGATTTGTTTTTAATTAATTCAATGATTTCAAGATTTTGGAAATTTTTACGCCTTTCAATTCCATGGATTCCAATTTAATACGGACATTGTGGGAATTGTCCGAAGTGATTGTATACGGCCCCATACCAGAAACGGAGCATTAATTTTACCACCCCTTTTAACCAAAGTAGATAAGCTGGGTTTAGGGTTGAGTTAATGGAGTTGGGAAGGAAGGAATTTTGGAATGATTTTGAAATAAAAAGGGTTTGTTTCCAAAAATGTTGGAGTTTGTAATAAATATAGAATTCAAGTGAATTAAGATTTTTCAAAACGTTTTCGACTCAACCTTAGCCTCCAAATTAAATAGCCCAGGTGGAGATAAATAAATGGATGGTAAGAATAGGGCTTGGAAAGGCATTTCCGATCATGTCCGGAATTCCAATTATAACCAACCTGACAAATTGGAGGAAAGGAATGAAAGGAAGGGTTAACTAAGGAAATTAAATCAAAAAAGATTTAAAGATTTTTTTATTTTAAAAACATTTTTAAAAAAAGAAGAAAATTTGGTTGGTTTTGAAAACGTTAAAATGTTAAAACCTCGGTTAAAATAAATTAAGAAAAATTAAAGGATGGTAAATTACAATTGGTGTTAAAGCAAATCCAACGAACCACCGACCCCAAGTGAAAACGTAAATTTATTATGGTCCAAACGTAAGTTTATTACACAAGTCACCACTTGTGAATGGTCAACCGTAATAAAAAGACTTAAATGCAATTATCCAAGAGTACAGAGTGTTTCGGTCGTTAAGTCCCAACGAGGTGTGAAACGAATACAACGAAAGTGATCGGGTGAATATTGAACAGAAAGGAATATGAGTGGTGAGTGATTAAACTAAGGAAATTAAATCAAATAAGACTTTGAAGTCATTTTAATTCTATATTTAAAATCGATTAACGTTTAAAACAAAAGACCATTAAATAAAATTACGTGAGCGCTTAAATAAAACGTGAAAATAAAGAAGTAAAATACCTACGGATATGGAAAATACAATCCAAAACAATTACGATGCTAAATTACATCCTAAGGTGTTAAAACAAAAGTGGAAAAGAAACAAAGTGAAAAAGATGAAATTTAAGTCCTATGAGTGCAAAACTAATTTTCCTACATTCTAAATGACTAAAATAATTTTAGGAAAAAGGAATTTTTAGACTTTTATTTTATTTATTTAATTAAAACTATCTTAATCTAATTAATTAATTAAAAATACTAAACATTTTAAGAAAAAGGAAAAAAGAATAGTTAGTTAACTAGGAAAAAAGAAAATGGGTTTTGGAAATTAAATAAGAAACGCAATGCTTAAAGCTATAAATAATTATGTATTAAATGTTGCAAACAATGACCAAGAAAAAGCCCAAGGGCAGGTAATCACCTATCATCCTACCTAAGGAGAGGTCTGTCGACCCGCCTCCCTTTTTTTTTATTTTATTTTTTAGATTTTGCTTTTGAAACTTGAAATGAAAAAAAACTTTTGTAAAACTTTTTTGACCTGTCTCCCTTTTGCTTCTTTATTTTATTTTTAGATTAGTTTGAAGCCAAATAAGCTATGCAAAGTGGCAATTAAGCAAAGACATTAATAAACACGGTATATACTTATCTAAAGAAGCTAAAAAAGTAAGCTATAGAAACAAGGGTAATAAGGTTGATTAAAGCTACTAGGAGACCTACACTAATACATGAGCAAAGCAAGTTAAAATTTAAATAACAATAAGCACTAAGCTAAACGGATAAATTGATTAATTCTACTCTAATATCTGAATTACAACTATAAACTCAATAGGCTACCAAGCAAAACTCACAATCACTAACCTTAGAATTGGTTCATGAATAAAACATCCGAATGGGCCTCTTGGGAGCTTATTAGAATAGCTTGGTGAACAAGCCTTTGAGCTCGGGAACTCAAGCTACCAACAACTATCATTTGCCCCATGTATGGTCCATGACAGCTTAACTTATAAATAACGAAAATTTGGTTTAAAGCAGAGGTGTTGCTGCCTATAATGGCGTAACACTTTTTTTACTAACAAACTGTGCAAGACTTGAGAAAGAGTTGAATCATGTAAAGCCAACTAAAACCATAAATGAGGTTGACTTTGAAAGTCAAGGGTAAGAACAAGTTTTGGGACCAAAGTAAGCTAATGCCAAACACCTTTGGGTAAAACAAAAAAGGTTCTTAAGTTTGCTAGGATTTTCTTGTATAAAAGTAATTGAACCAAAATACACTTTAGAACTAGAAATAACTAAAATAGCAAATAAGCATTGAATGCTTATTTGCACCAAAGATAAGAACGAGAGTTTAAAAACTATTGCATTAATTAAAAAAGACATTACAACGAAATTTAAAGATAGAAAACTAAATTTAAAAGCTAAATCCTAATGCCTTATATCTACTAAGCTTTCTATTTATACTACAGGTTTGGTTTTTAATTTGTGCTTTGTGCTTTTTAAGGGCAGTAGTGGGTGAGAGGGTTTGGTGAGATACAGAATGGTTTAGTTTGCTAGTCGAAAGAAAGCGGAAAGAAAAGGAGGAAGGGCGGGGTGCAAGGTGTCGTGGGTTAATGGGTTTATTTTTTTGTTTTGTTTTGGTTTGGGTTAATAAAAAAAAGGTCCGTTGGTTTTAGGATTACACAAGGACCAAAGTTGCAATTCCACCAAACTTGAGGACCAACTGTAATTTTCCATAGATTATTATAAGGACCATAAATGGAAAATTAGAATTACCAAAGGACTAAAAATAATATTTTCCATCTTTGAAAATCCCGGACTTGTTTTGCCATTTTTTTGAAATAGACGAATCGCCAATTATGCAAACTTTGTTTGTTTTTATTTTACTCACTTTGCATTTAAAACATATAAAACACAATTTTGGGATATTTGATTGATGCATTTAAGTGTTTTAAATTTACTCAATTTGCCAAAATGGATTTACACTATCAATCCCACACTAAACTTGCTAGTCCCAGCAATATTTTGAGAAAAACTAATGGATTTGAATCTCTTTCCAAAAGTCATTACTTATGGAGTAGCCAATTGTTCCATAGAACCTTGGTACAATGATAACCAAATGATTTTACAAATCACAATCCCATGGTTGTTTTACGTGTTGGACTAGAACTTAGATAAAATATCTTTGGTGAGTCGATTACCAATTATGGTTTTCCAACGCCTTTACCACAAGCCATAAATTTGGGCAGCAACTCTCACTCATTAAGATTAATTTGATAACCATAAATTTGGGCAAAAGTCAACGGATTTGAGATATCTTTACCAAGAGCCCTTCTCGGATTAGCCAACTTTGTTTATTAGACATGGCAGTGATACGATAAGGAAAAAATACTTAAAAAAAAAATTTGGCCAAAAGGGAAATTGTGGTATAATTACATGATAAAATTCGTGAAATTCCCCTAGATATAATATTGCCCTCAATATTAAAGACCCGTTATCCGAAACATAGAACAAGATAAAATAAACCATTATTTGATTTTTTTTTTTTTTTTAGAAACTTACAAAAGGGCAACTCCACAGAGTGGTAAAGGAAATTGTCAATAGGTAAACCCTATATTCTATCAGTTGATTCCAGTCGCTATTATCGACCGCATTAATTGTATGGGAAAGTGGAAGAGACAATCTCGACAATTACAAGATTTGGATAAACATTGAAGACGTGAAAGTTCCACACCGATGAGATAGAGAGATCCGCTCACAATAATAAATGAAAATGCCGGTCAAAGATAGTGTCTTCATTCGAAAGGAGTGAAGATGAAGAGAATCACAAGATATTTGAGGAAAGGAAGAAGATTTTGATAACAATCAAGATCCATTCTTCATCCTCAAATGTAGACATATCGGGAGAAGTGAGGTAGTATCATCAATAAACAAACTCTTATGATAGAGTACACCTTCCTCCGAGCCAATATCATCCTCAAGATCAAAATAGAAATGATCATATTCCGGGAAAGTTCATGAGAGAGTTCACCGAGAACTCTTCATGAAGAATCATTACATGAAGTGAAATTGTGAACTCTTGTTCCATTGTGGCTCATCACTATCCTTAATCTGAGTATCAAATGATTCTAGATATAACGATGAATTCAAATAGAGGATGGTGAAAGTACTTGAATGTTTCACAAAGTGATCAACATTCTATGAATTAGGGTAGAAGTGGTGAAAGATCATTATAAAGGAGACTTTCAATTTCTAGATTCGAAATCAAAGAGATCATCGCTCTTCCAGAAATGTTTATGGAAGTTCATCGGTAACTCCTGAAGAGGTTGAGTGGAGTATGTCAACATACTGATGTTTCCATAGAACACAATGTCGCTAAAATCGGAGAAAGTTTCAAAATGATCTAGAGAATACTCAAGAGGAAGAGAATCACACATATGCTCGAAGTCCTGTGACTTCTCGGGATTGGGACAAGGTTCTCAACACTAGAATTTATGAATCGTCCGATTCCTTTTAGGACAGGTCAAGATGCTCATCCCCATGCTCGGAGGGTGGGAAATCGTGTGATAGTATTTGTTTGAGAATGAATCTCAAATGATTTGGATATGTGAAACTTGATGAATCTTTATAGAATTGAAGGATATCAAGTGTATTCTCATCACCGATCATGAAAAACGAATTGAGAGCTAGATCGGTCTTTTTTGCAATTAATTCCTAATAGATTTTTCAAACGAATTGGAATTTATTTGTCACGCTTACTAGCAATTCTTCCATGGATTCTCATTGAATTTTGAATGACGGGACATTGGGATTGATATTTAAACCAAGGTTGACATTGATAATCATCATGGGAAACATTGATTGGCTCCCAAACGGTCGTTTATTACACAAGTCAACCACTTGTGAATGGTCAACCGTAATAAAAGCGCACGAACTTGAGAACGCAATGCAATTATCCAGAGAGTACAGAGTGTTTCCCGGTCGTTAAGTCCCAACGAGGTGTGAAAACGTAATACAACGAACTGCGGATCGGGTGAATATTGAACAGAAAGGAATATGAGTGAGTGAGTGATTAAACTAAGGAAATTAAATCAAATAAAGACTTTGAAGTCATTTTAATTTATATTTAAAATCGATTAACGCTTTAAAACCTAAAACGCACGCTTAAATAAAATTACGTGAGCGCATTTAAATAAAACGTGAAAATAAAGAAGTAAAATACCTACGGATATGGAAAATACAATCCTAAGAAACAATTAAACGATGCTAAATTACATCCTAAGGTGTTAAAATGCAAAACGCTGAAAACCGGAACTCACCGAGCCCCAAAGTGAAAAAGATGAAATTTAAGTCCTATGAGTGCAAAACTAATTTTCCTACATTCTAAATGACTAAAAATAATTTTAGGAAAAAGCCGGAATTTTTAGACTTTTATTTTATTTATTACTAATTAAAACTATCTTAATCTAATTAATTAATTAAAAATACTAAACATTTTAAGAAAAACTGAAAAATCACAAAAGTACCTTGAGTTATGCTTAATCTATGAAAATGAGAAAACAGTGGTTGTTTTGGAAATAAGTCGCAAAGTAAGTGCAAAGTGCTTAAAGCTATAACCGTCAAACGCCTTATGTATTAAATGTTGCAAACAATGACCAAGAAAAGACCCAAGGCGCATGGTATATGTGCACACTTATCATCCTACCTATGGAGAGGTCTCAGTTCGACCCCTGCCTCCCTTTTGCTTCTTTATTTTATTTTTTTAGATTTTGCTTTTGAAACTTGAAGATGAGATCAAATTAAGAACATTTTGTAAAACTTTACTTTTCGACCCTGCTCTCCCTTTTGCTTCTTTTTTTATTTTTAGATTAGTCGCTTGTTAAGCCCAAATAAGCTATGCAAAGTGGCTTAATTAACAAAGACATTGAAGAAGTAAGCAACACGGTATATACTTATCTAAAAGAAGCTAAGAACAAAGAAAGTAAGCTATAGAAACAAGGGTAATAAGCAGTTGGAATTAAGCTACACTAGGGAGACCTACACTAATACATGAGCAAAGCAAGTTAAAATTTAAATAAGCAACAATAAGCACTAAGCTAAACGGATAAATTGATTAATTCTACTCTAATATATCGAATTACAACTATAAACTCAATAGGCTACCAAGCAAAACTCACAATCACTAACCTTAGAATTGGTTCAAAGAAAGCTAAAACATCCCGAATGGGCCTCTTGGGAGCTTATTCGAGATAGCTACAGGTGAACAAGCCTTTGAGCTTCGGGAACCAAGCTCACCCACCAACTATCATTTGCCCCATGTATGGTCCATGAGAGCGATTACGACTTATAAATAAGCCGAGAAAATTAGTTTGAACAAGAAAGAATGGTCATTGCTGCATGCACAATTAATGGCGTAAACACTTTTTTTACTAACCAAACTTGTGCAAGACTTGAGAAAACAGATTGAATCATGTAAAAGCCAACTAAAACCATAAATGAGGTTGACTTTGAAAGTCAAACGGTAAAGAACAAGTTTTGGGACCAAAGTAAGCTAATGCCAAACACCCTTATGGGCATAAAACACATAAACTCGATTTTCTTAAGACTTTTAGCTAGGATTTTCTTGTATAAAAGTAACTTGAGAACCAAAATACACTTTTAGAACTAGAAATAACTAGCAAATAGCAAATAAGCACTTGAATGCTTATTTGCACAATGAACAAGAACGAGAAGTGAAAAACTATTGCATTAATTAAAAAAAGACATTACAACCGAAATTTAAAGATAGAAAACTAAATTTTAAAAGCTAAAATCCTAATGCCTTATCATGGCTATAAGCTCTCTATTTATACTACTAGGGTCTTGGTCTTCAAATGCTTGAGTGTGCTTTTGTGCTTTTTCCGCGAGGGCAAGTAGTGGGTGAGAGGGTTTGGTGATGACAGGAATGGGTTGTTGAGTGTTGCAGTTGAGCGGGAAGAGGAAAGGTGAAGAAAAAGGAGGAAAGGCGGGCGGGGTCGCGGTGTCCGTGGGTTAATGGGTTTATTTTTTTGTGTTTTCTCGTTTTGGTGTTGGGTTAATAACAAAAAAAGGGTCCGTTGGTTTTAGGATTAGTACACAAGGACCAAAGTTGCAATTCCACCAAACTTGAGGACCAACTCGTAATTTTCCATAGATTATTATAAGGACCATAAATGGAAAATTAGAATTACCAAAGGACTAAAAATAATATTTTCCATCTTTGAAAATCCCGGACTTGTTTTGCCATTTTTTGAAAGTTGGGGACCTGAATCGCCAATTATGCAAACTTTGTTTGTTTTTAGTTGCTTTTACTCACTTTGCATTTAAAACATATAAAACACAATTTTGGGATATTTTCAAGATTTTGATGCATTTGAGTGTTTTTAAATGTTTTGCAGCTCAGATTGATCAAAATGATGAGTATTTACACACTCATCAATCCCACACTAAACTATTGCTAGTCCCTAGCAATATTTTGAGAAAAACTTAATGGATTTGAATCTCTTTACCAAAAGTCATTACTTATGGAGTAGCCAATTGTTTGGCTCAAGTAAGAACCTTGGTACAATGATAACCAAATGATTTTTAGCAAATCACCAACTTTCAACGGATTTGATTTGTCTTTACCGTAAGCCGCTTGCTTCGGACTAGCCAACTCTTAGATAAAATATCTTTGGTGAGTCGATTACCAATTATGGTTTTCCAACCGCCTTTACCACAAGCCATAAACTTGCGGGCTAGCCAACTCTTGACTAATTAAAGATATGGTGAATAACACCATACAATTTTGGGCAAATTGCAAGTCGTCAACGGATTTGAGATATCTTTACCAAGAGCCGCTTGCTCTCGGATTAGCCAATCCTTTTGTTTATTAGACATGGCGGATCGATAACTATAAGTCGAGTAAGTGCAAAACACTTACTCCAAAAAAAATTTGGCCAAAATGGGAGAATTGGGTGGTATAATTACATGATAAAATTCGTGAGAATTCCCCCACACTAGAAATGAATATTGCCCTCAATATTCAAAGTACCGCGGTTATGCCGAAACATAGAACGAAAAGGAAATACTACGACCATTATTTGAATTTTTTTTTTTTTTTTTTTTAGAAAACTTATATACAATGGGAGCAACTCCCCACACTAGGGTGGTAGAAAGTAGAAAGAAGTCGAAATACGGTGAAAACCCATATAGTGTGCTATCGTTTTGATTCCCGAGTCGCTAGCTTGACTCGATCGCCGCATTAATTTGTTCATGGGAAGTAAGTGGAAGAGACAATCTCCATCTGAGCTTTCATTCAAGATGTTTGGATAAACATTGAAGCACGTGAAAGTTCCACACCGATGAGATAGAGAGATCCGCTCACAAATAATAAATGAAAATGCCGGGTCAAAGATAGTGTCTTCATTCCCGAAGGAGTGAAGATGAAGAGAATCACAAGATATTTGAGGAAAGGAAGAAAGATTTTGATAACAATCAAGATCCATTCTTCATCCTCAAATGTAGACATATCGGGAGGAAGGGTGAGGTAGTATCATCAATAAACAAACTCTTATGATAGAGTACACCTTCCTCCGAGCCAATATCATCCTCAAGATCAAAATAGAAATGATCATATTCCGAGGAGATATGTCATGAGAGAGTTCACCGGAGAACTCTTCATGAAGAGAATCATTCACATGAAGTGAAATTGTGAACTCTTGTTCCATTGTGGGCTCATCACTATCCTTAATCCGAGTATCAAAGAGTGGATTCTTAGAAATTAAAGTGAATTCGATTCGAATTCAAATAGAGGATTGGTGAAAGTAGCTTGAATGTTTCGGAACAAAGTGATCAACATTCTCTATTGGACTGTTAGGGTGAGAAGTGAGTGAAAGATCATTATAAAGGAGACTTTCAATTTCTCCTAGGTCGGCTTCAAATCAAAGAGATCATCGTCACTTTCCGATGAAAGTGGATTGATGTGAGCGAGTTCATCGGTGAACCTCAAGAAGAGGATCGATTGTGGGAGTGATGCCTCAACATACTCGATGTTTCCATAAGAAGCACAATCGTCGCTAAAATCGGAGAAAGTTTCAAAATGATCTAGAGAATACTCAAGAGGGAAAGAGAATCACACATATGCTCGAAGTTCCTGTGACTCTCTCGGGATTGGGACAAGGTTCTCAACACTAGAATTTATGAATTCGTCCGATTCCTTTTAGGAACAAGGTCAAGATGCTCATCCCCATGCTCGAGAGAGTGAGTGGGAATATCGGTGTGATAGTATTTGTTTGAGAATGAATCTCAATCATTGGGATATCAACCGATGAACTTGATGAATCTTTATAGAATTGAAGGATATCAAGTGTATCCTCATCATCACCGCCATCATGAATAAAACGAATTGAGAGCTAGATCCGTCGCTTTTTTTTGCAATTAATTCCTAATAGATTTTTCAAACGCATTTGGGAATTTATTTTAGCGACCGCTTCTTCGCCTAGCAATTCTTCCATGGATTTTCATGTGAATTTTGAATGACGGGACATTGTGGGAGTGGAGATTTGTCAAAACCGGAAGGTTGACATTGATAATCATCATGAGGACCCCCAATATACACAAGAAAAACTGGAGCATTTCGAAATGTTTTACTCAACTCCTCGCTCTTTTCACTAACTCCAAAAGCTCTAGATAAGTGTCTTGTTGGGTTTGCCGAGGAGTTTGAGTCATTTGGCACCGTGGAGGTTGGTCGTGATATGGATAGTCGAATTGTTACAAGGAAATGGATTCCCTGTTTGACAATCATAGCCGAAATGGGACCTCACGTTCTCACAACAAAATGATTGTTGTGATCGATTTGGTGAATAACATGGATATTGATCATTTCAAAGTTCGAGTGTTATCGAGATTTGTTCATAGAAAACGTGTCTCTCGGTCCGACACTCAAATCCTTGGTGAGGACCTCCACAAAATTCACACAAGTATGTCTCGAATCTCATGATGTGGTAGCCGATGAAATAAATTAGTCGTGTCATGGTAAGAATAGGGATCTTGGTTATGATGCACCCATTTCGACTCTACCATGCTAAACCGAGACAATTATCATCATTATGAGGGCCACCACACCATTGACAACCAAAATGGTGAGGATAAGACATAGAAAGAATCAAAGGGTTCCGAGGGTAAGAAATGAAGAATCAAAAGGGTAAGAGGGTAAAGAGGAATATTTTGGTATTTTGAAAACATTTTGTAAAAATAAGAAAGAAAATCTTTTGGTTTTTGTGTTTGTTGAAAACTGATTTAAAATGTTTTCGGAACCGCTTTTGTTTTTATATAATAATAATAAGAAAATATGAACAAGGATGGTAAATATACAATGGATGTATATTCAACAACACCGATGCTTCAAATTGTGAGTACGCAACACACCTCCCCAAAGTGCGCCTAAAATTTGATTGGCTCCCAAACGGTCAGGTTTATTACACAAGTCAACCACTTGTGAATGGTCAACCGTAATAAAAGCCAGACAGCTTGAGAACGCAATGCAATTATCCAGGAGAGTACAGAGTGTTTCCCCGGGTCGTTAAGTCCCAACGAGGTGTGAAAACTGTAATACAACGAATCTGTGATCGGGTGAATATTGAACAGGAAAGGAATATGAGTGAGTGAGTGATTAAACTAAGGAAATTAAATCAAATAAAGACTTTGAAGTCATTTTAATTCTATATTTAAAATCGATTAACGTTTTAAAACCTAAAACGTACGTTTAAATAAAATTACGTGAGCGTACGAAATAAAACGTGAAAATAAAGAAGTAAAATACCTACGGATATGGAAAATACAATCCTAAGAAACAATTAAACGATGCTAAATTACATCCTAAGGTGTTAAAATGCAAAAACGCGAAAAACCGGGAACTCACCGAGCCCCGAAAGTGAAAAAGATGAAATTTAAGTCCTATGAGTGCAAAACTAATTTTCCTACATTCTAAATGACTAAAAATAATTTTAGGAAAAAGCCGGGAATTTTTTAGACTTTTATTTTATTTATTACGAATTAAAAACTATCTTAATCTAATTAATTAATTAAAAATACTAAACATTTTAAGAAAAATCTGGAAAAATCACAAAAAGTACCTTGAGTTATGCTTAATCTATGAAAAATGAGAAAACAGGTGGTTGTTTTGGAAATAAGCTGCAAAGTAAGCTGCAAAGTGCTTAAAGCTATAACCGTCAAACGCCTTTATGTATTAAATGTTGCAAACAATGACCAAGAAAAGACCCAAGGGCGCATGGTATACAGGTACACGCTATCATCCTACCTAAGGGAGAGGTCTCAGGTTCGACCCCTGTCTCTCCCTTTTTGTTTCTTTTATTTTATTTTTTTTTAGATTTTTGCTTTTGAAACTTGAAGATGAGATCAAATTAAGAACATTTTGTAAAAACTTTACTTTTCGACCCCTGTCTCTCCCTTTTTGCTTCTTTTATTTTATTTTTTAGATTAGTCGCTTGTTAAGCCCAAATAAGCTATGCAAAGTGGCGAATTAAGCAAAGACATTGAAGAAGTAAGCAACACAGGTATATACTTATCTAAAAGAAGCTAAGAACAAAGAAAGTAAGCTATAGAAACAAGGGTAATAAGCGCTGGAATTAAGCTACACTAGGGAGACCTACACTAATACATGAGCAAAGCAAGTTAAAATTTAAATAAGCAACAATAAGCACTAAGCTAAACGGATAAATTGATTAATTCTACTCTAATATCTTGAATTACAACTATAAAACTCAATAGGCTACCAAGCAAAACTCACAATCACTAACCTTAGAATTGGTTCAGCAGGCTAAAAACATCCTGAATGGGCCTCTTGGGAGCTTATTCTGAGATAGCTACAGGGTGAACAAGCCTTTGAGCTTCTGGGAACCTGAAGCTCACCCAGCCAACTATCATTTGCCCCCATGTATGGTCCATGAGAAGCTGATTACAGCTTATAAATAAGCTGAGAAAATTGGGGTGTGAACAGCAGCAATGGCTGCTGTTCTGTGCAGACAATTAATGGCAGAAACACTTTTTTTTTTACTAACCAAACTTGTGCAAGACTTGAGAAAACAGATTGAATCATGTAAAAGCCAACTAAAACCATAAAATGAGGTTGACTTTGAAAGTCAAACGGGTAAAGAACAAGTTTTTGGGACCAAAGTAAGCTAATGCCAAACACCCCTTATGGGCATAAAAACACATAAAACTGATTTTCTTAAGACTTTTAGCTAGGATTTTCTTGTATAAAAGTAACTCAGAACCAAAATACACTTTTAGAACTAGAAATAACTAGCAAATAGCAAATAAGCACTTGAATGCTTATTTGCACAATGAACAGTAACGAGACAGAAGTGAAAAAACTATTGCATTAATTAAAAAAAAGACATTACAACCGAAATTTAAAGATAGAAAACTAAATTTTAAAAGCTAAAATCCTAATGCCTTATCATGGCTACATAAGCTCTCTATTTATACTACTAGGGTCTTGGTCTTCAAATGCTTGAGTGTGCTTTTGTGCTTCTTCTGTGAGGGCAAGTAGTGGGTGAGAGGGTTTGGTGATGACAGGGAATGGGTTGTTGAGTGTTGCGAGTTGAGTGGGAAGAGGAAGCAGGAAAGAAAAAGGAGGAAAGGTAGGGCGGGGGTCGTGTGTGTCGGTGGGTTAATGGGTTTATTTTTTTGTGTTTTCGGTTTTGGTGTTGGGTTAATAACAAAAAAGGGTCCGGTTGGTTTTAGGATTAGTACACAAGGACCAAAGTTGCAATTCCACCAAACTTGAGGGACCAACTCTGTAATTTTCCATAGATTATTATAAGGACCATAAATGGAAAATTAGAATTACCAAAGGACTAAAAATAATATTTTCCATCTTTGAAAATCCCGGGACTTGTTTTGCCATTTTTTTGAAAGTTGGGGACCTAAGCGCCAATTATGCAAACTTTGTTTGTTTTTAGTATTTTTACTCACTTTGCATTTAAAACATATAAAACACAATTTTGGGATATTTTCGGTATTTTGATGCATTTCGAGTGTTTTTAAATGTTTCTGATTCAGTTGACCAAAATGATGAGTATTTACACTCATCAATCCCCACACTAAACTATTGCTAGTCCCTAGCAATATTTTGAGAAAAACTTAATGGATTTGAATCTCTTTACCAAAAGTCATTACTTATGGAGTAGCCAATTGTTTGAGTTCAAGTAAGAACCTTGGTACAATGATAACCAAATGATTTTAGCAAATCACCAACTTTCAACGGATTTGATTTGTCTTTACCGAAAGCCGTTTATTCGGACTAGCCAACTCTTAGATAAAATATCTTTGGTGAGTCGATTACCAATTATGGTTTTCAACCGCCTTTACCACAAGCCATAAACTTGCGGGCTAGCCAACTCTTCACTAATTAAAGATATGGTGGTGAACACCATACAATTTTGGGCAAATTGCAAGCCGTCAACGGATTTGAGATATCTTTACCAAGAGCCGTTTGCTCTCGGATTAGCCAATCCTTTTGTTTATTAGACATGGCGTATCGATAACTAAGTGAGTAAGTGCAAAACACTTACTCCAAAAAAAATTTGGCCAAAAATGGGAGAATTGGGTGGTATAATTACATGATAAAATTCGTGAGAATTCCCCCACACTAGAAATGAATATTGCCCTCAATATTCAAAGTACCGCGGTTATGCCGAAACATAGAACGAAAAGGGAAATACTACGACCATTATTTGAATTTTTTTTTTTTTTTTTTTTTTAGAAAACTTATATACAACAATGAGCAACTCCCCACACTAGGGTGGTAGAAAGTAGAAAGAAGTCGTAAATACGGGTGAAAACCCATATAGTGTGCTCTTGTTTTGATTCCGAGTCGCTAGCTTGACTCGATCCGCATTAATTTGTTCATGGGGAAGTAAGTGGAAGAGACAATCTCCATCGGGCTTTCATTCAAGATGTTTGGATAAACATTGAAGCACGTGAAAGTTCCACACCGATGAGATATAGAGATCCGCTCACAAATAATAAATGAAAATGCCGGGTCAAGATAGTGTCTTCATTTCGAAGGAGTGAAGATGAAGAGAATCACAAGATATTTGAGGAAAGGAAGAAAGATTTTGATAACAATCAAGATCCATTCTTCATCCTCAAATGTAGACATATCGGGAGGAAGGGTGAGGGTAGTATCATCAATAAACAAACTCTTATGATAGAGTACACCTTCCTCCGAGCCAATATCATCCTCAAGATCAAAATAGAAATGATCATATTCCGGAGGAGATATGTCATGAGAGAGTTCACCGGAGAACTCTTCATGAAGAGAATCATTCACATGAAGTGAAATTGTGAACTCTTGTTCCATTGTGGGCTCATCACTATCCTTAATCTGAGTATCAAAGAGTGGATTCTCAGAAATTAAAGTGAATTGAGTCAATTCAAATAGAGGATTGGTGAAAGTAGCTTTGAATGTTTCGGGAACAAAGTGATCAACATTCTCTATTAAATTTGTTAGGGTGAGAAGTGAGTGAAAGATCATTATAAAGGAGACTTTCAATTTCTCCTAGGTCGGCTTGAAATCAAAGAGATCATCGTCACTTTCCGATGAAAGTGGATTGATGTGAGCGAGTTCATCGGTGAACTCCTCAAGAAGAGGTTCAGATTGTGGGAGTGATGCCTCAACATACTCGATGTTTCCATAAGAAGCACAATCGTCGCTAAAATCGGAGAAAGTTTCAAAATGATCTAGAGAATACTCAAGAGGGGAAAGAGAATCACACATATGCTCAGAAGTTCCCTGTGACTCTCTCGGGATTGGGACAAGGTTCTCAACACTAGAATTTATGAATTCGTCCGATTCCTTTTTAGGAACAGTGTCAAGATGCTCATCCCCCATGCTCAGAGAGTGAGTGGGAATATCGGGTGTGATAGTATTTGTTTGAGAATGAATCTCAACTGCTGGGATATCAACTGATGAACTTGATGAATCTTTATAGAATTGAAGGATATCAAGTGTATCCTCATCATCACTGTCATCATGAATAAAACGAAATTGAGAGCTAGATCTGGCTGCTTTTTCTTTTGCAATTAATTCCCTAATAGATTTTTCAAACGCAATTTGGGAATTTATTTTAGCGACCGCTCTTCGACTAGCAATTCTTCCATGGATTTCTCATGTGAATTTTGAATGACGGGACATTGTGGGAGTGGAGATTTGTCAAAACCGGAAGGTTGACATTGATAATCATCATGAGGACCCCCAATATACACAAGAAAA
This sequence comes from Chrysanthemum lavandulifolium, assembly GCA_022545495.1. Classification (NCBI taxonomy): domain Eukaryota; kingdom Viridiplantae; phylum Streptophyta; class Magnoliopsida; order Asterales; family Asteraceae; genus Chrysanthemum; species Chrysanthemum lavandulifolium. The sequence continues at coordinate 246,439,748 of CM040239.1, forward strand.
GCGGGAGCATTTGAAATGTTGTTTACTCAACTCCTCGGTTCTTTTCACTAACTCCAAAAGCTCTAGATAAGTGTCTTGTTGGGTTTCTTTGAGGAGTTTGAGTCATTTAACCTTGTGGAGGTTGGTCGTGATATGGATAGTCGTAATTGTTACAAGGAAATGGATTCCTGTTTGACAATCATAGCTGAAATGGGGACCTCCAGTTCTCACAACAAAATGATTGTTGTGACCGATTTGAGTGAATAACATGGATATTGATCATTTCAAAGTTGAGTGTTATCGAGATTTGTTCATAGAAAACGTGTCTCAGTCCGACACTCAAATCCTTAGTGAGGACCTCCACAAAATTCACACAAGTATGTACGAATCTCATGATGTGGTAGGTGATGAAATAAATTAGTCGTGTCATGGTAAGAATAGGGATCTTGGTTATAGACGGACCCATTTCACGACTCTACCATGCTAAAACCGAGACAATTATCATCATTATGAGGGCCACCACACCATTGACAACCAAAATGGTGAGGATAAGACATAGAAAGAATCAAAGGGTTCCGAGGGTAAGAAATGAAGAATCAAAAGGGTAAGAGGGTAAAGAGGAATATTTTGGTATTTTTGAAAACATTTTGTAAAAATAAGAAAGAAAATCTTTTGGGTTTTGTGTTTGTTGGCGATTTAAAAATGTTTTCGGAACCGTTTGTTTTATATAATAATAATAAGAAAATATGAACAAGGATGGTAAATATACAATGGATGTATATTCAACAACACGATGCTTCAAATTGTAGTCGCAACACACCTCCCGAAGTGGCGCCAAAATTTGATTGGCTCCCAAACGGTCGGGTTTATTACACAAGTCAACCACTTGTGAATGGTCAACCGTAATAAAAGCCGACGACTTGAGAACGCAATGCAATTATCCGGAGAGTTGAGTGTTTCCCGGTCGTTAAGTCCCAACGAGGTGTGAAAGCGTAATACAACGAATCAGTGATCGGGTGAATATTGAGCAGGAAAGGAATATGAGTGAGTGGTGATTAAACTAAGGAAATTAAATCAAATAAAGACTTTGAAGTCATTTTAATTCTATATTTAAAATCGATTAACGTTTTAAAACCTAAAACGTGCGTTTAAATAAAATTACGTGGCGTCACGAAATAAAACGTGAAAATAAAAAGTAAAATACCTACGGATATGGAAAATACAATCCTAAGAAACAATTAAACGATGCTAAATTACATCCTAAGGTGTTAAAATGCAAAAGCAGCAAAACAGGAACTCACCGAGCCCCAAAGTGAAAAAGATGAAATTTAAGTCCTATGAGTGCAAAACTAATTTTCCTACATTCTAAATGACTAAAAATAATTTTAGGAAAAAGCGGGAATTTTTAGACTTTTATTTTATTTATTACAATTAAAACTATCTTAATCTAAATAATTAATTAAAATACTAAACATTTTAAGAAAAATCTGAAAAATCACAAAAAGTACCTTGAGTTATGCTTAATCTATGAAAATGAGAAAGCAATGTGGTTGTTTTGGAAATAAGCATAAAAGTAAGTCAAAGTGCTTAAAGCTATAATCACAAACGCCTTATGTATTAAATGTTGCAAACAATGACCAAGAAAAGACCAAGGCGCATGGTATCTGTGTGCACGCTATCATCCTACCTAAGGAGAGGTCTCGTGTTCGACCCCGCCTCCCTTTTTGCTTCTTTTATTTTTTTTTAGATTTTGCTTTTGAAACTTGAAGATGAGATCAAATTAAGAACATTTTGTAAAAACTTTACTTTTGAAAAGCACACAATAAGTTATTTTCACGACTTATTGTCCACCGACTAGACAGAAACCAAACACACCTTTTAGTCGCTTGTTAAGCCCAAATAAGCTATGCAAAGTGGCGAATTAAGCAAAGACATTGAAGAAGTAAGCAACACAGGTATATACTTATCTAAAAGAAGCTAAGAACAAAGAAAGTAAGCTATAGAAACAAGGGTAATAAGCAGTTGGAATTAAGCTACACTAGGGGAGACCTACACTAATACATGAGCAAAGCAAGTTAAAATTTAAATAAGCAACAATAAGCACTAAGCTAAGCGGATAAATTGATTAATTCTACTCTAATATACTGAATTACAACTATAAAACTCAATAGGCTACCAAGCAAAACTCACAATCACTAACCTTAGAATTGGTTCGTGAAAGTTAAAACATCTGAATGGGCCTCTTGGGAGCTTATTCGAGATAGCTACAGGTGAACAAGCCTTTGAGCTTCGGGAACACAAGCTCACCTATAACTATCATTTGCCCCATGTATGGTCCATGAGAAGGCGATTCTGACTTATAAATAAGTGAGAAAATTGGGGTGTGAACAGCCAAAGAATGGTCGCTGCTCGCGCGCACAATTAATGGCGAAACACTTTTTTTTTACTAACCAAACTTGTGCAAGACTTGAGAAAGCAGATTGAATCATGTAAAAGCCAACTAAAACCATAAAATGAGGTTGACTTTGAAAGTCAAACGGGTAAAGAACAAGTTTTGGGACCAAAGTAGCTAATGCCAAACACCCTTATGGGCATAAAAACACATAAAGCGATTTTCTTAAGACTTTTAGCTAGGATTTTCTTGTATAAAAGTAACTGCAGAACCAAAATACACTTTTAGAACTAGAAATAACTAGCAAATAGCAAATAAGCACTTGAATGCTTATTTGCACAATGAACAAGAACGAGACAGTGAAAAACTATTGCATTAATTAAAAAAGACATTACAACCGAAATTTAAAGATAGAAAACTAAATTTTAAAAGCTAAAATCTAATGCCTTATCATGGCTACATAAGCTCTCTATTTATACTACTAGGGTCTTGGTCTTCAAATGCTTGAGTGTGCTTTTGTTTCCGTGAGGGCAAGTAGTGGGTGAGAGGGTTTGGTGATGACAGGGAATGGGTTGTTGAGTGTTGCAGGTTGAGTGGGGAAGAGGGAAAGCAGGAAAGAAAAAGGAGGGAAAGGTGGGCAGGGGTCGTGGGTGTCTGGTGGGTTAATGGGTTTATTTTTTTTGTGTTTTCTGGTTTTGGTGTTGGGTTAATAACAAAAAAAAGGGTCCGGTTGGTTTTAGGATTAGTACACAAGGACCAAAGTTGCAATTCCACCAAACTTGGGGGACCAACTCTGTAATTTTCCAAAGATTATTATAAGGACCATAAATGACAAATTAGAATTACCAAAGGACTAAAATACTATTTTCCATCTTTGAAAATCCGGGGACTTGTTTTGCCATTTTTGAAAGTTGGGGGTGAAGCGCCAATTATGCAAACTTTGTTTGTTTTTAATGTTTTACTCACTTTGCATTTAAAACATATAAAACACAATTATGGGATATTTTCAGTATTTTGATGCATTTCTGAGTGTTTTTAAATGTTTTGTAGTTCAGATTTGACCAAAAATGATGAGTATTTACACACTCATCAGTATGTTCCCGACGTCATATCGTCGGGAGAATAGTAAGCCAAAATATTATGTTTATATGGTCCCGACGACATGACGTCGAGACCATAAGAAACCCAAAATAATATTTATATGGTCCCGACGACAAAACGTCGGGACCATAAGAAACCCAAAATTATATTTATATTGTCCCGACGACAGAACGTTGGAAACATAAGAAACCCAAATTATGCTTCTATTATCCCGACGACGGGACGTCGGTATCATATAAATTAAAAACAATTTTTTATTATGCGAGCGACCCGTCGTCGGCTACTTGATGTTGCTACTAGTGCATAACGGCCGCTGACAACAATTTTCCGATTTTTCTTGAAAAATCTACACAACCACGCCCGTTTTCAAGCAAAACCTCTAAACCACCAATACCAGATGCCGATATCCAAAACAAGTTATAACGACTAAAACACTTATATATAATCGCTAAAACATCCTCAAATACATTAAACGTTAAAAATATACAAAATGGGTGTTATAATCTACGCATCTAGCTGCTATATACACAAAAGTTGCTATATCCGCAATGTTCAAGTCGCCAAAATGTTTAAAATGTACAATAATAATATAAGGATGAGTCGATCAAAAGCATAGTGTAAACGGTAATATATATCGAGTTGATACCCTTTATCTACTTAAAATATTGGATGCTTTGATTAGTTTAGTATGGTACATAGATACCCTTTATGACCTTGTATCAACTTAAAATATTGGATGCTTTGATTAGTTTAGTATGGTACATAGAGTTATGCCAAAAATAAGTATGTGTGTAGTTTGGTGTGATGGGGTTGTTGGGGTAAATAAATGAATGTTAGTGGTGGAATTTTTTTTTGTATTTCAAATTTGGGTCTAGTTAATACATCTTAATAAGTCAAAAGTAAGTTCAGGTTTTAAATAGATTTTAATGTCGATTGATCGAAGTCTAATTTGCATTGAACATGTCTTAAGAAAATAGCTTCTTATTAAAGTCCAATTATTCTCTGTTATTTTCACGCGGGGACCCAAAATTTGGCATAAATTGTTCCCGACGCCCTGTCGTCAGGATGAAAAGACTAATCACAATTATTTACGTTAATCAAAAGCTAATCACAATTAAAATTTTGCATAAATTGTTTAATATGATACCAACGACGGGGCGTCGGCATTATTTTGAAAAGAAAATTCAACGCTCCGGAAGCTTGGTCAAACGATTTTTTGTCGTTTAGTGTATATTGCCGACAACAATGTGTCGTCGGCAATATATTCGTAGCCCGTTCTATTTATTCTTGTAGTGGCATGTAAAGTGAATGTCTAGGCCATGAGTAAAAAGTATCTTATCAATAGTTTGTGAGATCAAGGTGTCTAATTTCAAATGATATATATCCCTTCATTCATTTTTGCAGCTATATACCTAAAACATTTGTACTTGTAATTGTTTAGTTTACTTGAGATGCACTAGGAAGATCATTTATAAAATGTCCTTGTATTAGGGCAATTGGGCATTCTTGTTATTATACTTGTATGAAGAGGCTTTTGCTAGTTAAAATTAGAGTAAAGCGCAAAATACTTCCTCATGGTTTCTGAGCTTTTAAGACCTTACATCCTCGTCATAAACTATTGGCTAGTTACATCCTTCGTTAGCCAAACGTTAGCCATTCTACATCCCCGGTCACTAACTCGTTAGTTTTCTTAGATTAAGTGTTAACGGAGGGCATTTTGGTCTTTTTACGCATCTGAGGGATGTATTTTGCGTTTACTCTTTTATATATAAGAGGGATGTATTTTGCAATTTACTTTTATACTTTATTTTTTTTTTTTTTTTTAATTATTATTATTATTATTATTATTATTATTATTATTATTATTATTATTTATTATTTAAAAAAAAAAAAAAAAACATCACTTCATTAGAAAATCAAAGGAAATTACAAGAAATTAGTGGGGGCGAGAAACTCATATGTCTTGAGTCATGGAATTTTCAGATGTATAGCAAAGACGTGCTCCAATGTCTTGAGTCACCGAGAATCTTCGGATACGCTTTATATAAAAACATTTTGTCGAAAATATTATAAAAAAATCCAAGAATTTTATAAAAATTTTATAAAAATTCGAAAATTTTATAAAAATTTATAAAAAATTCCGTCAAAAGTATTCAAAAGAAAAAGATATTTTTTGTCGAAAATTTTTATAAAAATTCCGTCAATAAGTATTTAAAAAGAAAAGAAATTTTTTTGTCGAAAATTTTTATAAAAATTCCGTCAAAAAGTATTCAAAACAGAAATAAATAAATTTTTTATAAAAATTCCGTAAAAAGTATTCAAAAAGGAAAAAGAAAATTTTTGTCGAAAATTTTTATAAAAAATTCGTCAAAAAGAATTCAAAATGAAAAGATATTTTTTGTCGAAATTTTTTATAAAAATTCCGTCAATAAGTATTCAAAAAAAAAGAAATTTTTTGTCTAATTTTTTTATAAAAATTCCGTCAAAAAGTATTCAAAACAGAAAAAAAAAAAATTTGTCGAAATTTTTTTATAAAAAATTCGTCAAAAGTATACAAAACAGAAAAAAAATTTTTTTGTCGAATTTTTTATAAAAAATTCCGTCAAAATTATTAATGTTTGCACATGTGGGTTATATAATTAATCGGATTGAAACTGGATGTATAGCAGTGAACTGTAATTGGAATACACATTATGATGGAAATAAAACGTGAACTGTAAACCTTTTGTATAAGATCAAGCAATGGAAAAGTACAAAACTAAGCCTTTGACTGGGACGTACTTAATTATCATGCATGTGTATTTAATTAGCATAGGATACACTAGGTTTGAATTAAAATTGGTACTTGGACAGGAATTGAATTCTGGTGGTTCAGAAGTATAGTAACATCATTTATACTTTTAGCTTGACGTCCAAAAGCAGTTCCTGTTGGTATGTTGCAGAAACGAAAGCAGCTATGACCAATCACTGTAAAAGTTATTCTACAAGATAATGCCCGTTGAATTGGTGTGAATTTATTGCACAATCAATCACTCTAAAATTTATAGGTTGTGACAGAAAGCGAGTAAATTTTCAGACGGGCTAGAGAAGTTTTTAGACAGGAAGCTAAAAAGTTGATAAATGAAAGACGTGGATTAGTGTAGTGAGACAATTTATAATTTATTCCCTCACATTTGACCATATTGATATGCAAAGTAACCATCGTTATATTTTCTTCAAGTATGTGTACGAGTTATAGGTATCTCGACATTATGTTTACGAGCAGGTGTGCGGTTCGGGATGGCTGGTTCAATGGTTGGCAGGTTAGAAACCTTCAACCCAAACACGACCGCAAGTAACCGGGCGGGTTTGCCAACCAAACTGTTTACGACATAACCCGTACACAACCCATATGACCCATTTATCTAAATGGATTGACGGTTTAAACATATTACACAAGTTAAATAGGTGAAATGGGTTGGCAAATCGATTGTTTAACCCATTAACCAAAATAACCTATTTAATCACTCATAAATTTAATTTCATGCTTAGAATAAACAGGTTGCGGGTCCAACCGTTTAACTCGCTCCAAACCCGAACACGACCTGTTTTAATAAACGGCCTACGTGGGTTGAAATTAAAACGAGAAACCATTTTTTGCTCAAGCTAACCTGTTTGTTTGATGTCGGTCTCAAGTCGTCATGTTTCATGTCGAGTCAGTAATTTAAATATTCGAATTGAGATATATGACAAATACAAAATACTCGATCCACATTAACATTTAATAATTCAAAGATTTAAAACAGAAGAACCATCATGATTGGATTTGCCTGCGAACAAGTTTTTAACCTAAGACAACAAGCCACAAATTACTAAAAGGTGAAACATCTACTGAAAATTAGGATGTGATGATGCTATGACCTTACGTAAATCAATTTGGCGTGACGTAGAGTGAAGTACTACTATTGCTTTCGGTAAGCTTTGAAGTTTGTGTAGTTGATTTCGCTTGTGACTTTGAGCTAGTGTACCTCATAAAAATACGATATACCCCATCAATAGTTAGTGAAAAGAAAAAAACGGGAGAAAATTCTCTAAAATAACAAAAAAAAAAAAAAAAAAAAAAAAATTGGTCCACTTTCCGCCCAAAAATCAAATTTCAATATAGACCGGAGCGACCAACCGATTGAGCGACTCCATTAATATTTTGACATATGTCCTCTTTTTTATTTGAATACGGAATTGCATATATATCTTTCAAGAGCTTCAAAATTACATATATACAAGTTAAACTAATAACTTTGTATATATCATTCTTAAACATTATAAGTTTCGAATATATCCAAATCTTATATTTATGCATAATAGAAACCTTAAAATATAAACTAATTAGCATTTTACTATAAAATGTGCATTATACCCTTATCTTTTTCTTTTTCATATCAAACACATAATCACACACAAACTCTCAGCAATTCACTTACATGGCCACCTGATTCAAATACCCAAAAACCCAATTCAATAGATGTTCAATCCTACTATTCCAAAAAAAGTAAATGTTCAATCCTTATATCTTGTGTTCCAAAAAAGGTCAATGACCCCAAACGGTCAAGTTTTTGTGTTGTATCTTCGTGGCCTCACTAGTCATAGCTAAAAGTGTTGACTGGTCATCGTCAAAAGTTTTAGCGACGAACCTATAGTGATAAAAGGTTGTCTGGCGACATGTCGTCGCCAAAACCTTTAGCGACGACATAGCGATACTTTAGAGACGACTTGAAATCTTTGTAGTGACGGTACACTAACCAATTGTCTCTTGTTACCATGTCGGGTCAAGTAAAGTCAAGGCTATTGTGCTCTTCTTTTGAAAAGCTTTGTTATTGTAACTATCTATATAAAATCATGACGACGAGCTATGATAAAAACAATTTTATGCAACCATTTTTTTTTAATCTAGACTACTTATAATGCAAAAAGCCTTTTTGAGTTGAATGACTCTAAGATAGTTGAAAATTAAGGTATACAGTTTTATGTATGATGTGTACAACCGCTCGATGCATCAACACATATATCTCAAGATGACGAGCTATGATAAAAACAATTTTATGCAACCATTTTTTTTAGCGAAAATTACTTAAATGGACCGTCAGAGTATTACTTGTCTTGCAGAGGATCGTTTTTTTCAACTTTTCCAAAATGTTAAGATTCTTCGTGTCTAGTTGTAACCGAAAACAAAACACACACGTGTCGCCATTTTAACTAAACAAGAAACGAAAAATAAAAAAATAAAAAAAACAAAAATGCATTTCGAGCCTAGGTATAATCGAAATCACAATTGCCATATTCCTTGTCAGTTGTCAGGGCATTTCGTGCCTTCTTATACCCGAAAACAATAAAAAGCCAAAATGTGCACATACGAATTTATGATTCTAATTGATGCTAAGTAGGTAAGTATGTATATGTGAGGACTAAGAATTTTGATTTTACATCTTTTTTGCTAAAGCCATAAATCTCAAAATTTTGTTACAACACTAGGGGTGTCAATTTCTGACCTGACACGAAACCCGACTTGAAACCGACACAAAATTTAATAGTTTTGGGTTGTGCTAAATAAAATTCGGGTCATGTTTGGGTCGACCTATCTAACCCGTTTATTAAATAGGTCAGGTTCGGGTTGGGAATAAAATAAGCGGGTCGACCCGCCAACCCGTTTAAGATTTTTTTAATATACTCAAAATTATTTATATGTTATTATGCGGGTTAAATGTGTTAAACGGGTCGACCCGACAACATGTTTAACTAGTGTAATGTGCCAACGTTTTTATGTAATGAATAAAAGTTAATTCAGCTAATTAAAAATAGATATTACAATACGAAATGTTAAAAACGTTCAAGTGACTCACTTTGAGACTCGATATCTCATTCATATTAACTACAATTTCAACAACTATTAGATGGTTGTGAAGACCTCGTCACAAAAAACGCAAAACATACAACCAACAAAAAAAATTTCAGCATATATATATATGCTAAACGTGTCAAAAGATTGTGAAAATTAACTTTCGTAAACCCTAAACCAACAAAACATTTAAGTGACTCACTTTGAGACTTAATATCTCATTCATACTAACTACAATTTCAACAATTATTAGATGGTTGCGAAGACCTCTTCACAAAGGACGCAAAACATACAACCAACAAAAATATTTTCAACATATATATATGCTAAATTATGTCTAAAGATTGCAAATATTAGATTTTCAAACACTAAACAAACATAACTCTAAACCCTTAAAAATAAAATGGTGCACAAATCCCTAAGCCACTAAATTTTGTTTTTCCATTTTATTCATTTCGGGTATAACTAGGCTCGAAATGGCCATTTTATTTTATTTTTTGTAAATGTTAATAGTATAAAGTGGAACCAAATAGTAGAAGATTTGGATTATTTGGATTTCGATTAAACCTAGGCACGAAATGTCTTTTTTAATTTTATTTTCGTTTTCTTGTTTAATTAAAATGGTGACACGTGTGTGTTTTATTTTCGGTTATAACTAGGCACGGAGAATCTTGACATTTTAGAAAAGTTGAAAAAATCGGTCCTCTGCAAGACAAGTAAAACTCTGACGGTCCATTTAAGTAATTTTCACTTTTTTTTATCTAGACTACTTATAATGCAGAAAGCCTTTTTGAGTATTAATGACTCTAAGATAGTTGAAAATTAAGGTATACAGTATTATATATGATGTGTACAACCGGTTGATGCATCAACACATATATCAATTGAGTTATCAACATCACATTTAATGATAGTTTCAAACCCCCTCAATGAAAACTACAATTGAAAAAATATATTATACAAACCAAGCAGACTACTAAATACAAAAACAAACAAACAAAATGATACAAACTAAGTAAAGTTTCACCAATTTTTTTTTATTGATTATAATCTCTAAACATATAAACTAATAGGTAAAGTTATTGCCACAAACGTATAAATGATACAAATTATTGGTCGAAAAAATTAAATTACATAGTATCCGCTATCGCATCGCGCGTAACCTGGTAGTTTCTATTAGCAGTAGACTTGTAGCCCTTAGGCTCTTTATGAGAAAGAAGAGCAACAATAAGAGCACTTTTGCGAAACTCAGTGAGATCAGCAATGTGTTTTGTTTTAAAAATTCCTGCTCTTGAACGAGTTGTCATGGGATGGGTATTGGTAGCCGGAACTACTGGTGGTGGCGTAGGAGTTTCCGGAGTTGCTAAAGGTGGCATATGAGCTTGTGAAGGCGGTGTAGGAGCTGCAGTAGAAGGGGCTGGTTCAGCCATAGGTGCAACTGATGGCAAGGAGACGGTCTCGGGACAAAGAGAGCATGGTGGCGATGATGAAGTTTGAGCACTTGAAGGGTCACTGGGCTTTGATTGGGCCGGCAGTGACAACGATGGCTCCTCAAAGTTGGTAGAAAGGAGTTTGCCAAGATTTACCGAAGAAAGTGTCCCGGAAAAAGGGAAATTTGTCTCGTCAAACTTAGCATGCCGTGTAGTATAAATTTTAGATGTGGTTGGATCGAGACAACGATAACCTTTATACTGAGGACTATACCCGATAAAAACACAAGCAATGCTCCGTGGTGCAAGTTTGTGGTGAGTAGTTCATTAAGTAGGAAAAACTCGACAACCAAAAGCACGAAAAACATTATAATTCGATTGTGCAATTAAAGAGCATTTCAAAGGGACTTATCATTCAACACCTTTGTGGGCAAACGGTTTATAATATAAACGGCTGAAGAAAAAGCATCAACCCATAAAGTTGCTGGAGCATTAGCATTAAACAACATTGCAAGACCTGTTTCTGTGATATGTCTATGCTTTCGTTCTGCCCGACCATTTTGTTGCGGAGTATATGGACATGAAACACGATGATGAGTGCCATTTTCAACTAGCAAGGATTTAACCCGATGATTTAGAAATTCCGTGCCACCATCACTTTGAAATGCCTTTATCTTGCATGAGAATTGTGTTTGAACAAAACTCAAGAAGGTAGTAAGAACTTGAAAGAATTCAGACTTATGTTTCAAAGGATAAAACCATGTAAACCGGGAGTAGTCATCAACAAATATAGCATAATATAAATAGCCATCAGTAGACATAACCGGAGATGGCCCCCATAAATCACAGTGAATCAAATCCAAAACATGCAAAGATCGTTTTTCATTAATAGGAAATGGTAACTTGTGACTTTTAGAAAGCTCACATGAAGAGCAAACAGTAGGTCTAGGCAAAACAGAAGTAACAAATAGATAACCAAGTTTATTTAATAAAGAAATTGTGTCAAAGGCAACATGACCTAAACGAGTATGCCATAGTTCATAGGAGACACGAAGCCGATTAGAATTGAGTCCTGCAACAAGAGCTTTATGACCATGTTCTAGCACGCACAATCCGTTTCACATCGCCCTTTGCTAGGATGTCCTTTGTTCGTCGATTCAATGTTAAAAGTATTATGAGAGAATAAAACATCAAGCTCGGTGAGTCTTGATTAACTTACTAATAGAAAGAAGATTTTCAGTAAGTTTAGGAACAACAAGAACATCCAATAAATCAATATTCTTGGTGATAGAGGCATTTCCAATACGAGAAATATTTAGAATATTACCATTACCAACAGTGACGTGATCATTTCCAGTATACGGCATGGATGAATCAAGAGAAGCCGATGAGGTTACCATATGCGTGGAAGCCCCAGAGTCTACAAACCAGTCTGAAGAGTTGTCGGGAACATTACATTTAGCATGAAATGCTTGCGCCAAATTTGCATCCATAGAAGACCCACGTTGAGCAAAGGTAGAAAGATCGGGACACTTATCGGCATAGTGTCGGTTTGGACGACAAAGTTGGCCGATGGGGTGGGCGGCGACCTCACCTCGTCCACCAGACCGACCACCATGACCACCACGTGATGGAAATTGTTGGTTTGATGAAGATGAGCGGCCAGATTCAGCCATGAAAGCAGCCATCGCAGGAGACGATGAGGACCCATGCACCGATTGCAGAAATAGTTCGTGTCCCTCAGCCTGAGATATAAGATCTCGAAACAAGGGACGAGGTTTGTGATTCGAAGAGTCAGTAGAAAAGTCTCAAACGAAGAACCAAGACCACAAAGAAACCAATGGTTTTATCAACATCATCAGCAAGGCGACCAATTGCGACAAGTTGATCACAAATTCCTTAAACTTGCGACCATATTGAAAGCAGAAGATGTACCTTTTGCAATTGTGAAGAGAATCCCGGAGGTTTTGCATACGCTCAACGGAGTCGTGGCTATAGGCAGATTCCAACGCACACCATACATCACGAGCAGTGGAGAGACCAATGACTTCTGCCATGGCCTCTTCAGTGAGCGAGGCTTGAAGAATGAGAAGAGCTTTTTGATCAGCTTCCTTCCAAACAACGAATTCAGGGTTTGGAGAAGACGTGTCGGCGACTGAGATGGTGGGTGAAGGAGAGTCCAGCGAGCCATCAACATGATCAGTTAACTTCTGATAGGCCAGGAGTGGTAGAATTTGATTTTTCCACAAAAGATAGTTAGTGGAGGAGAGTTTGATGGTAAGCATGTGGAGAATTGTGGAAAGAGACAGGGAAGATTTAGTAGCCATGATAGGGAGAAGAGAATGGCGGCAGTAAAGAAATTAGGGTAGGGAGGTGAGATACTTTTTCTGACCCTACTCTTTATCGCTCATTGGTCGGTGCTCTTCAGTATCTGACGATTACTAGACCCGACTTGTCTTACGCGGTCAATCAGGTGAGTCAATTTCTCCATGCTCCAACTAGTGCTCATTTCCAAGCGGTCAAACGAATCCTACGTTATGTAAAAGGCACACTTGCTTTTGGTCTCACTTTCAACCGCAATGTACACCCATCGCTTCTAGCTTATTCAGATGCTGATTGGGCCCGATGTACTGAAACACGTCGTTCAACGTATGGATACTCTATTTTTCTTGGTGGCAACTTAGTCTCGTGGAGTGCTAAAAGCAGCCAACGGTTTCCCGTTCTAGTTGTGAATCTGAATATAGGGCATTAGCGAACACTGCTTCAGAAGTTGTATGGATTACTTCTTCACGTGAACTACATGTTTCTATGCCTTCCACGCCAACCTTGCTATGTGACAACAAGAGTGCAATCTTTCTCAGTCAGAATCCAGTTGCTCACAAGCGTGCAAAACACATTGATATCGACTATCATTTCGTTAGAGAGCTTGTGTCCTCCAAACGTCTTCTGACACGTTTTGTTCCATCCAATCATCAAGTGGCAGACATCTTTACCAAAATTCTACCGCGCCCACTCTTTGAATTTTTTCGCTCCAAGCTTTGTGTAGGTCTCCCTCCTCCACGCTTGAGGGGGGGGGGGGGGTATTAGCAGTACATCTGTACATAATGTTTAGTTATAGGGCTTGTGATTAGACTTATTATTAGTGGCCCATTAAGGCCTAGTTATTTGTTATAACCCTAATGTAATCCTTATATATTCTAGTAATGAGATATCTCAGAATCATTGGAGATCATAATCATCCTTATAGTTTCCAATTAAATAAAGATGGGTTGTTGGTTTTTCAAATAATTAGTTTGTTGTGCATATCAATGCAAAGCAAGACGTACACTCAACAATATCCATAAAGTCATGGCATATGCCTCTAGTATTAACTACAAAACACAATACATCACAATCACCAAATGTTATTGACTTATTGTTTTGCTTTAAAATAAAAATTATCCCTATAGTTTTCTCACCAAAATGAAAAAATATATATATATATAGGGGGTATTTGAGCCATTGGCGATGAATTCTACCTCTCTTTTCAATTTACTTTGCTCATGTTTCTCCAAAAAAAGTCGTCAAATCAAATAGCTGCATTCAACAACAATTATATTCGTTAGAACACTGATGATATTAGCGTTTAACAAATCAGAACTCAACATCTGCAAGTTACTTTATGTGTTTTTGTGTGGCTAGTGTACTCAACACCAGTAAGTTACTCGTGGTCATTTATATAAATTTCACTAGACATTTACTTTACATTACGCTAAATACACACAAAAGAGAGACCAAAATACGCATTGAACAAAGTCATCAATCTTGGAGTTCTAAGTTTTCTGCATTTCTTAGCAGAACTTTTTCTAAGTAATTGCAAACTAATTTGGTCTAAACTGTATCTCACTATGGGCTACTATGAATTTTGAGAATGACTTATACAAGGACATTGTAGTTGCTCTTGCTAATGAACACCAAAAATTTTCTTTCACTTCTTTCAAACTTTCCATAAATCTTAAATTCTAACACACTTCCTTCAATTCTATCATCTACCCATTCCTTCAATTCTTTTAACTAATGCATTCATTGATGAGTCAACCTCATGTTTTTTTAAACATAATACAAGACCCAAGATACCCTACTCTAACCTAGTTAAAGGAACACTTTTGAGTTCTGTCTCAACAACACCAAACTTACTTGTTCTTAAAATCTCCAACACTTTTCACTTCATCTCCCACACATTAACATCAACACACTTTTTTTGTATCACATACAAATACTCGCTCTCACACAAACACAAGAACAAAAAAACAGTCACTCTCTCCTTTTCTTCACACTTTCAGCCTTCTTCCTCATTAACATCAACACACTTTTTTTTATCACATACAAATATAACAACTGGTCCAAACTCTCAAACACACACAACAACTCACGCACACCACACCAACAGCCCAGCAGAGTCTTGTTTCGTTGCAGTTTTAGTGGTTTCGGTATTAATTTTAGTGGTGTTTCGACGCTGTAATTGTTTTGACCGGATCTGGCCAGATAAAGTTGAGGTTTGTTATTTTGGTCATGCATTTACGTACGCGTTTATGTTTTGGTGGTGTGCTTAGAACGTTTTTTCTGTTTGTTTTTTGCTCAGAGATATGCTAAGATCTGATAGAACGTTTCTGTAGTGTTTGGTAATTTTTAGTATACTCTCGAGTTCTGATAAAATCTATCTTTTGAGATCTGATTTCTGAGAACTATTATATTTGCTTGCTATACTTTGAGGCTGTAATTTTAAACCAAGATACCCTACTCTTACCAGAGACTGATAGGTAATTAAGGATGGTCGTATATGACCTAACTTTAATTAAAGATTTCTTGCTATATATTTGCTTGCTATACTTTGAGGCTGTAGTTTTAAAACCAAGATACCCTACTCTTACCAGAGACTGATAGGTAATTAAGGATGGTCGTATATGACCTAACTTTAATTAAAGATTTCTTGCTATATATTTGCTTGCTATACTTTGAGGCTGTAGTTTTAAAACCAAGATACCCTACTCTTACCAGAGACTGATAGGTAATTAAGGATGGTCGTATATGACCTAACTTTAATTAAAGATTTCTTGCTTCCTGTCACAAGTCTAAGTACAGATATACACACATGATACAACAATCATAAACACAAGAACTATAACCCAAACCTAACTACCCTCACCTATTCATACTTCCATTTTAACTCTCTCTTCTAGCTGTTCTTTACTTTTTGAAAGATATATTTGCATTTGAAATATATATTTGGATCTATTGATAGTTAACCTAAACTTATGGGTTAAATGGGTCATATTAGAAAGTATAGTATGTATTAGTGTCAAATATGTAATAAACGCAAAGCCTAAGGGCCGAACATGTTAGTTTGTAAGTTGAAAACTGAATAGCGGTTATAGAAAACGGTTGAAGCAATATGTCGCTTCACATATGTCGGTTAGAAAACTATATATAGGGTCAATATATCTGTAAGATTGTAATGAACGAAAATCTGCAAGTATAAACAAAGTATATTCATATTATTACCTGTGTTTCATTCATCATAGTAAGATCAAAACCCAACAATTGGCATCAGAGCACGTTAATCGATCCAAGAAAAAAACGAGTGCAAGTGACGATTGATTGAAAAGAAGGAATCAACAGCAAGATCGATTCCGGGAATCAACCGCAAGAAAGAAAGAAGATTTGATTCAACCTTGAACCAATCAAGTAAGAAGAAAGAAAGAAGGAAGAAGATACCTGGTTGTTGAAGAAATCGAAATATAGAAACTGTTTGTTGCAACCGGATTGAAGAAGAACTTGGAAGCAGTAACTTTTCCTTGATTCTAACCGGAGTTTGACCGGAGAAGACAACCCGTTTATTGGAAAAGAAAGAAAGGAGAAGTAAGAAAAGGGGACGATCAAATTGGTGTTCTTTGTGTCGACAATCACCAGGAACAAAAAGGGGGTTTCTTGCCCTAATTTTTGTGAGAACCGAAAGATAAAGAAAGAGGAAGAGGGTGTCTTTTGGTGCCATCGGGATACCAACAAGACACAATATTGACTAAGTCTTCTAATTTTAATCTTTATATTTCATTTTTGGTTATATAAAGTTTAAAGGAATTTAGTGATAAAGAAAAATAAGGAAGGCAATATTGATAAAGAAAGGTGTATTTTGATTGGGTTAGAAAGTAAGAAAAGTAAGATTAAGTTTTGTATATTTTTCAATTTAGGAGACAAAATAAGTTATTTTAAATTAGAAAAATACAAAACTAGTAAGAAGTAAGGAATTGAACTATTGTGGTTCACATTGTAAGAAGTAAGAAGAAACATATTGTTTTTAAAAACTCTAGTGTTTCCAAAGTAAGTAAGTAAAGAAAACGTTTAGCGTTTTTTTTAAAGTAAGAAAGTAAGAGAAAACCTATTGTTTTCAGAAACCTTAGCGTTTTCACCAGTAAGAGAAACTCAGTGTTTCACCAGTAAGAGAAACGTAGTGTTTCACCCAGTAAGAGAAACTTAGTGTTTCACCCAGTAAGAGAAACCATAGTGTTTCACCCAGTAAGAGAAACCTTAGCGTTTCACCAGTAAGAGAAACCGTAGTGTTTCACCAGTAAGAGAAACCGTAGTGTTTCACCCAGTAAGAGAAACCATAGTGTTTCGACCAGTAAGAGAAACCTCGGTGTTTCAAAGCAAGTAAGAAAGCATGGTAGAAGGTGACAATCATGATAACGCATCAAGTAGAGCATCAGTTCGAGAACAAGGAAGTATAGCACTTCAATGTCCAAAACTGAACGAATCAAACTACACAACATGGGCAATTATGATGGAAACAATCTTAAAGGCCTATGGACTTTGGGAAACGCTTGAAGATGCAGAAAAAGTAGATGAAAGAAAGATGCATACAACAAAAGCAATGATCCTCACAACATTGCCGGAAGATATTTTAATGCAAGTTGCACAAAGACGAGCCGCGAATGAAGTATGGGAATCAATTAAAGTACGTTATATTGGGCGCACCGAAGTTCGAAAGCACGCCTTCAAACTTTGAGAAGCGAATTAGAGACCTTAAAAATGAAGACCGATGAAACCGTGAATGACTTTGCGGGAAAATTGGGAAGCATAAGAGGCAAGTGTAAAAGTCTTGGTTCTAATCTTAAAGACAAAGTATTAGTAGGAAAGTTTCTGAACTCCGTTCCAAAGAAGTTTCTACCAATTGTGGCATCCATCGAGCAATATTCAGAAATTGACAAAATGACGTTTGAAGAAGCTGTTGGAAGACTAACTGCTTATGAAGAACGCCTCAAGAGTCAAGATGAACCGCAAGAAGATTATCATAACAAACTTCTAATGGCAAGTTCAAGTAATCAAGGCCGTGGTAGAGGACGAGGAAGAAACTTTAGTAAAGAAGAAAAAGGACGTGGAAGAGGTACAAGTCGAGAACAAAGCAAGAAAGAAATGAGATGCTATGAATGTGGTGAACTTGGTCACTTTGCATACGAATGCACCAAATGGAAGGATAAAGACAAGAAGCAAGAAGCGCATCTCATTTATCAAAGCGACGATGAACCAACGCTGCTATGAAGAGCAAGATAAAAGCAAGTTGAAGACCTGCCTTAAACCAAAGTTTAGTTTAAGGGGGAGTATTGATAGTTAACCTAAACTTATGGGTTAAATGGGTCATATTAGAAAGTATAGTATGTATTAGTGTCAAGTATGTAATAAGCATAAAGCCTAAGGGCGAACATGTTAGTTTGTAAGTTGAAAACCGAATAGCGGTTATAGAAAACAGTTGAAGCAATATGTCGCTTCACATATGTCGGTTAGAAAACTATATATAGGGTCGATATATACGTAAGATTGTAATGAACGAAAATCGCAAGTATAAACAAAGTATATTCATATTATTACCGTGTTTCATTCATCATAGTAAGATCAAAACCCATGGGATCTACAATATGTTAAACAGGTTGGTTTTCGAATAGTCCGATTTTTTTTTGCAAGTATTATGGATATGCAAAGCTTTTTTTTTTTTTTTTTTTTTTTTTTAATCGACTCTTAATTTATGTTGCAATTATTTTGTAGATTTTTTCATCATGCATTTATGCGCACCTCTCGCTTTGTTGGTGTGTTTAGTTTTTTGTTTGTTAAGTTTTACGATACAACTTTTTGTTTGGTGATGTTTAGTATACTTTTGAGTTCGATAAAATCTATCCTTTGAGATATGATATTAAAGAACTCTTTTTGCCCGCCGCTATACTTTGATTTTGTATTAAGAAGATGGATTTCTTTTACCTAACTTTGTGTAATTAAGGATAATGGTCGATATTTGTGTCTCTCTCACCAATTTGAAGTTTGGATTAAGATTTCTTGTTTCTGTCATAACCCAAACCTAACTACCCTCCCATACTTTCATTTTCACAAACTCTTCCCTTTCTCTTCTTCTTCTTGTTATTTACTTTTTGAAATGTATATTTGGTTTCGAATGGTGCGATATTGTTTTTGCAAGTATCTTGGATATCCAAAGCTTACGTTTTGTTTAATCGACTCTTAATTTATGTTGCAATTATTTTTAGATTTTTTCGCATCAAAGATGAGGTTTAAGATGATCATTAAACCAAACCTTCAATGGCGCATAATTCGTAATCATATGTTCAAAAGATGTACCAATATGACATTGTTCATGAGTTTCGGAGGTGATAAGGTAATTATTCTACTTGGTTGGTTCCTTTCTTGTTAATAACTAAGTGTGGTTACTATTTTACTTCCTGTGCCTATCTTTAATGTTGCTTATACTCAAAGTAGATCTAAAACACAAACTTTCCACCGCTCTTGGCGGTGATTTTGCTAGACTTCTATGTTTGTGGTTACAACCTATATCTCTTATTACAAATCTATTGACAAGCTAACAGAACACTTGGATATCTATTTATCTTGAACTTTTGAGGCGTTGTATATTGTCTGCTTGGGGTGTACATCTCCTTTGTTCATTGTACCGACTTTTATCCACACGTAATACTTGTCCCTAGGAGTCTATACTCGCGTTAGTTTTCTTCTTTAATGGCTATGGTTGAAACAAAAGCGTTGATGTAAAAAGCCGCCTAAGCGGGCCTAGGCACTAGGCGGACAAACAGCCCGATTTTAGGCGAATTAGCCAAACTAAGCGAAAAAGTCAAAAAGGCGGTTAAACATCAGCCAAGGTGGTCAACAAAGTCAACAAAAAGTCAAACATTTTTTTGAAAGGCATTTCTTTTAATTAAATATTAGGGGTTTTCTTTTCAATATACCCGACCCATATTTAATTTATCATAACATCTCAACATAAAAGAAAATTAGGGATTGCGAACACAGTTACGGGTTTTTCATATGAAATTTTGAACGTATTCTCAATGATTTGAATAATATGGACAAGATGAGAAACAAACATCAATTTAATATTTATGGTAGAAGTACTAGAAGTAATATGTTAACGTTTGAAGTTTTTAGTAATTGAATTGTTATGTTTATTTATGTACTGTAATTTTCCAACTTCAAACTATGTAAACTTTGAACTATTTAAAATTAGAAGTATTTTGTTATGTTATAAATATTATTTATAATATTTATATGTGTATTAAATTTCGATCCTCCTAGGCGGCACCTAGACAACGCCTAAGCAAATTCTGCTTCGAAGGTGGTCGACCACTCGACTAGCGCCTAACGATTTTTGGAACATTGAACGAAAGTACTTTTGAAATCGAACAACAAAACTACTAACAATACTTAAATCAAAAGAACGATTACCCTTTGTGATGCCTTTGCCTTAATGAAAATGGAAAACGAGACCTTTTTGTAGAAACCAAACACACTCCAAAGTAAAGTCGGGCATTTAATTGTGTTCTTAGATGAGAAAAGTTTCATCACTACAAGATTTCCCAGTTTCCCAGCGACACTTGGGGTCTTTCCCAAGCGACCTGTCGCTGGGGATTCGTTTCCCCAGTGACATGTCGCTGGGGAAACCTCGTCAGGGATTGTATCCTCACCGATAATCCCCGACGACGATGTGGGTCCCACTCATTTTTCAGTCAAAGAAATAGTGCCACGGTGGCATATGATCCCAGCGACATGTGCTAAAGTGATTACCACGTCTAATTAAAGCTAAAGTTAATTTCCAATTATCCCCAACGACCTGTCGCTGGGGAAAATATGTTTATATGTTGACAAGTCAACGAATAAGCATAGTATCCCCGGCGACATGTCGCTGGGGAAACTATTTTTCTCGCTGACTTGTCAACGTTTAGTGGTAGTATCTCCGGCGACAAGTCGCCGAAAAGTCTGCAATTTTATTTAATACTGACTGCACGGTGAGGCGACTTCAATTTTTACGAAAAATCTACCAAATATCAAACCTATACCAAAACCCTCACCACAACTTGTACCAAAACACAAATACAATATACCAGATCAACGCAATACAAATACATCACAACTTTTACTAAAACCGAAATATAATAAAGCTAAATCGTCCAAAATCCGAATAAGTCTACAAAACGTTGCTTCCTAGTCATAAACAGGGCTTAAATGTCAATATTCAACATGATAGATAGGGAAACAAGTGTTTAAATGTCACCAAGATGAACCTAAAGTACTAATGTAGCATACTAATAAAATATAACACAACTACCTCTAAATCGCCGTCATCCTCATCATCGCATTCTCTCGTCATCACCACACCGTCCTCCCTCTAGCAGCCGACTCAAACTCCTTAAACTTATCCAGGTATTTGGTAAACGAAAAGACTCATCATAAAGTATACCTTTCTATGCATGCTCTTGAGCGACTTGTCGGGCGGGCATACTTGGCTGGATGTGGCC
The DNA here is from genome assembly GCA_022545495.1 of Chrysanthemum lavandulifolium. Classification (NCBI taxonomy): domain Eukaryota; kingdom Viridiplantae; phylum Streptophyta; class Magnoliopsida; order Asterales; family Asteraceae; genus Chrysanthemum; species Chrysanthemum lavandulifolium. The sequence goes on from CM040239.1 coordinate 246,461,366, forward strand.
GTGATGGCAATACAGACCCACACGGGAATATGCCTGACTTACCCCTCTTGCCAGCGCATTGATCTCATCCTCAGTGTACTCACCGTAGCCTCAAAGCCTTTTCATCTCCTCCTATGTAGTGACAAAAACACAAGATAGTAAATATATTAGTCGGGTTGCTACATTATTTCTCGATAATTCATTAAAGTGTGTTTGAAACAAAACTTACATATATCGGTCCTCATCCTTAGGGAATACCGTCAACGGTATGTGTTCGCGGAAGGTGCCAATGAGTGAAGGGTACTCCACAATTTCGAGGCTGCCTTTGTACATACTGTACGCATATAAGATGAAACTAATTAAAACGACAAATCACAACACACAGCGCATAATCGATATATATGTATATATGCATGTAAAATAATTATAATGTTTATTACCATCTCATCTGAAGGCGCAGCGGATGCCGGGATCCATGTCGAGATATGACGAACTCTTTTTGCGGTTTAGCCGATTTTGAGCGGCTCGAGCAAGGTTCTTGGGATCATTCCAAAAGCGAATGTACTTATCCCACTCGCCCCACTGTAATCTCCTCGGGACGTGCCTTTGATCGCCTCCACATCGTAAATCCGGTGGTGGGGTTCGCCTTACAATGCTTGGCCTTGAAAGAAGCCTTGTTTGTATTGTAGGCTTTTGCAAGTGCATGTTGATGCCTTCGTAGATCTACGTCCGGTGGGAGGATTCCATGAGCGGCCCGAGGTCAAACAAGGTGCAATCATATACAACAAAGCAGCGAGTTAGAGATATAATTTATATATTTATTTAAATTTGTTTATTTATTTATATGATATAAATAAATAGCGAATTTAGATAAATATACGATTAAATAAATGAACACGATAATGAAATAAACATAAAAGGATAGCGGCCCCAATATTTGAAATGATCGCCGCCTGCTCCTTGGGACCTTCTCAAGAAGGGTAGTACAACGACACCTCTAACGACCTCCCGATGTAGTTAGACGGTGAGCCGCATGGGGCCGAGAGGGTTTAGGGTTTGTTTGTCACCGCATCAAAATTGATCGAGGCAGGGCCTTAATCTTCGTGATTTCCTTTAGCGAAAGGTTAGGGTCTTATCGCGAGTATTGACTGCTCGCCGCCGCCTAAATTGGGCTTTCGTTTACCTTTGCCCCCGGTGACGCCACTGTTCTCATGTTTCTTATAGTGGAGCAGGCGGTGAATACCCGAGTTTCTTGTAGTGAGCGGGCGGGCAAGGTAAACGAAAGCCCAATTTGGGCGGCGGGGAGCGGGCAGTGAATACCACGACAAGACCCGAACCTTTAGCTAAAGGAAATCGCGAAGATAAAGGCCCGTCTCGATCAATTTTGATGTGGGTGACAAACAAACCTAAACCTCTCGGTCCCCATACGGCTCCGGTCTAACTACATCGGGAGGTCGTTAGAGTGTGCACTACCCTTCTTGGGAGAAGGTCCCAAGGAGTGGAAGGCGGCGATCATTTCAAATATTGGGGTTAGTTATCCTTTTATGTTTATTTCATTATCGTGTTCATTTATTTATTGTGTATATTTATCTAAATTGGTATTTATTTATATCATATAAATAAATAAACAAATTTAAATAAATATATAAATTATATCTCTAACTCGCAAGTGCAAAAAGCCTACAATACCAACAAGGCTTCTTTCAAGGCCAAGCATTGGGCGGACCCCACCACCGGGACTTACGATGTGGAGGCGATCAAAGCGAGCACGCCCCGAGGAGATTCAACAATGAGTGGGATAAGTACATTTAGTTTGGAATGATCCCAAGAACCTTGCTCGAGCTCAAAATCACTAAAGCCGGAAAAGAGTTCGGTCATATCTCGACGAGGATCCCGATCATAGCTCGCCGAGATGAGATGGTAATAAACATTATAATTATTTTACATGCATATATACATATATATCGATTATACGCTTTGGTGTGTTGTGATTTGTCGCTTTTAATTAGTTTCATCTTATATGCTGTGTATGTACAGAGGCGTGCCTCGACACTCGTGAGTACCCTTCACTCATTGACACCTTCCGTGAACACATACTGTTGACAGGGTATTCCCTAGGGATGAGGACCACCGCATATATGTAAGTTTTGTTTCAAAACACACTTTAATGAATTATCGAGAAATAATGTAGTTACCCGACTAATATATTTACTATTTTGTGTTTTTATCACTACATTGAAGGAGATGAAAAGGCTCGAGGCTACGGTGAGTACACGGAGGATGAGATCAATGCGTGGCAAGAGGGGTAAGCTTCGTGGCATATTCGTGTGGTCGGTATTTCCATCACGGGCCACATCGAGCCAAGTATGCCCGCCCAACAAGTCGCTTCAAGAGCATGCATAGAAAGGTAGACTTTAGGATGAGTCTTTCGGCGACGCCAATACCGGATATGTTTAAGGAGTTTAAGTCGGTGGTGCTAGCGGAGTGGCGGTGATGACAAGGAGAGTGGCGATGATGAGGATGACGATTTACTTAGAGGTAGTTGTGTTATATATTAATAGTATGCTACATTGGTGCGTTAGGTTCATCTTGCGACATTTAAACACTTGTTTCCTATCTATCATGTTGAATATTGACTTTAAGCCCCTGTATATTGTATTTGTGTTTTGGTACAAGTTGTGGTGAGTCTATCTGAGGTTTTGAGTGCGGTTTGATATTCGTAGATTTTTCGCGAAAAAATGCGGAAATCGCTCTGTGCGTGTGTATAAAAAATTGCGGATTTTCCGGCGACTTGTCGCCGGGTTACTACCCACTAAACGTTGACAAGTCAACGAAAAAATAGTTTCCCCAACGACATGTCGTCGGTGATACTATTTATATTCGTTGAATTGAGTCGCTGGGGATAATTGGAAATTAACTTTAGCTTTAATTAGACGTGCTAATCACTTTAGCTTAACCCAAAGATTCCCCAATGACATGTCGCTGGGGATCATATGCCACCGTAGCACTACTTCTTTGGTGAAAATGAGTGGGACCCACATCGTCGCTGGGGATTATCGGCGGGATACAATCACTGACGAGGTTTCAATAAGATTCCTAGCGACATGTCACTGGGAAGCGAATCTCAAACGACAGTCGCTGGGAAAGACCCAGCGTCTGCTGGGAACCGGTAAATGTTGTAGTGGCATGGTCTTTAGGATTGCAAGGTGTTCTTGATAATTGAGGACTTATGGTTTGTGTTAAATTATAAATGCTTATTGTAATATGCTTTTTTGGTATAGTTTTAAGTTTTAACAATTTGCATTTTTTTTCTTTGTTAATGTTGTGCGGGTAGAGAACACCCAAACTATGCTCATGCACCAAATGGTATGAGCTGGTTGGCATGTGCCCGTTCTAGGAATGTAGTTTGGTGCATAGATACCAACCCAATAAAAAAACACTACATGAATCTGAACATATAAAAAAAAATAGAATATATGACGTGCGAGGGTGCGAGTAAATACATAAGCCTTCAGCGCAACTTTGTACCTTGTTTTCAGTCATCAAAACCCTTGGACGCATGCCCTAGTTTTTGGATTATCTCTGGTCCCTGTTTCTTTTTTTGTTGCACTATAATTCCCCTTCATAGTAGATCTTTATTGGTCAACATACGTACGCATCATTGGCCAGCAAAGGAGAGGTAAGCGTGCTAGATTCAATGCGGTAGCATACAATTGTTTTTTGGTAAAGGAGGGATTCATGTATGCTACCGGAGGTCTCACGAGTCTCCCTACTTTCGGGTTTATCATTTCACCTCCCTCGTACCCCGCTCCGACGGGATTCAGTATGTTGTTGTTGAGAGATTCATGTACGCCTCTAAGGGTACAGTATAAAGGATGTCATAACTTATTATTGTGTTTTTAGAGGTACTATTTATAAAGCAAAACTGATGTGTTGACTTATCGGTTTCATTGAAAAGATCGCATAGGGCATCCTGATTTTATAGATGGCACTATGGGTTAGCTAGGTAGCGGATTTTGGTCGAAAAGGATCTCCTTCAACTTGTTTGATCATAATTATATTAATCTTTTATTCGTTTTATGTACTACAATTAATTTAATACCCTTCAAGATGAAGCTAAAGTTTACAGCTCAATGTAACTAAAATTTAAGCTAAACCTTTTACACTCCATGGACTCGGTTAAATTCACAATGAAATTTAACATGACAATGTAGCTCCATCTTCCACTCATAATTAAAAACTCAAATTTAACAAACCCAACTTAGCTGCTTGTCTGTCTTCGGAATTGTGTTTTGGAGAAGATTGTCCGACTATTGCATTCGCAAAACATAGACAATCGAAATGTTTGCCAATGTGTTTGAAAAAAGTGACTGTCAAAATCAAGATAACATAATTTTTTAAAAGAAGGGATTGAGATGCCCTGTTTAAAAAGGCTTGATGGCACATCTACTGCTATAAGGATTAAGGCATGCAATAACTGTTGCATTTATAATACATGACATACAATAAAACATGTAGACATCAAGAGTACAATGGAAGACTAAAGATCATCACAAATAAATAATTAGCGAAAGTATGCGTAGCGTACCTCTTGCGAATGTCGATCTCTTGAGCAAAACAAAGAAGTAGTTTAAAGAGTTGTCCCTTACCGTTCTACAACTCAAACCAATTGGTGTAACAATAGTGTCTTACTACCACGTTCTTGTACACACGAATTAACCAATGAATCAAGCGATTGCTAGATCTAACACAAGTCCTCGTTTTAAGGAAAAACGAAACCGAACTCCCTAACAATGGGGTGTTCGGCCGAATAGGGACAAGAGAGAGGAGAGGAGAGATCTAGGGTTAATTCAATGCACAAAGTTATAAAAAACCCTAGAACCTAGCCTTGTTTATATAGTGAATGGAAAACTTTGGGAACAAGTTAGGGCTTGCGTTGAGAACCCATTCCCTTGGCCGGCCACTAGACAAGCCCAAGAGAAACCCATAACTTTTCCTTTTCAAGATTTTCATTACTAGTCCTTTCTTTTCATTTAACGGTCGTTAGTCATTTTCCGTTAAATACTTAACGATCGTTAACGGACTTAATGTGCAATAATTAGTCGTAAACATTAATTATTTAACTTTAATTCTCATTCGCTAATGTGTGCAATCCCGTGGTCACGAGTTCGAATCCGGACATTTACGTGTTTGTAAATATATACATTTCCAACAGCTCCCACTTGGATATGTTTACAAAACATGAAATGACATTGGTTAGCGTCTAGCAAAACGCCAATGTCCCCGGTACAACTCGTGTATGGTTTTCTGGAGAAAAACCAAGTTTTGATGATTCATCCTTTTGTTTCTAATACTATGTTAATAAGAATATGGATCTTACTCATTTCTTAATTAATTGTTCTGTTTCTCGCTTTATGTGATTGATCATGTTGTTCCCCGTTCACTATCGTTTAAAACAGCTTAAGTTTATAAAACAAGTTAATAGTGAACTATGACTGAAATTAACATAAGAAGAGCACACTAAGTAATTTTCAACATCATATTCTTATTAGAAATAAATCAACAAAGAATACGTTACCCAAGTACTTGTGGAATAGTACTTGGGATTGAAATGACAAAGTTGGGTGACTCCTCTCTAGCTCGGGGCTAAGTCCGAGCACAACTCTTAGAGCTCATTGAGCTATCTCGGGAACTAAGTTGTATTTGGAGGAGTGAAAAGATGGCTTGCGTGTATGTGTGTTTTACAATTCACAAGCTTAACCTTTTCACTCCATCTCTTATGCTATTTATACATGTATGATATTTGACTCTTTCCTAAGTGACAACCGACATCATCTGAAGACAAAATCTTGATGTATTTTGTGCGTATTCTAAAGACTATTCTAGGTAAGAGACAAGACTACTTTCCTAAGTTCGGTGATGACAGAGCACGATCTTTTGGTTGACTTTGGTTGATAAGGACTTCGTCTTATCGATTCAACCTTTTCCCGCCTTGTCCCGTTCTTTCTTTAGTCTTTGCATCCTTGGTCTTCTACTTGAGTTTGTCTTGATGTAAGAGTTGGAGAGTAGTCTTAGGGATTCGGTGAGTTATTGTCATCACACCTTTGAATCCATCATCTTCTTCTTGACTCGGTCTTCACCCTTTAAGTTCCGCCTTCGAGTGGAGAGACTTCTTCACGCCTCGTCTTGAGTATCCGAAGATGACTCGAGAGGCTATGCACTCGGTGACTGATTAGTGTTTAACGGACTAAACACTTGGGCTATTTTCTATTCAAATCCTAGATTAAGGGTTTGAGTATTTCTTGAATCAACAGTCTCTTCCTATTTGGATATACAAATAGCCTAAGTGGTTGATCAGTGTAAGTGAGCAAGAGGCTTCTTCTTACACTGAATGTACTAATGAATACAATAATGAACACTGAATATTTTAACAAAACATACATCGTTTATTGATCAAATTACAAAAGGCTCCTATCACTAGTACAAAAGATAAATCAAAATGATGTCAGTTGAGATGGATCCCTAGTGCTTCAAGCTTAGGCTTCTTTTTTAGGAGTGTTTCTTTGTCAGGGTGCTCTCTTATCTTGGCATTCGGTCTTGGCGAGAACCTAATGTTTCTTTGGGGTTTAGATTTGAGAGGCCAGCGGTATGTAGCTCAACATTGCGCCTACACCACTGATCAATATCACTCCATCTTTGAAAAGCAGGGTTTCCATAGACATCAATGTGGAATAGCCCTCTTCGAGGCTTCTCGATCACTAGACAGTTCACAAACTTAACACCTTGGTAACTCCTGTTGCATTCGGTCAGGTACTTTTATTTCGGGTTGGAACTCAACTCTCTTCCTTTTGCCGGTGGATGATTGTGGTTGAGATCCTTGAGGTGCGATTAAAGCGGGTGAATTCCAGTTGGTTTGGACAATCTCTCGATCTTTCATATCTTTTCTTGAGCATTTTCCTCGGGTCCTTAACCACGCATTCTTCTTCTTTTCAATAATTGGACCAAGTTCATCGAGTTCGGTGATCCGAAGTCGGTGAATTTGAGAGGATCATGAACTTGAAGTGCCTTTTATCATCCCTCTCAGAGCGTTCATGGCGGAGGTTTGGTATTAGGGACGATTCGACATATGTGATCTTTTGAGGAAGCCTTTGGCTTGTCATTGTCGATTGTAATCCTCAATTACGCTTTTCACGAGAGCTTGAGTTTTCTTCTTCTTTTCTTCAAGCTTGTTTCTCATTGCGCCATTTGAGCGACTGAGCTTCCTTGAACTTTTGTCTGCTGACCTTTTGGAGCTTGCTTGCATCTAATCCCATGTTTTCAACTCTCTTCTACGACTACCTTTGATGCTTCTCTGTTCTTTTCTCTTCCTCCTAGTTTCAATCTTCTTTCTTCTTTAGCAAGATGTTTAGCCATTTGTTGTGGTGTGATAAGTATTGATGTCGCCGATTTTATAGGGAATCTTCTCGGGCTCGGTCGCCATTTTGCCTTTTCTTTTGTCTGGCCCGAGGAAGATGAAGTTGCTACCGGGGTGGTGGTGGTGTTGTTATTGGTGTGATTCTTGTCGATGTTGTTGTTGTTGATGTTGTTGGTGGGATTGATGAGATAGGTGTTCTTGAGACCGTGGTGGTGATGATGAGATTTGAGCCATCGATCTTTGTTAGTGTTAGCTTTGCTCTGTAGCCGCCCTAGTTTTGCTCTGTAGCCGTTCGAGATCTTTGTAAATGATCTCCCTATGTCGACAAAGTGACCCCATTCATTAAGATGTATGCCATCATCAACCGAATAGAGTTAACTTGTTCGGTGGATGAGTGGTTCCGCCGAGGACCGAATCACAAAAGTGAAGAGGATCCTCAAGCCACGGGGAATGAGCTTTTAGTATTTGGGGTCTTGTCCAAAAGTTGGATCTAAAGCGATTTGTTTTAACCCATCCTTCACTGTGGAGGGTTCGGGATGGGCGACATAAGCACCTTTGTTATAATCTAACCTGTTGAAGTGCAAAGCGTTTTGCAATCCGAGGTGTATTGTTTCCTCATTTAGGCGAACGATGAGATACTCACGAGGGGTCTAAGGTTATTCTCATCGATCTTGAGGACATTTTACAAAGGCCGATTTGAGTGGGCGGTTGAATAAAAATTTATAATGTCTTTATAGGTTGGGACATTTTCGGGATATTCAAAATTTCCTATGACATTATTTGTTTTAAATTCAACGTTAGTAAGATCCCTCACCCATCGAGAAGCAAGCGGAGAGATTGTGTTCTAGCCATTTCCATTAACGAAAATTTTAGGGTTTAAAAATGTTTTGACTAGAACAATCAAAGTATTTAGATCTCTTCAAGTTTGTGATGAAAAACTTTTGTAAATGTTTACAAGAAGGGTTTTTCCAAAAGAGGTTTTGAAGAGATTGAGAACACACAAATATTTACGGTTTGAGAAAGAATTTTGTGAGTTTAGTTGCGAGAAAATAATTTGTGTGTGTTTGTTTGTGTTGGAAGAGGGTATTTATAGAGTGATAAGAGGGTGTTTTGTGCACAAATGAGAATATTAAAAGTCGGTTTTGAAAGGCGTTTGAATTTCCACATTTAATGCTACCACTCCATTACCCGCCGTAAAATCCGTTTTCAAGGAGCGATTGCGATGCAAGAAAAGTGCACTTTTGCGAGATAAAATATCAATTTGATATTTTTGTGAGAGGCCTTAAATGCCAAGTGGGATGACGATGAAGACAAAGAGACATATATTCCTTTATTAAATTGGCATAGTTACCAACCTAGGACATTTAAGTAAGCGATACTTGGATCATTTAGTTACTCATTCAATGCTCTTTGTCAAGTGTCGGGGACCCCGAATGAGTCTTACTTATTCGGTGAGAGGTTGGTTTTGGATGTTCGGGGAGAATGAACCATTTCGGAGAACTCACCGAGATTGGTTTCGGATGTCAAGCATTCCTAATTGACTTTCGATCTCACGAAGGTAGGTTCATCCAAGGGTTTGGTGAAGATATCGGCCAGTTGATATTCGGTAGGGATGAAATGAAGTTCAATATCTCCTTTCATTATGTGATCACGATGAAGTGATATCGATATCAATGTGTTTGGTTCTTTGGTGGAGGGCGGGGTTGTTAGAGATTGCAATAGCACTAGTGTTATCACGGAAGATGGGCACCATTTTGTAATGGATGTCATAGTCATTGAGTTGACTTTTCATCCATAATACATTGGCACAACATCCTCTGTGACTACATATTCGACCGGTGAGGACATAGCCTTGATTGTTGCTTCTTTGCACTCCAACAAACCAATTTTCCTCCAAGAAATTGACGGGACCACGAGGTACTTTTAGGTCCATGTTACACCAAACATAATCGAATCGAGTAAGAGATCAAACCACGAGCATTTTGGATAATAGAGTCCAAGGTTTGGGGTTCCTTTCGTGTACCGAGTATTCTTTGGTCTGTAGTGAGGTGAGATTCTTTGGGATTGACCGATATCTTGCTATTAAGCAGATGAAAATTGTATATCCGGCCTAGTAGCGGTTAGATACATCGGTGAGCCAACAATTCCTCACGAAATGGGTTTGATTGGTGATTTGCGGTGAGATCGGGTCCAAGGTTGTTAGGTGGGACCATTGGTGTCTTCACCGAGGCGATCGAGATATCTCATATTTCTTCAAGAGATTTACGGTGTATTTCTCTTGGTGGTGGATATTCCTTTATCGGTTTGCACGATTTGTAGTCCAAGAAAGTATGTGAGTTCTCCCATCATGCTCATTTCAAACTTCTTTGTCATTAGTTTTCAAGCTGTTTGCAAAGTTTGTAGTTTGTTGAGCCAAAATGATATCATCAACATACACTTGGACTAGAATCACATCTTGTTGAGTTCTATAGACAAACGATTGTGTTGTCTATCTTTCCTCGACAAACTTGTTTTGTATAAGGAAGGTGAGAGAGTTTCATACCATGCCACAGGAGCTTGTTTAAGTCCATAAAGGGCTTTGTCAAGCTTGCACATAGTCGAAATTCACTACTCTCAAAGCACGGAGGTTCTTGAACATACACATCTTCCTTGAGATCACCATTTAAGAATGCACTTTTAACATCCATTTGGTAGACCACGAAGTTCATGTATGTTGCATATGCAAGGAAGATCCGATGGCTTCCATTCTTGCAACAGAGCAAATGTCTCATCATAGTCAATGCCTTCTTGTTGATTGTAACCTTTGGCTACAAGTGCGGCTTTGTTTTTAATGATGATGCCATTTTCATCGGTTTGTTTACGAAACCCACTTCATTCCTATGACTACTACATCCACGAGGACATTTGATCAAGGTCATGACCTTGTTTTTATCAAACTGCAGTTCTTCTTGCATAGCCCGAACCCGGCTTGGGTATTTTAGAGCCTCGGTGACACTTTTGGGTTCTATTTCGATAGGTAATCGGCATATAGACATTCATTGGCCGAGGTGCGGTTAGACTAACGACCATGCTTCTAGTGAGCATGCCCTCGGTGGGTTCACCAATGATGTTTACAAGCTCAATATCACGAGTTCTTGTCCACTTACTTTGTGGTGCCGGGATTTGAGCTTGATGATGTCATGGGTGTTCGGATGTGAGTTCGGTGCAAGAGTCACCGAATCATTTAGATCATCTGTAGACATGTCTAGTTCGAGTTGAGATTCGTGAGTTCTGGGTTCACGATTATTTGAATCGGTGTTTCCCTACCCAATAGACCGATCGATTATCAATGAACTCACCGATGGTTGGTTGGGGTAGGTTGTGAGGCAAGACATAATATGAGATGTCAACATCGACTGATATGAGGAATTGAATTGATGTTGTACTCATCGGAGGATATCTTGATGAGTCATCAATTCCTATTTCCTCCACCGAGGTGTTGGTGAACTGATGCTTTCAATACTTTCATCAACGGTGACATGAAAGGTTTCCTCAACTTGTTGTCTCCTTGTGTTAAAAACCACGAAGGCTTTGGAGATCGGTGAGTAGCCTAAGAAGTATCCATCATCGACTTTTGCATCAAACTTTCCTAGATGATCCTTGTGGTTATGAATGAACACAGGACATCCAAACACATGAAAATAGCCGATGTTAGGAAGTCTACATTTGAAGATCTCATATGGGGTTTTATTATGTCTTTTGACAATGATAGACTGTTTTGAGTGTAACAGCGGTTTGGTGCTTGATCCGGAAATGCTTGGAGAGGGTGAGCCATTTAACATGGTTCTAGCGACCTCAATGAGGGTTCTCTTTTCCTTCAAAGAACCCCATTTTGTTCGAGGGGTATATGGAGATGAGAAATTTTGAGAAATTCCTTTTCATCACGTAAACTTTCAAGCTCTTGATTTACGAACTCGGTACCATTGTCGATCCCGATTTGTTTAATGATAATGTCATTACGGTTTTCATTCTTCACGATAAATGACATTATTGTATCCATTGCTGACTCTTTTTGAAAGAAAGTATCGCAAGTGTATCTTGAGAATTCATCAACAATGACAAGTGTATACTTCTCATCTTGGATTGATCGGGACCGACGGTCCAAAGAGATCCATGTGCGAGGAGGTGAAAGCGACTTTGATGGAGAAATTTTGTTTGGTTTTGAATGATGCTCTCTGGTGTTTACCTTTTTCACAAAAGAGCATGGTTTGTCTTTTCAAAAACCGGTGATGGTAAGCCAAGGACCTTGTTTTGTTTTGCCAAGTTGTTGAGGTTTTGAAGTTTAAGTGTGAGTCTCTTATGCCATAGCCAATTGATAGTTTCGGTGGCTTTAGCAAAGAGACACGTTCCATCTTGGGAGAGTGTTGACATGTCTAGCACATAAACATCATCTCCTAGGAGCTATCAACACAACTTCCTTGTTGGCATTGAAAATGGTACCTTGTTTATCATTGAATTATACAATGTATTTAGCATCACATAGTTGGTGACATTGATGAGATTGTATTTGAGACCATTGACATAGGCTATTCTAGAAAACTATTCCATTGCGTTCTTGAACCATAACCTTGATGGGACATGATGAGTTATCACCAAATACTACCTTGGGCCTGGTTCCTTTACATACTAGTGCATATATTCCTTCACACGGTCATGCTTCTTGAGCATCCCTTTGTTTAGATGCCAAATAGGCTCCCCGGCATGTCTCTGCACAAGTAGTAAACCGAATTAGTTTCTCTTCGTGACCCACTTACTAGTGGGCTTGGATCTCAAGGTCTCTTTGAAATTTGCAATTGACTCATGGTCGGTGGTTGTGTGCATAGTGCTACCACATGTTTTGCATTTAGAGGTGAGGATGACTCGGTAACTCTGGGTTGTTTGGAATTTCTCCTTGCATGAATGACCTTTGTCATGTTGGGATGTCCCATGAGCTGGATTACCGCATATATCACGGCATGTATTCATGAGACAATCATCGATGATGATCATTAAACCCACGTGGTAAGCGAGAGGAAAAGGTTTTGCTCTATTCTTTGGAGCACTTTGGAGGATGAAGCATCTCGATGACCAACTTTGGTATAGTTTGCTTGGTGACATCTTGTAGATGGTCTGCGATCTGTGATCATCCTTTTGCAGATCATGCAAAAAGGATTCTATAGCGATTGTCAATGGTATGGCCGGTATAATGACCTGACTCACTTTTGTTTGTTTTAGAGGTTGACTTAGACTTTGAGGCGGAGGAGGTGACTTTGTCTCCTTGATTGGTTCGGGACCTTTCAATGGATTCCATTTTTGAGAAGCTTCCTCACAAGTTCGATCGATTCTTGAATTTGGTCGACTTGGTGGGGACAGAGGATGTTGAAGTCTCGGTGAGGGTAGACTCTTATTGGATTAGTTTTGCTTGTCTTTGTAGGATGGTTCTACCAAGTCCGGACCTTTCCTTTGGTGAGTGAGGATTGAATTTTAGAGGAGTAAGCTCGGAGCTTGGATCGGCACCACAAAGGGTTTCAAGGGTGGAAGCGGTGTTTGATTACGCTTGAGACTCGAGATGTGATCGGTACCATGGTCATCTCGAAGTCCTAGCATGTTCTTAAGAGCTTGGCTCTCGGGCTCAAGAATCCTTCGAATCGAGTTTGGAAGCTTACTCTCGGGATTAACCCGTTCAATCCGATCCTTTGGAATTTGGAGTTGTCAACATGTTGGTAATCATACCACCAGACACAAATGGTTTTGAACTTTGGTCTTTGTTGCGAGTCGGGAGATGATCTTCACCTATGTTCTCTTTTTGCTCTTGGGGCACCCACAACATCAAAGACCACAGGATTCTTAGCAATCCAACTATCAAGAATATCTTGTTCCTTTTAAGTTCATCTTGAAGAGCGATTTCTCTTAACTAGTTAGTGTTTTGAATTTGCAATGTGACAACCTCAAGCTTGGCTTGTTTTAAAATAAGCGATTCATCTCTACACTTGTTTAATTCAAAACTTAGCTTGTTGTATTTTGAAAAGAGATTTAATCTTTGCTCTTCTACGAACTTAAGGTCAACATTAAGATAATTCATATAATCGCCAATCGAGTCATCATCCATAGATAGTAAGATGTTTACCTTTTTCATAGTGATGTTGACCCATTCCCGTTTACGGCATGATTCTTTCCAAGCGCTAGCTTGTCCTTTTCTCGAGAGGGCCATCGATTGCATCGACATGCACTATTTCATCATCGATGACACGGCTCTTCATCGATCGAAGGTCTTAGCAACAAGGCCTTTGTTTTACCCTGCATGATTGAACACTTTTGTTGTTTCGAGGGGTGGCCTCGAGCAATGCAAGCTTAGCTTTGACTTTCTTATACTTAGCTTAAAAGTCACAGTTTGTTTTGATCATTTGTTTTGAAAATTTTGATGAGGCCGATAGATTTTGGTTGAAATTTGCTAAAGCCTCGAGGACCGATTTGATACGATGGTTTATAAGAGGGTTCGTAAATTGTTTTGAAAAACGGTCTTTTGCAAAATGACCTCTTTTGTGACACTTAAAGCATTCAGTGTCCTCATTTGCTTTGGCATTGAAAAACCTTTGTTTCTTTTATAAACCTTCGAGAGTTAGCAAGAGTGCCCTTTCCGAAATTCGATGTTCGGTCATTTAGGTACTCCTCACTTGATCTCTCATCGGGCTCATCATCCGAATTTTCACGAAAATCTTGAACAACATTGTTAGAATAGAAAGCGGTTGATATTGGTGATGAGGTGGTGGTCGGGGACTTCTTGACTTCACGAGACTTCTTTAAGTCGAGGGTATCGTCATTGATGAGATTTTCCTCATAGACAAATTTTCCATAAATTTCGAGGAAGCTCAAGATTTTGGATATGATTAGCATTCCTAAGTCCCCGAGAAATTCAACCACTTCTGGAGGCTTGACAAAACCAACATTGATTTCATGTTTGGACAACTTAACACCATCATTTGACAATTCATTTAAAAGAGTTTTGTACACGGTGTAAGTTTGAGAGAGAGTTTCGAGTCCTTAGCCACGAAGGTGTTATACTCAAGTTTCGGGTCCATTATCCTGTTTTCCTTGGTATCGGATGGTCCTTCATGACTATGAACTAGGTCATCGGGTTTGCTTATTTGTACTACGACTTATAACAGACTCCATAATGTCGTCGGAAGACAAGATATTATGATACTTTTGAGTCTTTGGTCTGGTTGACCACTCTCCTTTCATCTTGGGTCCATTGAGCTTGAGGTTTGGGCAACCCTTGATCTTTGGGACAAATGGACCTTCATATATACACTTGATATAATAAGGTTCCATCCCAATCAAATAGCAAAGCATTCGCTTTTCCATTTGTTGAATTTTCCAACTTCAAGTCTAGGGCAACTTGTTGAATAAGCTCCACCTTTTTATCGACTAGTTGGGGTACATCAATTTCGACCATTTAGGATCCTAATTTAAAACTTTTAGAGTGGCATAAAAGCGAGTTTTATAATTAACGTGGCTCGATACCACTTGTTGTTCCCCATTCACTATCGTTTAAAAGCAGTTTAAGTTTATAAAACAAGTTAATATTGAACTATGGTGAAATTAACATAAGAAAAGCACACTAAGTAATTTTCAACATCATATTCTTATTAGAAATAAATCAACAAAGAATCGTTACCCAAGTACTTGCGGAATAGTACTTGGGATTGAAATAAACAAAGTTGGGTGACTCTCTCTAAGCTCGGGGCTAAGTCCGAGGCACAACTCTAGAGCTCACTAAGCTATCTCGGGAACTAAGTTGTATTTGGAGGGTGAAAAGATGGCTTCGTGTATGTGTGTTTTACAATTCACAAGCTTAACCTTTTCACTCCATCTCTTATGCTATTTATACATGTATGATATTTGACTCTTTCCTAAGTGACAAACCGACATCATCTGAGAAGACAAAATCTTGATGTATTTTGTGCGTTTCTAAAGACTATTCTAGGTAAGAGACAAGACTACTTTCCTAAGTTCGGTGATGACAGGCACGATCTTTTTGGTTGACTTTGGTTGATAAGGACTTCGTCTTATCGATTCAACCTTTTCCCGCCTTGTCCGTTCTTTCTTTAGTCTTTGCATCCTTGATCTTCTACTTGAGTTTGTCTTGATGTAAGAGTTGGAGAGTAGTCTTAGGGATTAAGTGAGTTATTGTCATCACTCCTTGAATCCATCATCTTCTTGACTCGATCTTCACCCTTTAAGTTCGCCTTCTTGGGTGAGAGACTTCTTCTACGCCTCGTCTTGAGTATCCGAAGATGACTCACTGAGAGGCTATGCACTCGATGACTGATTAGTGTTTAACGGACTAAACACTTGGGCTATTTTCTATTCAAATCCTAGATTAAGGGGTTTGGGTATTCTTGAACCCAACGGATCAAGATTACCAAATCTTGAACATATTCCAAAGACCTTGGGCATGGCCATGCAAACATCTTAACAACCCTACGAGGGGCCCGGTAGTATTATACTTCAAAATAAATTTGAAGGAAACAAATCCCATTTCGACTACAAGAAGGATTCATAAATTTACAACATACGAAAACAACCCTTATAACTACGATTCGTATAGCATTAGATTGCTTCACAAAAATGCACTACATCCATGACATATCTACGGTATTCAAGTCGGGAGGATAAATATCCATGATATACTTAATGACAAAGATCCATAAAGTATTATCTTGCGGGTGGGATAAGTCCTATACTCAATACATTGAATATCATCTGGAATTAGTCATGCTACGCATCAATATACTTTCAAATATATTTTAACTAATACTCAGATTTGTCTTAATTCAATACCATTCCCATGTTATTGATTGACAATGGACTATTTAGAATAACTTAAGTTATTCAAGGATTTAAACATGCAAATATAGGATAACATCACAATAAATGAATAATAAACATAACAAAATACTTTATTTCATTTCAATAATAATGTTTACAATATCCTTTATCAAAAATACTTAGTCACAGATGGGCATGAAACTACTAGCTAAACGAAGTCCAAACTTATCAGACAAATGATTAAGTTTTGGGTTATGGTACACAAAAGTTACTAAAGTTTACAAAAAATTTGTCCTAAGGTAATATAGTTTCATTTTGTTCATCTAGGTTATTGAACTTTGAAACTTTGTTCACTCAGGTAACTGAACTTATAAAAGTGAATGTTATGGTTATTGAACTTTGAATTTTGTTCACTCGAGTTCTTGAACTTATAAAAATATACATCAAGTTACTCGGACTAACACTTTGAATTTTGAAGTGTATGCGTGCAAAGTTTAGTAACCTAAGCGAACAAAATGAAACTATATTACCTTAGGATAATTTTTTGTAAACTTTAGTAACTTTTCGTACCATAACCCTTAAGTTTTCACGGGTAAGGCCTTAGATTAGCGAATACGCTGGGTTATAATCTGTGAACTTTGAGCAACTCAATTTCACCTATCTCGACTTGCTCTCGAACATAGTGATATTGTCTAGGATAGTGTCCGGTGCCCTTCATGACTCGGGTTCATGGGCAAAGTTATTCTGTAATTGTCACAATATACTTTAATAGGATTTTCAATCGGCGACATAACACCAAGCCCGAAATAAACTTCCTTATCCAAACAGCTTCCATGGCAGCTTCAGACACCGCAATGTACTCACTTTCTGTAGCAGACATCGTAAGTGTTTTCCTTTTCAAGATTTTTCATTACTAGTCCTTTCTCTTTTCATTTAACGGTCGTTAGTCCTTTTTCCTTTAAATACTTAACGTTCGTTAACCAGACTTAATGTGCAATAATTAATCGTAAACATTAACATTAATTATTTAACTTTAATTCTCATTCGCTAATGTGTGCAATCCGTGGTCACGAGTTCGAATCCGGACATTTACGTGTTTGTAAATATATACATTTCAACAATAACCACCCACCTCAATGACATCTTCAACTAAACACATTAACCACCAAGACCAAACAAACAAACACCATCTAATAATTGTAGATTCGTAGCACATCGACATGTTGTGATTGTGTGTCAAAAAAGATTTCAACAATATAATTACCAATGGAAAGGAACACTTACTTTATTACTACAAAAATAAGTCAAAACATAATTAATTAAACTTCACAATATGGAAAGGAACACTTTACTACGAAAATAAGCCAAAACATAATTAATCCATACAATAGACACCCTAATGTGCAAACTTATGTCATCGATATTGTTGCAACCACAAAGAAACTTTGAACATAAGACATTCTATACACACGTTAAGGATTAAAGTTCAGACATCAAACACAAGGAAAAGAAAGAAAGAAGCTAATAACATATCCTATTCATAATACCGTAAAAAAGCTTTTGAAGAAAGTGCAAAATTGACGTTAGTAGTTCCAAGTTCAATGCAATCCTGTTGGTGGAATCCTTAAGCCTTCCGTGTGCCTCGACAACACCATGATAGATAACAAAGCAATCATTCATGTTTAATAGCAATACATAAGAAAGCAGCATATAAGTATGTATGAAAATCAAAATGGAATTACCTTTATTGGTTGTTGAGTTGAATATTGTAAATAATATTGTAGTATTTCGGCATCTGGTGCTAATTCACCTTTGCTCACCATTTGTGGTGCCAATATTCTCATTTTTTCATGTACCTTTCTCAGTAGCCTCGGAAAATAACTACGGAACGTGGTTTCCATTTCATCATTATTCCTGCCAATAATGCGACGTTCCATATCCGTGATATTCCCGATATGAGTTAGAAAGTTACGCATGAAGTGTAACAGGCAGTAAACACTATAATGATTGTAATTATCACCCTATCTAGCTTCCTCCATTTCCTTCACAAGATCTTCGGTAAATTTCGAAGTCCATTTTCCTCCCTGATATTAATCTCGGCGGAAAGTATATTTGTTTCTATTTCGTCTCTGACCCATTCTTTGGAGAGTAACAAATCACTGACATATTTAACAAATTGGAGACATTTATCAGCATCATAAAGCCAAACATGATCTAAAATTTTTGGAGGCTTGGTCCATAAGATTACATATTATCGATTAGACCTCATCTTCGAATACCTATTTGTCTAAATTGAAAACAAGGTTTGTATATATATAATCATCTTACAAATTACATTTAAAAAGCCGAAGTATATGGTTCTAGCTATGTGTCATACACTGCGTGGGTTTCAATTTAGCATTTTCTCAAAATATGCTTCACTTCATCAAGCTCATAATAGATCTTCAATATCTTCATGCTGTCAATCGACTTGTGTTGGTCATTGAAATGGTGGGCACCTACTAAAGCACAAAAGCATGGTTATTTGAAAACACTCTATGTCTAACTATTATGAATAAATGAAATGGGTGAAATAATATATTTATTCCACGAATTAGCCAAGAAGTGGGTTATTATGCGATATTAGTATTAAGTTGCTTTAAAATAAAACTTAAGGAAGCAGTGTTTGATTTTCTTAATCGTAGAAAAATCAATAATATTTGCCTCTTAATTAGAAGATTAAGCAATTTGAAACACCCCTAAGTAACAAATAAAAAAAAAAGTTTAAGTTGGATACTTGCCATTCAAGTCTTGGTGAACTCTGAGCTCCTACCCATCCTTGAAATTTTTGGCCGCTCTTCACGGGTTACTAAGATGTTAGAAGTGTTGATGTTATTGTGACATAAACCTTTTTCATAGATGTGCATCAATCCCTATATTATATCCCTGCATATAAAAAAACAAATATATGTCCAAATAATCCAATATTATTTATCACACATTGTGAAAGTACCTTACAAGACCCGTCAAGATGTCGTCAAAGTATGTTTCAAAGAAGTGCCTCATATATATATATATATATATATATATATATATATATATATATATATATATATATATATATATATATATATATATATATATATATATATATATATATATATATTATGACGGGTCTTGTAAGGTACTTTCACAATGTGTGATAAATAATATTGGATTATTTGGACATATATTTGTTTTTTTAAATGTAGGGATATAATGTATGGATTGATGCACAACCATGAAAAAGGTTTATGTCACAATAACATCAACACTTCTAACATCTTAGTAACCCGTGAAGAGCGGCAAAAAATTTCAGGGATGGGTAGGAGCTCAGAGTTCACCGAAGATTTGAGTGGCAAGTATCCAACTTAAACTTTTTTTTATTTTATTATTATATGTTACTTAGGGGTGTTTGAAATTGCTTTATCTTCTAGTTAAGAGGAAAGTATTATTGATATCTTACATATTAAGCAAATCAAATGCTGTTTCCTAAAGTGTTTTTTTTAAAGCAACTTAATAATAATACGTGCTTAATAACCCACTTCTTGTCTAGTTCGTGTAATAAATATATTATTTCACCCATTTCATTTATTCATAATAGCTGGGGACATAGAGTGTTTTGGAAGAATGATGCTCTCGTGCTTTAGTCTTGGTGCCCACCAATTCAATGACCAACACAAGTCAATTGACTCATATGAAGATGTTGAAGATCTATCTGCGGAGCTTGATGAAGTGAAGCATATTTTGAAAAAAATGCTAAATCTAAACCCACGTCACTGGTATGACACATAGCTAGAACCATATACTTTGGTTTGTAAATGTGATTTGTAAGATGATTATATATATACAAAAAATCCTTGTTTTTAATTTAGACAAATAGGTATTCTGGAAGATGTCTAATTAATAATATGTAATCTAATGCAGACCAAGCCTCCAAAAAAAATTAGATCATGTTTGGCTTTGTAGTGCTGATAAACGTCTCCAATTTGTGAGACATGTTCGTGATTTGTTACTCTCCAAAGAACGGGTCAAAGACGAAATAGAAACCAAATATACTTTCCGCCGAGACTGATACCAGAGAGGAAAATGGACTTCGAAATTTACCGAAGATCTTGTGTAGGAAATGGAGGAAGCTAGATAGGGTGATAATTACAATCATTATAGTGTTTACGGCTTGTTACGCTTCATGCATAACTTTCTAGCTCATATCGGGAATATCACGGATACGGATCGTCGCATTATTGGCAGGAATAATGATGAAATGGAAACCACGTTTCGTAGCTATTTTCCAGGGCTACTTAGAAAGATACACGAAAAAATGAGAATATGGGTACCACACATGATGAGCAAAGGTGAATTAGCCCCAGATACCGAAATACTACAATATTATACTCAACAACCAATAAAAGGTAGTTCCATTTTGATTTTCGTACATACTTATATATTGCTTTCGTATGTATTGCTATTAAACACGAATGATTGCTTTGTTAGCTATCATGTTGCTATCGAGGCACAGGGAAGACTGAAGGATTCCACCAGTGGGATTGCTTCGAACTTGGGAGTACCAACGTTAATTTTACACTTTCTTTGAAATATTTTTACAGAATTATGAATATGATATGTTATGAGCTTCTTTCTTTCTTTTCCTTGTGTTTGATGTTTGAACTTTAATCCTTAGCGTGTGTATAGAATGTCTTATGTTCAAAGTTTCTTTGTGGTTGCAACAATATTGATGACATAAGTTTGCACATTAGGGTGTCTATTATATGGATTAATCATGTGTTGACTTATTTTTGTAGTAAAGTGTTCCTTTCCATATTGTGGAGTTTGATTAATTATGTTTTGACTTATTTTCGTAGTAATAAAGTAAGTGTTCATTTCCCATGGTAATTATATTGTTGAAATCTTTTCTTTGTGACACACAACCACAAAATATTGATGTGCTACGAATCTACGTTTCTTAGATGATGTTTGTTTTGTTTGGTTTGGTTGTGGTTAATGCGTGTTTAGGTGAAGATGTCGTGGAGGTGGGTGGGTTATTGCTTGCCTCAATCCTCATAGCAATAGATGTGCCATCTAGCCTTTTTAAAAAGGGCATCTCAATCCCCCTTTTTTTTAAAATTATGTTATCTCTATTTTGACAGTCACACTTTTCAAGTAGATTGGCAAACATTTCGATTGTATGTGTTTTGCGAATGCAATAGTCGGACAATCTTCTCCAAAACATAATTCCGAAGACAGATTAGTAGCTAAATTTGGTTTGTTAAATTTGAGTTTTTAATTATGAGTAGAATATGGAGCAACATTGTTATGTTAAATTTCATTGTGAATTTAACCGAGTCCATGGAGTGTAAACGGTTGAGCTCAAATTTTAGTTACGTTGAGTTGTAAATTTTAGGTTCATCGTGAATGGTATTAAATTAATTGAAGTACATAAAACGAATAAAATATTAACTTGAAAACAAAAGTTTACATGATTAATATGATTCTGATCAAACAAGTTGAAGGAGATCCTTTTCGAGCCAAATCCGCTACCTAGCTAACACATATTGCCATCTATAAAATCAGGATGTCCTATGCGATCTTTTCAATGAGACCGTTAATGTGACACACGGTAATTTTTCACTTATTATTAAATAATAAATGATAATTTATTATTACTAAGCATATTCATTAAGCATGCATTAGCTTGCCTGAGCATTTTGAGTGAATAACTCAAAACACTGTAGCATACTGTATAGCCTTTTTGCATTTGTAATTTAATTAGAGAATTGTGAAATTTTAGTCCTGAAATTATCTTATGATTAAAATTGTAAGACGAGAGGTTATCTCGTTTTCCACTGAGACCGACACGGCACGTGTACCGACACTATGATAAGGGCAAAATAAACATATGGTAAATCCCCGTAGTAAAAAACGTTATAAACATAATACTCTTTAAGAAACGCATTTATAAAACGTTTCGATATAAAATTATCAAACTATAATACTTGATCCACGGTATAATACGCGGGACACAAAATACATGATACAATTATAATCTACCTACAATATTTAACCACTAAACCTTATCTCATAAATTAAAATGATACATTTTATTTAATATAATTAAAATGTTTTACCTAAAATATTCCGTTTGTCTTTTTCCCACACATACCCGCCTCACATACCGGATATCAACTCAAAAATACTTTTACCCCAAAAGTCCTTCTCTCTTCGTCCTACTACTACCATTCGCATAAGTCAAGGGAGGGACCTCAAAATGGATAACCTACAATCATCTTTCTCCTTCCTCATATTCTCACTCTCCCAAAAACATGAATCAAATTATCTCTTTTCTTTTTCCTGCTACCATCGCACACCCCATCTAAAGTCAACCCCTCAAGCCCAAGTCTTGGATAGCATCAAACATCACTCTCATCCTTATCATGTTCCCAAGGATCACTCACATGGACTCAAAAGGGATTGTTGTTGAGAGGGACGGCTGCCATGAAAGGGCATCTCACAAAGTTCAAGACCAAGAAGGTTGGGTCAAGACTTACTCTAAATTCCTCCTTATGAAGCTTCGAAAAACATCAAAAAAATACTCAAGTCATTCTTAAATATTCACTTACAAAAATTAGGGTTTGTGTAAGCTTAGGGCTTCCGAAAATTGGGTTGGGGGTTTTACAACTAAGGGTGTATTCAAGGTGATTCAAGCTTCAAATCGTGTGGGGTTCTCGAGTTAGCTTTTGTTAGCCTCGCTAAAGTGAAGTCATTACGGGAATTGCATTAGTTTCTTCTTTTACTCATTCACAAGGACTAGTTTAGTCAATAGTGCTAAGTTAGACTTGTCTAAGTATATATACCCCTCTAGTCCCAACTAGGAGGTAGGAAGATTCATATTTTGTAAAGAAGTGTGTGGTTTCTTCTTCTTCTCTAGAAACACACACATCTTCCCTTTACTTTAATCTAAATAATACCATGTCTTATTCATTCTTTGAGCTTCCCGACCTCCCGAACCACATGAATCACTAGTTTTATCGGTCCTACAATTGGTATAATGAGCAGGGTTGTGTATTTTATCGATTTGTGTGGTTTTGTATAAGTTTTAGTGCTTTTACTCATATTTTAGATCAGGAAAATTTTTTCCGTATATTTTAGTAAAGCAGTTTTGAAACTTTTTGTGTATTTTATTTGGTCAAAAACTATGTCATCTGGTTTATTATTGTGACTTATCATTTTGTGTCTTTATTGGTCCAAGGCAGATTTTGTCTCATCTTTTCATGATTTTTGTACCAAAATAACGTGAATCATATGTGGTCAATCCGTCCTTTTTATGGTCAAAGGAAGCATTTTATGCCTCTTACGGGTTTATTATGAAGTGGACGGATAAAGTGGTGGGAAAAACTTCGTGGGAAAAAAGTCAAGCTGGGTCAAACCCTAGTTTTCTCGCATAAGGAGAATCTACAAGCGGAATTACTGGCGTAGGCTGTGAAGTTCTGGCGTAGAAAAGTTCTGGCGTGTCGTTTACACTTATGCCTTGGCTTCGCCTAAGCAAGGTTACGCGTAAAGCTACGCATAAGCTATATTCAGCGTAAGGTTACGCATAAGGGTTCAAGAAATGTTACGCGTAAGATTGACAAAATAGTTATGCGTAAAATAGACCTCGACCACATCACAAACATACCATTTACCAGCGGTCTCATTTGACTTGAGATTATATCATCCATCATCGGTCCATGTCTTTAAGTGAAGAGACCGAGTTGAAACACTCTCAACGAGATCCGAAACATATAATCCCACTCTTTCAAAACTCATCCTACTCTGCAACTCAATCCCATATCAAACTATAGCTAGACTCGACTTGACTCAAATATAATACAACGAATCTCATATTTGATTCAACTTTTTCCCAATCTTGTAAAGATTTTGTTGAGTTGACTCACTTTCATCACGGATCCTTTAGAAGCTTAGCTTCATTTAATATTCAATTCTTAAAGAACGATTGATAACAATAGTTATAATCCGTCCTTTAATTCGTTTGACACACGAACTCAAAACTAAAAGAAAAACCTACCCGTGCCTTAATCGAAGATCTTGAAGCCATATGTACTTCATGTGTTCTTGAATCAGTATATGAGATAAATGGTGCTCACATTGAGATTGAGATTTGTGTTGGGTTTGTTGATTGATGGCGATTTGTTAGAGCGTTTGATGTGGAATTTGGTGAAAATATTCAAAGCTGCGTTTTTTCTTAGTCTTTGAGAGAATATGTGGTAGGCGAATATATGTGGATATGTTTTAGGTTTAGGTTATGTGATAAATAGGGCATGAAATGTTCTTATCCTAACCGGGTTGCATTAACTTCATATGGATCGGGTTTTTGTTTCTTTGGATCGAATGTTTGATTTGGAGCGTGGGCTATGGTGAGACTGATTCTCCTTGGGCCTAACAAATGAGTACTTACTTGGGCTCTTGATGCAATTAGTTTGTGGACTGACTAATTGGACGTGAACTAGGACATTAACAGTGTTTACATTGATTGAAACAAGAAAATGATATCCGAATATTTTAGACAAAATATTTGGAGGCATTTTTTACAATTTGGTATGGTTATATTTCACGGAGGATACTACGTTCACGGCCAAAGTTTTCGATGCATTTTAATGTGACCACGGAGATGACTCTTTATTATTTATTTGGGTGTGAAGTGACGTTTGTGGTAGCGTGTACTTATTTCATCTTCTTTCTTTCTTCCTTCCATGAAGATGACTTGTGCAGGCAAATATGTTGAGTGTGATGAAGACTTGCTATCTAGTTACTTTTGTGATTCTTTCTCTCTTAACCCACAAAGTAGCTATCACTTGAGGTGTCTCACGTAGTTGAGGATACGCCAAGAGGTTTTGTACATTGGGTACAGTTCTTTTTCACAAGGATAGTACAAGCTTAAGTAATCGGTCAGGAGATTTGACTTCATTCTCAAGTTCGTCATATTGGGTTATCCTCATGTGGTTACTACGGACAGCCGTTGAATTTTGATACGGGGGTTGAGATGAGTTAGACAATTTCAAATGGTATTGTTCATCGACATCTTCTCACGGTGATATGATTTATGATAGAATGCTTCCGATTAATCGTCATGTACTGCGATTGTATGCTTGATTCCGATAAATCGTAACCATCAAGGGAGAGAAATGTGTACATTATGGGCTGATTTGATATATGAAAGATAAGCTGGAATGCATCGGTGAGATGAAGATGTTGATATCTTATTCCCCGAATGGACAATCTTGAAGAAGGTCAGTCGGCGGTCTTTTCTACATTTTTCATTGCGTGTTAGAAGACTAAAGGCGGTTCTAATTTAATTATCAAAGACTTCTTGAATTGGAAATTCATCGAAAGGTTGTCGGTTTGGGGAGAGCACTAATTAGGGAGAGCAAAAGGTCGATTTAATCCCTAATTAGATTTGCTCATATTGTTCTTACTGCACGTAAAAGAGATGGCGGTGAGAAGATTCATGAAGTTTGATGTTGTGAAGACACTCTTGGGCTACTGCGCTTATGTTTTGTATTTGATTTTGCTTGTAGGGACATTGTAAGCAACTCCCGTATGACATCACTTGGGAGAGATTGTTAGCCTCGCTAAAGTGAAGTCATTACGGAATTGCGTAGTTTCTTCTTTACTCATTCACAAGGACTAGTTTAGTCAATGGTGCTAAGTTAGACTTGTCTAGTATATATACCCCTCCTAGTCCCAACTAGGAGGGTAGGAAGATCACTTTGTAAAATAAGGTGTGTGGTTTCTTCTTCTTCTCTCTGAGAAACACACATCTTCCTTACTTTAATCTAAATAATACCATGTCTTATTCATTCTTTGAGCTTCCCCGACCCCCCGAACCACATGAATCATTGTTTTTATCGATCCTACAGCTTTCATCCTCAATATCTTCATCTCACTTTGATAAGGTTCATCAATTTTCTCTTATTATGAATGTTATTGTGCTATGAACCTTGATAATAAGATATTAAGTTTTGATACTTTATATTGAATTATTCTTGTGATATGCGGTCATAAAAATTTATCATCATTCCTTGGTATGAAATTGTCGTTTGACTCCATGGTGAACCCACTTAGATGCTCATGGTTCACATCAGTCGACATCTATGTTGTAAAATTTGTGTCGATAAAAGTCATACGCTAAAGTAAACATCATTTTGTTAATAATAGATTGTTATCATGAGAAAAACTATAGTTATGAATCGATGGGGTAACTCTAGAATAAAATTGTAGTATTGTGGCAAATGGCAGTAAATATATCACAAATGAGATTTTAACATGAGAAAACTGATGTTGTTATGTAACAAGCACCTTGTATCTGAAATAAGTCACCTTTACGTGAGTCGTGTTTGATCCCTATTGTGAGTCGAAAAGAAGAAAAACTCCACTGTGGTTATCACCATAGTGGTATGATCTTTTTTTTCTAAAATGGTTATAATGGGTTAACGCGGGTCATGTATGCTTGTTTCCCGGTCAAGAAGTCTCGACTTCACAATCTAGGACATGCTACGGTCGAGTTGTATCTCGGGTCAAAGCCATTTATGTCGAATTCCTGCGTCAAAAAAAGAAGAAGATGCACTAGCATTAAGTTTTGAAATGTAATATGTCCTCTAAAAACTTGGTATCAATCTGCTTATGAAATGAATTGGGCCACAACCCATATTCCCTAAAAATACTTAAACCTCATATGGGCCGAAAACCCCATCTCTGTACCCATGTTGCTGGGCCACAACCCACCTGAGTTTTAAGGGTGCTCGTTTAGTCATTAGGCGGGTCGTCAAATAAAACACAAATGTGTAATCTGAAATCAAATATAAACCAAACTCTTTTCCGCATATATATAATCTGTCACTTCGATATATGCCATCATGAAAACAAGTGTAAAATTTTTAATTCAAGAAACAAGTGTTTAAAGACATGATCTACTTAATAAGGTCTACATCAAAGTCTTAACGTCAATGTGTTCGGTTAGTCACATTTATGCTAAGTAAGATTTTTAGACATTAAATTCTTATGCTAAAAACCAAATTTTGACAAATAACTATTGTCTAACTATATTATTGTAACATATGATAGATTTGAAAGTCTTCAAATTTAAAATGGGTATACTTTAAAACAAGAGACATAAGAAAATAAATCAACCTTGTTTGATTTTGACAATACCATTATGTGTCGACATGAATAAGTATATATATACTTGTATATACTTACTAGTAAAACATTATGATTATTTTACAAGCCAATTCCGGTTTTGATATCGTTATACAAACAATATTAATTGAACCATTTTAAGAAATTCTAATTTAAAATAATGAACTAAAACTTTGCCCTACTTATCTAGGTCGCGTGTCGGTGCAGTTCCATAACATTCATTGAAATCCCACATTTGGACTACTTATTTGCTAAGGTGAGTTTATAGCTCTACTTTTACTTGATAAATTGTTTTATATATTTTGGGGTGAGAAAATATGCAAAACCTTTTATTGACTGAACTATTGCATGATTACTATTACGTGGTTTAGCCTAAGCCCTTATGTCCCTATAAATGCCCCATTCATGAACAAATCGGTTCCCTGTGGGAAGCGAATGTTATAAATAGATCTATTGAGGGTGACTTCTCGTTCGGTTGGCACACCAGGCCAAGAGCGAAAGGTATACCATGTCGAATCAGTGTAAAGGGACAAAACACTGCATTGGGCCCCATAAATTGTATGACTTCATTTGCATCTGAACTGTCGTAGCATCGGTTGCATGAACTTAGTGCTAGCGTAATAGACTTTCATTCATATATCATTATATTCGTTGTAATGATTATATGCCTTTGAAGGAAAGAAATGATCAAACCACAACAAGTTGTTTATAGTGGTTCGGTCTACAAGGACTCTTTTTCCTTGCCTACTCCACTCCCGAGTCTCACACTCGAGAGTTTAACTTCACTAGTCAACAAGCTCCTTTCACCGTGGAGAAAACCTTTACACTTCGCTTACACTATTTCCGACACTAAGCTAGATGTCGAGTTCTTTCCAAGGGTACAACTACTCCCACACAATGTATTTTGAGGGCTAAAATACTAACCACTCACACTCACAAGATTATGATGGTTTAATACAACAATGAAGTATGAATCAACACTAGATCATACAACACTAAACAAACAAGACTTCCAACTTCTCGTTTGAAGCTTGAATGTGACTTGATCTTCTTTGCTACAAAGAGATCACTAATATGATATGGCCGAGTTAGAAAGGTTAGAGAGAAGATATGTATGAGAGTATGATAGAAAGGGATGAAAAACTACTTGGTTTGGCATTGCTATTTATAGCCAAAATGGACGGGGCATCCACGGACCACGGAACCCTTAAAGGGTTCCGCCCGTGTACCAATTTGGTACCGCCAGTCGACGACCAAGATATCAAAATCTTGCCAAAGTCAACCATATCTAAGTAAGATTGTGTAAGATATGAAGAGTACAAATCCACACAAAATATCTAATGAAATCTTCAATGATTTCCATGATGCATCACATGATGTCATATGTTGTATTTCTATTTTAGAAATATGCAAGTACTTAAGTAGTGTTTGGTTTTAAGAACCTAAACACATTCTAAAACTACTATCATACATAATGATTAGAGTCATATTAAGATATGACTAATCATAAATGTAAATGCTTGAATGATGAAGATATTGTTTGAAAAAGCTTGTTTTAATATCTATTAAACTTGACAAGCTTTAAGCTTTTATACAAATTAAATTTACTTTTGTCGTTAACAAAACTTAGGTAAAGATCAAAAATATAAATAACGTTTAATGACGATATTTGTATTAACAATCTCCCCTTTTGTTGAGGACAAAATATAAATTTTATTTTATAAAAGATACAAAGTTTGTGCAAGAGTTATAAAATATTAGTTTTAGAACTTGAAAAGAAAATGATAATGCAAGTGTATGATGTTTGACTTTTTCGAAAGTCAAAGTATTCACTAGTTGATGCATGATGTTGACTTTTTAGAAAGTCAAAGTATGCGATTGACTTTTAAGAAAAGTCAAGTATTATCAATGAGGTATCATGTTTGACTTTTTCGGAAAGTCAATGTATCGGTTGACTTTTCGGAAAAGTCAAATATATAAGTTCAAGTTCTATATTTTCTCCCCTTTTGTCTCAACAAAAGAAGAAGCGATCTTGGAATGTAATGAGCCGAGCCATTATCTCCCCTTGATCAAAGCTCCCCTAAATTGGGTGCTTAATGGGAAGATACATGGATTGTGAAAATAAAGCTACAAAAAAAATGTTAGTAATAATGATCATTCACAAGCATTTCCAAACACTATGTAAAAGCACCAACAATATAAAAAACACCATTCATTAGTTAAATTTTTCATGAATAAAGATCATGAAAAGAGAACACAATGATGTGTTTTAGTACAAGAAAAAGAAAATAATCCTAAGAAAAGAAAAACTAGAAATGCTAATCTATGACCATCCTAATGAGATGGTGGATGAGAAAGAGCGTTGAGGCGCTCAAGGATGTGATTGAGGATGAACCTCATTTCCTCTTGAAAGTCATGGACCATAACCGGGTCCTTTCCACGGTTTGGGCCGTTTGCTCACAAGTTGAGCAACCATGCCTAGGAGGATAGTATGTTTGGGAAGGTTGTGGTGGTGGAATGGTAGATGTGTTGGTGTTGTTGGGGATGTTTGGGGTGGTCATGATGGAGGCTAGCAAAGCATTTTGCATTTGCATAGTCTCACTAAGTGAGAATCCACCATGCCTTTGAATTGGTGGAGGTTGTGGAGTTCGCTTGAATCTCCTCTCTAGTGGGATTGGCATCCCATGCACTCCTCAATGTCCTCAAGATGAGGGACATTGATGTTGGGAGTGGATGGTCCCATACAAAGGACCATGAATGTCTTTGTGAATGGGGTGGAAGAGAAGAGGTTTAGGCCCTAGTGGGCGTTTGGGTCAAAAGATGACCTTGGTGATTCATGAGCTATTTGCTCAATTGTGCCAAAGGATGGCAATGGTGGTGGATGATTTGGCCTAGGAGGCAAGTCATCCAAGTCCTCAAGAAAGGATTTGGTGAAGTTGGTGGAGTGGAAAATAACTCCATAGGAATGAGAGTTGGAGACCTTGGTGGTGAAGGTGGTGAGGGTGTTTTGGATGTTTGGATGGGTGTCGGTGGTGGAGGTGAAGTTGGTGTTTTGTAGGTGGTGGAGTGGTGATCACAATGTGTGATTGAGTAGGTGTAGCCAAGGTAAGGCTTGTATCATCTCGGATGGGAGATGAGATTGTGAGTGGAGAAGACTCGGATGAGGAGCTAAGGTTAACGAAGCAACAAGGCCTCACACTAATTCTAGCGGTTTTCTTGCAAGGTTTAGGAGAGGATTTTGTCATTTTGACTTGTGGTTTTCTTTGCTAGATAATGGTAAGAATGAAGAAGGTGTGAGGATGATCATGGTAAAACCTCTCAATTTATAGAAGTGAAAATTATGGAGAAATGTGTTTGATTTGATGTTAAACCATTGAAGAGATGAGGTTCCTAATGATTTGGAAGTGGGTTGAATGCTAGTCATATCACCCAAGTCAATCCATTCAAGAGAGATGGAGTGAAGAAGAAAAGATTTGCAATAAATGTGTTCTAATGAGTGGAATTTCCTAACAATCGAGATCACCCGGTTTGAAGGTACCAAAATTTGGTTCCTTCCTTTATGCCAAAGGGCTCCTTGGGTGGATTTTTCAAATTTTGAATTTTGGTGGAAATGGATTTCTTATATACCTAAGTGAATTATACTAGTTCTAATAAGAGTATAAACTAGTTAAGATTGATTTATAAGTAATGGATGGTAATTTGGAATCACGAAAGAGTCGAAATTGAGAAAATTACGGAGGATCCACGGCACCAAAATGTACACGGCGGAACCCTAAAAGGGTGTCGTGCGGTCCCTTTGTCTGGTCTGGCGGTACCATTTCACATAACGAGACGGTACCAAATCGTTGGTGCCGTCGATCCGTGTAGTCTGAAAAGTTCAGCAGTATGTTTTAGGTGTCGGGGACTTTTCGAAACACTGAAATTTTTCTCAAAAGGTGTTACACTAAACATTTCTAGTTAGGAAAAGTAAATAACACATGTATAAACATAGTGGAGCATAGATTTTGAGCAAGGCTTTTGATTTTCACATTATAGTGAAAATGGGTAAAATTGATAGCATACTTGTGCTATCCCCGCATAAGATTGTTAGCATACATCATTGTTTCAAGTTATATTATCATCCTACATAATAAAAACAACTAAATAGTATCAAACATTAACGATAATGTATTGTTCCAAACACTCCTTAAAGTACCCTCATTTGTCCAACTTCTTGTAAATCTTGTTCATCATCCTACCAAGGCACTTGAACATTCCCTTAGTTTGCTTGAATTCTGCTGATTCATTTTCAATCTCGGGAAGAGACGCATAATACTCATGAGGTGGGAGACGAGAGCTTGGAAGACCATCCTCGGAGCTATTTGATGATGATGATGATGGAGTTGGAGGTTTTGCTCTCTTGCCTTTTGTCTTAGCAACTCGTTCATCACTCAAAGGTACAAAGATGTGAGGATGAGTTCATAGTGAAGGTGCATCCCTTTTGGGGTTGGTGGAATTGGTGCAAAGTTTCTATAGAGGCGGGTGAGAAGCATCCGTATGGAAGAGCAACCGATCCTTGAGTTGGAATATCAATCATTCTCCTAGCGATGTAGTAGGCTAAATTGAATGGTTGTCGGGTGGACAAGTTGTAGAGCATGTGACAAAGGCAAGCGTTTATGTGATCCCTATTTCCTATGGTGCTAATAGCGTTGGCTCTAAGTAGCTCCTCCCATTTCTTAAATTCGGGCTTAAGTTCATTTAGCTCCATTCCATATGGATCTCGGTTTACCTCTTTCCCTTTCGGGTAACTCGGGTTGTATCACCCTTTGGGTTAAATAGGTGTTCACGGATAACATCCTTATCGGCCAAACGGGTTTGGTAGGGAAGAGTGCGGTCATTGATTGCATCAAGAAGCGGTGAGTGACCATTTATCCGAGTAGACACAAGTCCTCGGTTGGGAATTCCTAGCACTTGAGCAAAGTTGGCTAAGGTGATGGTGTAGTCGTTTTGATTGATTCTAAACCTAAGACAAAATTCATCATCGTCTTCATCACTAAAGCCGGTCACACTAGCATAGAATTCTAACACAAACCTAGGACAAATTGGTTCATCGATGTCAAGAAGACAATCGAATTGAATGGCGGCTAGTTCTTCACGAAGATTGGTATTTTCAAGGAAGGATGAGTGAATGGTTCTACCCTCATGGAAATACCTTGATTCTAGACCTTAAATATTTCTACTTGTTCCTTGGTAAGTCCTTTGGTTTTGTGGTGTTTGGGAATGTAGTTAAGGGTGTCTTTGTGATCATAGAATCTTGCGGCTACCATGGTTATTCCTAAGGACAAGAATTAATATGTTAAAATGAGAATAAACTTTAACGTTTTGGTTCTAGTGTGTGCCTATATGAAAACAATTTGGAGTTGCGGTTATCTCGACTCATTTTATGCACAAAAATGGTTTTAGTGGGGTGTTTGGCAAATACCATGAGATAACCCAAATGCTCCTAATTCAATGTGGCTTCATTTGAATATACCGGAATGCATATTAGTTATGCAATACCTTTAGTATTCAAGAGCATGCAAGTGATGAAAATCTAACGTTTCTATTTGTATTAACAATGAAAAATTGTTTTCCTACAAGTGAGAAGCTTTTCAAAACTTTTGACATGGGGTGTTTGGTTATTTGAATAAGGCCTTATATTCATTATCTATTGATTAGTGGGAAGCATGATTTGTTTATGCAATATGATAATGTAGTACCTAATTTCAATGACTAGTTATGCAATTTGCCAATTGAATTCATATTTAGTATAAAAGCATACATAAAACCCCATGTAATGATTTGTGATAGTTTTGTGCATAAATAAGAATCCTAGACTCGAATTAAGAGATAAAATGTAGTTAGGATACTTACAATGATGTTATCTTGATGATTAGTGAGTGGGAAGGTGTCAATAATGAGCTTGGTTTAATGTTTACGTTTTGGTAAAGTGGGTTTTGAGGAAGAAGATGTTTTGTAGGTAGCAGTTTTGTACAGAGACACCACGGACGAGCGGTACCAAAATTTTGGTTCCGTCCGTGTTATCGTTTGGTGCCGTGGCTCTGATGTGAGATACAAGACAAAATTGTTTTGTTTTGACTATTCTAATGTTTTGGGCTATGTTTATCCTACATGTTTGGTTCCATTAACCTAAACCAAGTCTAAGAAGATTAAAGGTTCTCGTTTAAGAGGCTTAGTTAAGATGTCGGCAATGTTGTCTTGGAGGATACTTTCTCGATTGAGATGTTTCCTTTTGAACATTGTCGCGAAGAAAGTGATGACGGATTTCAATATGCTTTATGCGAGCATGTTGAGCAGGATTCTTCTTGAGATCGATGGCTCCTTTGTTGTCGCAAAGTATCACAATGTCGTTGAGATGAATTCCGTAATCTCGAGAGCTTGCTTCATCAAGAGCTTGTTGACATGCTTTTCCGGTGAGGCGTACTCGGCTTGATGGTTGAGATGGCTAAGGCCGTTTGCTTCTTTGCAAACCATGAGGTGAGACAATGTCCAACAAAAGTGCAAATACCACTTGTACTTTTCTATCGACATAATCACCGGCATGATCCGAGTCGGCATACACTATGGTTTCTACACCGTTCCTTTGGGATACCATAATCCTAAACACGTTGTTCCTTAATGTATCTAAAAATCCTTTTAAGGCTTCTAAGTGTGATGCCTTTGGGTTTTCTTGAAAGCGAGCACATAGACAAACACTAAACATAATGTCGGGTCTACTAGCCGTAAGATAGAGTAGGCTACCAATCATTCCTCTATATTTAGTGTTATCTACGGATTCACCTTCTTCGTCCTTGGTGAGTTTAGTGTCCGAGGACATGGGTGTTTTAGTTGGTTTGGAATCTTCAAGACCAAATTTCTTAAGCATGTCTTTTATATATTTAGATTGGTTAAAAATATGCCATCTTCTAGTTGTTTAATTTGAAGTCCTAGAAAGAAATTTAACTCACCCATCATACTCATTTCAAACTCGTCGTGCATGATTTTAGAGAAATCATCACATAGCTCTTGACAAGTTGATCCGAATATAATGTCATCAACGTATATTTGAACAATGATAATATGTGATTCCTTTTACTTGGTAAAAAGAGTATTATCTACTAATCCCATAGAGTATTTGTTATCAATAAGAAAAGTCTTAAGTCGGTCGTACCAAGCTTTTGGTGCTTGCTTAAGACCATACAATGCTTTCTTGAGTTTTAAGACATGATGTGGTTTCTCAAAGTCGGTAAAACCGGGAGGTTGAGCAACATACACTTCTTCGTTAATAAACCCATTAAAAAAAGCACTTTTAACATCCATTTGAAATAATTTAAAGTCATAAGCACATGCATAAGCAAGTAATATTCTAATAGATTCGAGTCTAGCTACCGGAGCATAAGTTTCATCATAATCAATACCTTCTTGTTGATTATAGCCTTGTGCAACAAGCCTAGCTTTGTTTCTAGATACTATACCATTTTCATCCATTTTATTTCGAAAAACCCATTTCGTTCCAATTATGGTTTGATCTTTAGGTTTTGGAACTAATTTCCAAACATCATTTCTAACGAATTGGTTTAATTCTTCTTGCATGGCAATTACCCATGATTCATCTTTTATTGCTTCATTTATGTTTTTCGGTTCTATGGTGGATACAAAACAAAAATAATTACTTTGATTTTGGGCTTGTGACCTTAAGGTTCTTTGATTAAGTTGTCCTATGACCTTTTCTAAAGGATGACTTTTAGATTCTTTGATGTTTATAATTTCCTTATTTAATGGTTCATCTTCCTTGTTATCATTAATTTGACTTTCTATTATTTGACTTTCAACTAAGTCATCATCTACCAAAGGTGATGTCTTAGAGGGAGGTGGACTTTCGTCGAATGTTATGTTCAACGATTCCTCGACTATCATTGTTTCTTTGTTTAGGACAATATAAGCTTTACTAGTTTGAGAATAACCAAGAAATACACCTTCATAAGACTTTGGGTCAAACTTGGTGAGATAATCCTTAGTATTAAGAATAAAGCATTTACAACCAAAGACTCTAAAATATCCTAACGTTGGCTTTTTACCTTTATAAAGCTCATATGGTGTTTTGTTTAAGAAAGGACGTATTAAGACTCTATTCAAAATATATGTAGAAGTGTCAACGGCGTTACACCAAAACTTTTGAGGAATGTTTTGTTCATTAAGCATTGTTCTACTCATTTCTTGAATTGTTCTATTTTACGTTCTACTACTCCATTTGATTGAGGTGTTCGTGGAGCGGAAAAGTTATGGGTTATACCATTTGTATCACAAACGTTTCCAAATTGAGTTTCGTTGTCAAATTCACGACCATGATCCGTTCAGATCGACACAATTTAACACCTAGTAGATTTTGAATTTTCTTGCTAAGAATTTCAAATTTATCAAAAGCTTCATTTTGGTTTTCAAAACAACGTCCAAGTAAACCTTGAGTAATCATCTACTATGACCAAAGTGTATAAGTTGCCTCCGTAGCTTCTTATAGCGGATGGTCCAAACAAGTCCATATGTAATAATTCTAGACACTTAGATGTGGACACCATATTTTTAGATTTGTGACTACTATGGGTTTGTTTACCAATTTTGCAAGCGTCGCAAAAGTGTTGGTCATATTTTAGTTTTGGTAAATTCCTAACTAGCTCTTTTGAAGATAGGTTTTGTATAAGTCTCATATTAGCGTGACCTAGCGTCTATGCCAAAGAGATGAGCTATCATCTAATGTTGTTAGACAAAGTTTGTTGTTATATGTTTTATCTATCTTCATGGCGTATATGTTATTTTTCCTAACTCCTTTAGCTATGGTGATACCATCTTTTAGTATTTTACTACCATTTTCATCAAATAGTACTTTATACTTTTTATCACATAATTGGCTAATACTAAGTAGATTAAATCCTAACCTATCCACATGAGCAACATTTTCAATAGTTAGGGAGTTATGAGCGATCGTACCTTTGCCAATGATTTTGCTTTTGAGATTACTACCAAAGTGACATTACCTCCGTCATACTCTTGGTATGATGAGAAGAGACTTTGTTGCCGTCATATGTCGTGAGCATCCACTATCTTTTATCCATTCATCGGGTTCCAATCCAACTTTCAAGCATACCTCATTTGACTCATGTGCCATTAGGCGATCTCTTCCTTGCTTGATTCTTCATCGTCTTCACTATCACTCCAAGCACCACTTACAAAAGCTCGTTGAGTTTTGCTTTTAGGTGGCTTGGGACATTCTCTATGAGATGATTTGCATCACCACATCTAAAACACTTTCTTTCACCTTTACCCTTTTGTCATCCCGATCTTTTGGAATGGCTTCTTTTCTTCTCGAGGTTGTCTTACGAACTTTCCTCTTCTTCTAAAGAACTTCTTAAAATCTCTAACGGCCATGGCATATTCCTCATCTTCACTACCGGAGCAAGATTCGTCATCATCACTTGATTCCGCCTTTGCTTTTAGAGCAGCGGTTTGATCTTCTCCTTCTTCCTTTGATGATCTCGAATCTTTCTCCATCACCATTTCGTGTACTTTGAGGTTACCGATTAGCTCGTCTAGTGACATTTTGAGAGATCTTTTGATTCTTCAATAGCGGTCACTTTAGCTCTCCATTTGGGATGGAGTGCTCTAAGAAATTTCGACAAAGTTCTTACTACGAAAAGATTCATCAAGTGCTTTAAGTGATGTAATAATAGTATTAAAGCGAGCAAAGCCACAATCAATGGTTTCATCTTGAGGATAACAAATTGTTCATATTGTTGAACAAGAAGATCAATTTTGTTATCCTTGACTTGTGAATTACCTTGATGTGTAACAATCAAAGATTCCCAAATATCTTTGGCGGTTTCACACATAAAAATTCTTTCATATTCTTTTCTAGGTAAAGCATTGTAAAGCATCATTTTAGCTTCATTATTTTTAGCAACTAATTTCTTTTGTTCATCAATGAAATGTCCTTTGTTGTAGAACTAAAATCCCTTTAACAATAATAAACCAAAGATCTATATCTTTTGACTTTACATATGTTTCAAAACGGTTTTCCAATAGATAAATCCATTGGTTTCAAAGAGTGGTGGTCTTTGCATAGATTGCCCTTCTTTAAAGTTTTCGAGAATCCATGGATCGTTTCAAGTTTATAAAATACAAATTATTTTAGAAATTCTTGAGCAACGAGGCTCTGGTACCAATTGTAGAAAACTAGAAGGGGTTGAATAGTTTACCAATTAAAAACTTTGTTTTGAAACTTATTGAAAGATCAATTGATATTGATCTTAGATATGTTAATGAAATATGCAAGCAATATGTAAAGAGTAAATAAGGAAAGAAATGATCAAACCACAACAAGTTGTTTATAGTGGTTCGGTCTACAAGGACTCTTTTTCCTTGCCCTACTCCACTCCCGAGTCTCACACTCGAGAGTTTAACTTCACTAGTCAACAAGCTCCTTTCACCGCGGAGAAAACCTTTACACTTAAACACACTATTTCCGACACTAAGCTAGATGTCGAGTTCTTTCCAAGGGTACAACTACTCCCACACACAATGTATTTTGAGGACTAAAATACTAACCACTCACACTCACAAGATTATGATGGTTTAATACAACAATGAAGTATGAATCAACACTAGATCATACAACACTAAACAAACAAGACTTCCAACTTCTCGTTTGAAGCTTGAATGTGACTTGATCTTCTTTGCTACAAAGAGATCACTAATATGATATGAAACCGAGTTAGAAAGGTTAGAGAAGATATGTATGAGAGTATGATAGAAAGGGATGAAAAACTACTTGGTTTGGCATTGCTATTTATAGCCAAAATGGACGGGGCGTCCACGGACCACGGAACCCTTAAAGGGTTCCGCCCGTGTCCAATTTGGTACCGCCCAGGTCGGCGAACCAAGATATCAAAATCTTTGCCAAAGTCAACCATATCTAAGTAAGATTGTGCAAGATATGAAGAGTACAAATCCACACAAAATATCTAATGAAATCTTCCAATGATTTCCATGATGCATCACATGATGTCATATGTTGTATTTCTATTTTAGAAATATGCAAGTACTTAAGTTAGTGTTTGGTTTTAAGAACCTAACACATTCTAAAAACTACTATCATACATAATGATTAGAGTCATATCAAGATATCATTAATCATAAATGTAAATGCTTGAATGATGAATATATTGTTTGAAAAAAGCTTATTTTAATATCTATTAAACTTGACAAGCTTTAAGCTTTTATACAAATTAAATTTACTTTTGTCGTTAACAAAACTTAGGTAAAGATCAAAAATATAAATAACGTTTAATGACGATATTTGTATTAACAAAAAATATTAGTTTTAGAACTTGAAAGAGAGTGATAATGCAAGTGTATGATGTTTGACTTTTTCGAAAGTCAAAGTATTCACTAGTTGATGCATGATGTTGACTTTTCGGAAAGTCAAAGTATGCGATTGACTTTTAAGAAAAGTCAAGTATTATCAATGATGTATCTGTTTGACTTTTGAGAGGAAAGTCAATGTCGGTTGACTTTTCAGAAAAGTCATATATAACCAAGTTCTATATTTTCTCCCCCTTTTTGTCTTAACAAAAAGAAGAGGCGATGCGGAATGTAATGAGCCCTAGCCATTATCTCCCCCCTTGATCAAAGCTCCTCCTAAATTGGGTACTTAATGGGAAGATACATGGATTGTGAAAATAAAGCTACAAAAAAATTGTTAGTAATAATGATCATTCACAAGCATTTCCAAACACTATATAAAAGCACCAACACTATAAGAAAAACACCATTCATTAGTTAAAATTTTCATGAATAAAGATCATGAAATGGGAACACAATGATGTGTTTTAGTACAAAAAAAAAGAAAATAATCCTAAGAAAAGAGGAACTAGAAATGCTAATCTATGACCATCCTAGTTAGATGGTGGATGAGAAAGAGCGTTGAGGCGCTCAAGGATATGATTGAGGATGAACCTCATTTCTTCTTGGAAGTCATGGACCATAACCCGGGTCCTTTCTACGGTTTGGGCCGTTTGCTCACAAGTTGAGCAACCATGCCTAGGAGGGTAGAATGTTTGGGAAGGTTGTGGTGGTGGAATGGAAGATGTGTTGGTGTTGTTGGGGATGTTTGGGGTGGTCATGATGGAGGCAAGCAAAGCATTTTGCATTTACATAGTCTCACTTAAGTGAGAATCCACCATGCCTTTGAATTGGTGGAGGTTGTGGAGTTCCGCTTGAATCTCCTCTCTAGTGGGATTGGCATCCCACATGCACTCCTCAATGTCCTCAAGATGAGGGGACATTGATGTTGGGAGTGGATGGTCCCCATACAAAGGACCATGAATGTCTTTGTGAATGGGGTGGAAGAGAAGAGGTTTAGGCCCTAGTGGGGCGTTTGGGTCAAAAGATGACCTTGGTGATTCATGAGCTATTTGCTCAATTGTGCCAAAGGATGGCAATGGTGGTGGATGATTTGGCCTAGGAGGCAAGTCATCCAAGTCCTCAAGAAAGGATGTGGTGAAGTTGGTGGAGTGGAGAATAACTCCATAGGCATGAGAGTAGGAGACCTTGGTGGTGAAGGTGGTGAGGTGTTTTGGATGTTTGGATGGGTGCGGTGGAGGTGAAGTTGGTGTTTTGTAGGTGGTGGAGTGGGGATCACAATGTGTGATTGATTTGGTGTAGCCAAGGTAAGACTTGTATCATCTCGGATGGGAGATGAGATTGTGAGTGGAGAAGACTCGGATGAGGAGCTAAGGTTAACGAAGCAACAAGGCCTCACACTAATTCTAGCGGTCTTCTTGCAAGGTTTTGGAGATGATTTTGTCATTTTTGACTTTGGTTTTCTTTGCTAGATGATAGTAAGAATGAAGAAGGTGTGAGGATGATCATGGTAAAACCTCTTAATTTATAGAAGTGAAAAATTATAGAAAAATGTGTTTGATTTGATGTTAAACCATTGAAGAGATGAGGTTCCTAATGATTTGGAAGTGGGTTGAATGCTAGTCATATCACCCAAGTCAATCCATTCAGAGAGATGGAGTGAAGAAGAAAATATTTGCAATAAATGTGTTCTAATGAGTGGAATTTCCTAACAATCGAGATCGCCCACGGTTTGAAGGTACCAAAATTTGGTTCCTTCCTTTATATAAAGGGCTCATTGGGTGGATTTTCAAATTTTCAAATTTTGGTGGAAATGGATTTCTTATATACCTAAGTGAAGTATACTAGTTATAATAAGAGTATAAACTAGTTGAGATTGATTTATAAGTAATGGATGGTAATTTGGAATCACGAAAAAGTCGAAATTGAGAAAATTACGGAGGATCCACGGCACCAAAATCATACAGTAGGAACCCTAAAAGGGTGTCGTCACGGTCGCTTTGTCTGAGACAGGCGGTACCATTTTGCATAACGGACGGTACCAAATAGTTGGTGTCGTGCAGTCCGTGAGTCGTGAAAACAAGAAAGA
The DNA here is from genome assembly GCA_022545495.1 of Chrysanthemum lavandulifolium. Taxonomy (NCBI): domain Eukaryota; kingdom Viridiplantae; phylum Streptophyta; class Magnoliopsida; order Asterales; family Asteraceae; genus Chrysanthemum; species Chrysanthemum lavandulifolium. Next base: position 246,502,342 of record CM040239.1, read on the forward strand.
GTATGTTTTTAGGTGTCGGGCACTTTTCCGAAACCTGAAATTTTTCTCAAAAGGTGTTATACTAAACATTTCTAGTTAGGAAAAGTAAATAACACATGTATAAACATAGTGGAGCATAGATTTTGAGCAAGGCTTATTGATTTTCATATTATAGTGAAAATGGGTAAAATTTGATAGCATACTTGTGCTATCCCCCTGCATAAGATTGTTAGCATACATCAGTTTTAGAAGTTATATTATCATCCTACAAGATAAAAACAACTAAATAGTATCAAACATTAATGATAATGTATTGTTCCAAACACTCCTTAAAGTACCCTCATTTGTCCAACTTCTTGTAAATCTTGTTCATCATCCTACCAAGGCACTTGAACATTCCCTTAGTTTGCTTGAATTCCGTTGATTCATTTTCAATCTCGGAAGAGGCGCATAATACTCGTGAGGTGGGAGGCGAGAGCTTGGAAGACCATCCTCGGAGCTATTTGATGATGATGATGATGGAGTTGGAGGTTTTGCTCTCTTGCCTTTTGTCTTAGCAACTCGTTCATCACTTAAAGGTACAAAGATGTGAGGGATGAGTTCATAGTGAAGGTGCATCCCTTTTGGGGTTGGTGGAATTGGTGCAAAGTTTCTATAGAGACGGGTGAGAAGCATCCCGTATGGAAGAGCAACCGATCCTTGAGTTGGAATATCAATCATTCTCCTAGCTATGTAGTAGGCTAAGTTGAATGGTTGTCGGGTGGACAAGTTGTAGAGCATGTGACAAAGGCAGCGTTTATGTGATCCCTATTTCCTATGGTGCTAATGACGTTGGCTCTAAGTAGCTCCTCCCATTTCTTAAATTCGGTTTAAGTTCATTTAGCTCCATTCCATATGGATCTCGGTTTACATCCTTTCCCTTTCGGGTAACTTTCGGGTTGTATCACTTTTGGGTTAAAAGGTGTTCACGGATGGCATCCTTATCGGCCAAACGGGTTTGGTAGGGAAGATAGCGGTCATTGATTGCATCAAGAGCAGTGAGTGACCACTTATCCGTGTAGACACAAGTTCCTCGGTTGGGAATTCCTAGCACTTGAGCAAAGTTGCCTAAGGTGATGGTGTAGTTGTTTTGATTGATTCTAAACCTAAGACAATATTCATCATCGTCTTCATCACTAAAGCCGGTCACACTAGCATAGAATTCTAACACAAACCTAGGACAAATTGGTTCATCGATGTCAAGAAGACAATCGAATTGAATGGCGGCTAGTTCTTCACGAAGATTGGTATTTTCAAGGAAGGATGAGTGAATGGTTCTACCCTCATGGAAATACCTTGATTCTAGACTCTTAAATATTTCTACTTGTTCCTTAGTAAGTCCTTTGGTTTTGTGGTGTTTGGGAATGTAGTTAAGGGTGTCTTTGTGATCATAGAATCTTGCGGCTACCATGGTTATTCCTAAGGACAAGAATTAATATGTTAAAAATGAGAATAAATTTTAACGTTTTGGTTCTAGTGTGTGCCTATATGAAAACAATTTGGAGTTGCGGTTATCTCGACTCATTTTATGCACAAAATGGTTTTAGTGGGGTGTTTGGCAAATACCATGAGATAACCGAATGCTCCTAATTCAATGTGGCTTCATTTGAATATACAGGGAATGCATATTAGTTATGCAATACCTTTAGTATTCAAGAGCATGCAAGTGATGAAAATTTAACGTTTCTATTTGTATTAGCAATGAAAAATTATTTTCCTACAAGTGAGAAGCTTTTCAAAACTTTTGACATGGGGTGTTTGGTTATTTGAATAAGGCCTTATATTCATTATCTTTTGATTAGTGGAAAACATGATTTGTTTATGCAATATGATAATGTAGTACCTAATTTCAATGACTAGTTATGCAATTTGCCAATTGAATTCATATTTAGTATAAAAGCATACATAAAACCCCATGTAATGATTTGACATAGTTTTGTGCATAAATAAGAGTCCTAGACTCAGAATTTAGAGATAAAATGTAGTTAGGATACTTACAATGATGTTATCTTGATGATTAGTGAGTGGGAAGGTGTCAATAATGAGCTTGGTTTAATGTTTACACGTTTTGGTAAAGTGGGTTTTGAGGAAGAGGATGTTTAGTATATAGCGTTTTGTACATGAGACACCACGGACGAGACGGTACCAAAATATTGGTTCCGTCCGTGTTATCGTTGGTGCCGTGGCTACTGATGGCAGATTACAAGACAAAATTGTTTTGTTTTGACTATTCTAATGTTTTGGGCTATGTTTATCCTACATGTTTGGTTCCATTAACCCTAAACCAAGTCTAAGAAGATTAAAAGGTTCTCGTTTAAGAGGCTTAGTTAAGATGTCGGCAATGTTGTCTTGGAGGATACTTTCTCGATTGAGATGTTTCCTTTTGAACATTGTCGCGAAGAAAGTGATGAATGATTTCAATATGCTTTATGCGAGCATGTTGAGCAGGATTCTTCTTTGAGATCGATGGCTCCTTTGTTGTCATAAAGTATCACAATATCGTTGAGATGAATTCCGTAATCTCGAGAGCTTGCTTCATCAAAGAGCTTGTTGACATGCCTTTCCGGCTGAAGCGTACTCGGCTTGATGGTTGAGATGCCTAAGGCCGTTTGCTTCTTTGCAAACCATGAGGTGAGACAATGTCCAACAAAAGTGCAAATACAACTTGTACTTTTCTATCGACATAGTCACCGGCATGATCCGAGTCGGCATACACTATGGTTTCTACACCGTTCCTTTGGGATACCATATTCCTAAACACGTTGTTCCTTAATGTATCTAAAATCCTTTTAAGGCTTCTAAGTGTGATGCCTTTGGGTTTTCTTGAAAGCGAGCACATAGACAAACACTAAACATAATGTCGGGTCTACTAGCCGTAAGATAGAGTAGGCTACCAATCATTCCTCTATATTTAGTGTTATCTACGGATTCACCTTCTTCGTCCTTGGTGAGTTTAGTGTCCGAAGACATGGGTGTTTTAGTTGGTTTGGAATCTTCAAGACCAAATTTCTTAAGCATGTCTTTTATATATTTAGATTGGTTAAAGAAAATGCCATCTTCTAGTTGTTTAATTTGAAGTCCTAGAAAGAAATTTAACTCACCCATCATACTCATTTCAAACTCGTCGTGCATGATTTTAGAGAAATCATCACATAGCTCATGACAAGTTGATCCGAATATAATGTCATCAACGTATATTTGAACAATGATAATATGTGATTCCTTTTTCTTGGTAAAAAGAGTATTATCTACTAATCCCATAGAGTATTTGTTATCAATAAGAAAAGTCTTAAGTCGGTCGTACCAAGCTTTTGGTGCTTGCTTAAGACCATACAAAGCTTTCTTGAATTTGAAGACATGATGTGGTTTCTCAAAGTCGGTAAAACCGGGAGGTTGAGCAACATACACTTCTTCATTAATAAACCCATTAAGGAAAGCACTTTTAACATCCATTTGAAATAATTTAAAGTCATAAGCACATGCATAAGCAAGTAATATTCTAATAGATTCGAGTCTAGCTACCGAAGCATAAGTTTCATCATAATCAATACCTTCTTGTTGATTATAGCCTTGTGCAACAAGCCTAGCTTTGTTTCTAGATACTATACCATTTTCATCCATTTTATTTCGAAAAACCCATTTCGTTCCAATTATGGTTTGATCTTTAGGTTTTGGAACTAATTTCCAAACATCATTTCTAACAATTGGTTTAATTCTTCTTGCATGGTAATTACCCATGATTCATCTTTATTGCTTCATTTATGTTTTCGGTTCAATGGTGGATACAAAACAAAAATAATTACTTTGATTTTGGGCTTGTGACCTTAAGGTTCTTTGATTAAGTTGTCCTATGACTTTTAGATTCTTTGATGTTTATAATTTCCTTATTTAATGGTTCATCTTCCTTGTTATCATTAATTTGACTTTCTATTATTTGACTTTCAACTAAGTCATCATCTACCAAAGGTGATGTCTTAGAGGGAGGTGGACTTTTATCGAATGTTATGTTCAACGATTCCTCGACTATCATTGTTTCTTTGTTTAGGACAATATAAGCTTTACTAGTTTGAGAATAACCAAGAAATACACCTTCATAAGACTTTGGGTCAAACTTGGTGAGATAATCCTTAGTATTAAGAATAAAGCATTTACAACCAAAGACCCTAAAATATCCTAACGTTGGCTTTTTACCTTTATAAAGCTCATATGGTGTTTTGTTTAAGAAATGACGTATTAAGACTCTATTCAAAATATATGTAGAAGCGTCAGCGTTACACCAAAACTTTTGAGGAATGTTTTGTTCATTAAGCATTGTTCTACTCATTTCTTGAATTGTTCTATTTTACGTTCTACTACTCCATTTGATTGAGGTGTTCGTGGAGCGGAAAAGTTATGTGTTATACCATTTGTATCACAAAGTTTCCAAATTGAGTTTCGTTGTCAAATTCACGACCATGATCCGTTCGGATCGACACAATTTAACACCTAGTAGATTTTGAATTTTCTTGCTAAGAATTTCAAATTTATCAAAAGCTTCATTTTGGTTTTAAAAACAACGTCCAAGTAAACCTTGAGTAATCATCTACTATGACCAAAGTGTATAAGTTGCCTCCGTAGCTTCTTATAGCGGATGGTCCAAACAAGTCCATATGTAATAATTCTAGACACTTAGATGTGGACACCATATTTTTAGATTTGTGACTACTATGGGTTTGTTTACCAATTTTGCAAGCGTCGCAAAAGTGTTGGTCATATTTTAGTTTTGGTAAATTCCTAACTAGCTCTTTTGAAGATAGGTTTTGTATAAGTCTCATATTAGCGTGACCTAAGTGTCTATGCCAAAGAGATGAGCTATCATCTAATGTTGTTAGACAAAGCTTGTTGTTATATGTTTTATCTATCTTCATGACATATATGTTATTTTTCCTAACTCCTTTAGCTATGGTGATACCATCTTTTAGTATTTTACTACCATTTTCATTAAATAGTATTTTATACTTTTTATCACATAATTGGCTAATACTAAGTAGATTAAATCCTAACCTATCCACATGAGCAACATTTTCAATAGTTAGGGAGTTATGAGCGATCGTACCTTTGCCAATGATTTTGCTTTTGAGATTGCTACCAAAAGTGACATTACCTCCGTCATACTCTTGGTATGATGAGAAGATACTTTTGTTTCCTGTCATGTGCCGTGAGCATCCACTATCTTTTATCCATTCATCAGGTTCCAATCCAACTTTCAAGCACACCTCATTTGACTCATGTGCCATTAGAGCGATCTCTTCCTTGCTTGATTCTTCATCGTCTTCACTATCACTCCAAGCACCACTTACAAAAGCTCGTTGAGTTTTGCTTTTAGGTGGCTTGGTACATTCTCCTATGAGATGATTCCGCTTTTGCTTTTAGAGCAACGGATTTGATCTTCTCCCTTTTTCCTTTGATGATCTCCGAATCTTTCTCCATCACCATTTCGTGTACTTTGAGGTTACCGATTAGCTCGTCTAGTGACATTTTTTAGAGATCTTTTGATTCTTCAATAGCGGTCACTTTAGCTCTCCATTTGGGATGGAGTGCTCTAAGAAATTTCCTGACAAAGTTCTTACTACGAAAAGATTCATCAAGTGCTTTAAGTGATGTAATAATAGTATTAAAGCTAGCAAATCCACAATCAATGGTTTCATCTTCAGGGATAACAAATTGTTCATATTGTTGAACAAGAAGATGAATTTTGTTATCCTTGACTTGTGAATTACCTTGATGTGTGATGTGCTCCGGTTGGTGCAAGTTTTAAAAATTTATAATCACGAATTAACCGTATAACCTATTAACACATACGAGCAAGTATACTCGTCCGCAATAGCAAAGTTTGGTAAGTCGAGATCGTCCCAAAGGGATTTTGTTTGAAATAGATTTGATTAAAGTTTCTAACAAGAAAGCTTGTCAAGGCTTCCTCAAATAAGTGTTCTAGTGAAAATCTGAATCAAGAATATAAATATATACTTGTGTGTAGTCTCATGATCAACCATAGATAGTGTTCATAAAGGTTTGGTGTATACTCTTAGTATGATGCACAAATCATAAGCAAATGATTCCCCAACCATGGTATTTGTTTGTAAAAATAATTCTAAGAACAAAAACATTTAGGTAATCCTTTCGGTCCTTATCCCAATGATTATCCTATAAAGTTCCATTTGTTTGCAACATGTTCTCATTAAATTTGTTCTTACTGAATCTTCGACCTTTCGTGATGAAAATGTTCCTAGTCTTGTTTTAATAAGCAAAACATGGTGGTTGTCAATCACCATATCCCATACTAGTTTGTCACTACACTTTTGGAATAAAACACAAGAGAAATCCTTTCGGTCCTTTTCTTAAAACATGTTTTATTGACAAATCAATCCAAGACTAGTATTTTTCCAACAAACTCATTTAAACAAGATCATTTATACATGCATCACATTTTGAGAACACTATTATGATTAATCACATTCCAACACACAAGTATATCACAAACTACTCCATGAAAACAATCATATCTAAACACAAGTCATAACAAGGTAATTCAAACAATTCAAGAGAATAGATTTCCATAACAAGGTTCATAGAATACCTAAACTTTTGTGATTACAAGAATTAGAAATCGTGGATTGTAGCAACCACGTGCCTCCAATCACCTAGGATCACGCACAACTCAAACTACGAAACAATGGACAAGAATGGTTCCTTCCTTGCTTACGGAAGTTTTCCAGTAACTACTAAGCTTTTGGGTTGAAATAATAGGGTAAGTATTAGTTTTGGTGTAAACTAATACTCTTTTGTTAATGTCACACTTAGTATACAAGTACTAGGTCCATTATATAGCCAAAGCTCTTGCTTAGCGCCCAAAAACGTTCTCTCAAGTTAATATCAAGAAATGATCGGACTCCAATGATTATGGGAGTTAAGACAACAATAAATCGCAATTTGTGTAGCTGCGATGCGAAACCGGATCGGTTTCTAGGCCGACCGAATCGGTAATAGCTTTGACCAAGCGCCGGCCGGATCCGGTTCGGGTTGCGACCGATCGGTGGGTTTTGCTTATTTTGACTTTTTCTTGACTTTTTCCTTTGCGCTTCATTCTTTGCTTCGTTGATGATTTCCAAAGCCAAACTTGATCTTTCCTTCTGTAGATGCTTGAAATCACTACGCTTCCATATCATTGAATCCACAAGCTTCAATCTCAACTTCCTTCCTTAAGAATCTTCCAAATGTGTAAAAACTTCATTTCTTCATTATTCGCGATACGGCTACATATACATACCACAATCGCATCTTTGCACTTTTGCCATGATTATGAGTAAATATGGCGAATATCATGCACAAAGCTGACAATAACGCTACTAAAAACATGTTCATTTTAAACGTTATCAATGTGTAATAATCAAAGATTCCCAAATATCTTTGGCGGTTTCACACATAAAAATTCTTTCATATTCTTTTCTAGGTAAAGCATTGTAAAGCATCATTTTAGCTTCATTATTTTTAGCAACTAATTTCTTTTGTTCATCAACAGATTAGAACTAAAATCCCCTTTAACAATAATAAACCAAAGATCTATATCTTTTGACTTTACATATGTTTCAAAACAGTTTTTCCAATAGATAAATCCATTGGTTTCAAAGAGTGGTGGTCTTTGCATAGATTGCCCTTCTTTAAACTTTTCAGAATCCATGGATCGTTTCAAGTTTATAAAATACAAATTATTTTAGAAATTCTTGAGCAGCAGAGCTCTGGTACCAATGTAGAAAACTAGAAGGGGTTGAATAGTTTACCAATTAAAACTTTGTTTTGAAACTTATTTAAAGATCAATTGATATTGATCTTGGATATATTGATGAAATATGTAATCAATAAGTAAAGAGTAAATAAGGAAAGAAATGATCAAACCACAACAAGTTGTTTATAGTGGTTCGGTCCACAAGGACTCTTTTCCTTGCCCTACTCCACTCCCGAGTCTCACACTCGAGAGTTTAACTTCACTAGTCAACAAGCTCCTTTCACCGGCGGAGAAAACCTTTACACTTAACTTACACAATTTCCGACACTAAGCTAGATGTCGAGTTCTTTCCAAGGGTACAACTCTCCCACACAATGTATTTTGAGGACTAAAATACTAACCACTCATACTCACAAGATTATGATGGTTTAATACAACAATGAAGTATGAATCAACACTAGATCATACAACACTAAACAAACAAGACTTCAACTTCTCGTTTGAAGCTTGAATGTGACTTGATCTTCTTTGCTACAAAAGAGATCACTACTATGATATAAACTGAGTTAGAAAGGTTAGAGAAGATATGTGAGAGTATATTAGAAAGGGATGAAAAACTACTTGGCTTGGCATTGCTATTTATAGCCAAATGGACGAGGCGATCCACGGACATGGAACCCTTAAAGGGTTCCGCCGTGTCCAATTTAGTACCGCCCGATGCATGACCAAGATATCAAATCTTGCCAAAGTCAACTCTATCTAAGTGAGATTGTGCAAGATATGAAGAGTACAAATCCATACAAAATATCTAATGAAACCTTCTAATGATTTCCATGATGCATCACATGATGTCATATGTTGTATTTCTATTTTAGAAATATGCAAGTATTAAGTAGTATTTGGTTTTAAGAACCTAACACATTCTAAAACTATTATCATACATAATGATTAGAGTCATATCAAGATGTTACTAATCATAAATGTAAATGCTTGAATGATGAATATATTGTTTGAAAAAGCTTGTTTTAATATCTATTAAACTTGACAAGCTTTAAGCTTTTATACAAATTAAATTTACTTTTGTCGTTAACAAAACTTAGGTAAAGATCAAAAATATAAATAACGTTTAATGACGATATTTGTATTAACACGTTCTTTATTACTTGTGTTATGATCTCCGATTTAGTAGCACCCCATGACCCGTATGCTTCCGCTAAACCAGATTTGGGGGTGTTACAAATTGGTAACAGAGCCTAAGTTATAGAGAACTAGGTACATCGCTCTACGACTGCCAGTTGCCCACTTGCCTTACTTGCCTTACTTGCCATTTTACTTAGAGTTCATTTAAATATGACTGCATGTTATATTTCCTATTCACTAATTCACTATTCCATATTTACTATAAGTATTCTTCCATATACTTACACATATGCACCGTCTTGTCATGAGACCATCCGGAGGATGAGTCGGTGATAACGCTTACACGTCGTTCGGGGTCAAAGGAACTTCCTTTTAAATCGAGCAAGTTTTCAACACCCTAGGCGGTGAACCTAATCGTTGTAGTGTAGTATTAGGGTAAGCCACGGAATTGATATCGTTCTCTGGGGAATAGGAATGCTAGTGAGAAGTTACTACGCTAAGGTTGGGGTTGAGGAAGATTATTTTTATCTTTTATATTTTTTAGGAAAGGAAAGGTACGAATCTCGGGGTTTGGATTTAGGGGTTGGTATTTCTACCGATTACTCTACTTATCTAATTATCTACTCTAAGGTGTATGTAGTCTATGTCTAATTATTGTGTGCTCGTATGATGGTTTAAAGATGTGCTTACTTAGGTTTTATTACTCCTTAATTATCTCTTATTGATGGTTGAATTGTCACGTCCTTATTCTTGATCGCGTTGTGTGTCTAAAGCCGTAGGGTATGCGTTTGTCCCTAACTCTTTGAAACTACCAAAGGGTCTCGTCTACAAAAACCTCTAGGAAATATAAACTCTAACTCTAAGGTACTCTTTGGATGGTTTAGCCTACAACTGCTCTATGCTGTGACCAAAGTGGAAGCTCAGGAGGACCCAAATGTCATGACGGGTACGTTCCTTATAAATAACCGTTATGACATCCATATTGTTTGATACGGGAGCAGATAGGATTTTTGTTTCTAATGCATTTAGTCCACTACTCGATATTGCCCCGACTACTTTAGACAATGCGTACAATGTGGAACTAGCTAACGGTAACGTAGAAAGGGTAGATACCATCATAAGAGGTTGCACGCTAAATCTGTTAAACCACCCATTCAACATCGATCTTATGCCAGTAGAACTGGGCAGTTTCGATGTTATCGTTGGGATGGATTGGTTGTCAAAATACCATGCCGCCATCATTTGCGAAGAAAAGCTCGTCTTACTACCCTATGGAAATGAAGTCCTAACTGTGGAAGGAGACAGAAGTGATAGAAGAAGCGCGTCAAGACTACACGTCATTTCCTACACTAAGGTATTAAAGTGTATCGAGGAAGGATGTCATCTCTTCCTAGCCCAAGTCACTAGGAAGGAGGAAAAGGAAACGGAAGAAAAACGTATGGAGGACGTGCCAATAGTGAGAGAATTTCCAGAAGTTTTTCCTGAAGACTTACCGGGACTTCCGCCTGCCCGACAGGTCGAATTTCTGATCGATTTAGTGCTTGGTGCCACACCTATGGCAAGAGCACCTTATCGACTAGCTCCAACAGAACTACATGAGCTATCAAACCAGTTGTCGGAACTTGCGGAAAAAAGGATTCATCAGACCGAGTTCTTCACCATGGGGAGCACCGGTTCTATTCGTCAAGAAGACAGATGGAACTTTCAAAATGTGCATCGACTACCGTGAGTTGAATAAACTAACTATTAAGAACCGTTACCCACTCCCAAGGATCGATGACTTATTCGATCAACTTCAAGGTTCTAGTGTTTATTCAAAAATTGACTTAAGGTCCGGATTCCATCAACTAAGAGTTCAAGAAGAATATATTCCCAAGACCGCCGTCAGAACTCGTAATGGACATTATGAGTTCCAAGTCATGCCTTTTGGGTTGACCAACGCACCAGCTGTGTTCATGGACCTCATGAACCGAGTGTGCAAACCATACCTGGACAAATTCGTGATTGTCTTCATTGACGACATCTTGATTTATTCCAAGAGCATGAAAGAACACGAGGAACATCTTAGGTTGATCTTGGAATTGTTAAAGAAGGAGGAAATGTATGTTAAGTTCTCAAAGTGTGAATTTTGGATATAAACCGTGCAATTTTTGGGTCATGTAATCGACAGTCATGGTATTCATGTAGATCCTGCAAAGATCAAGTCAATAAAGGATTGGGTGACACCTACAACAGCTACTGAAATATGCCAATTCTTAGGACTTGATGGATACTACAGAAGATTTATCGAAGGCTTCTCAAAGATAGCAAAATCCTTAACCAAACTAACCCAGAAAAACGTCAAGTTCGACTGGGGAGAAAAGGAAGAATAAGCTTTTCAACTCCTTAAGGAAAAGTTGTGTAGTGCACCTATCTTGGCCCTACCCAAGGGTAGTTAAGACTTTGTTGTTTATTGCGATGCTTTACACAAGGGGCTAGGAGCGGTGTTAATGCAAAGAGAGAAGGTAATAGCATACGCCTCTCGCCAGTTGAAAACCCATGAGAAAAATTACACAACACACGATCTGGAATTAGGATCGGTTGTGTTCGCACTCAGAATTTGGAGACATTATTTGTATGGCACAAAGTGTATCGTGTACACCGATCACAAAAGCCTACAACACATTTTGGACCAAAAGGAACTGAACATGATACAACGCCGATGGTTGGAATTACTTAGCGACTACGACTGCAAAATTCGTTACAATCCGGGTAAGGAAAACGTAGTTGCCGATGCTCTCAGTAGAAAAGAGCGACCAAAACCCCTTAGAGTTAGATCTTTGGGTATGACAATCAGTTCACCTCTTCCATCCAAGATTCTTGAAGCTCAATCGGAAGTACTCAAAGAATAGAATCGCCCAAATGAGAACCTTTACGGAATGCCAGAAAGTGAAAACGGATTCGTAAAAAGGTCGGATGGAACCTTATGTTTTAAAGATCGAAGTTGGATTCTACGTTATGGAGGAATTCGTAATATCATTATGCACGAATCCCACAAATCTAAATACTCCATACACCCAGGATCCGACAAGATGTATCTAGATCTGAAGAAATTGTATTGGTGGCCAAACATGAAGGACAACATTGCGACATATGTTAGCCAGTGTTTAACCTGCTCAAAAGTCAAAGCCGAACACCAGAGACCCTCAGGTCTACTTGTGAAACCCGAAATTCCCGAATGGAATTGGGAACGCATAACGATGGACTTTATTACCAAGCTACCTAAGACCTCTGGTGGCTATGACACTATTTGGGTAATAGTTGATCGTCTCACCAAGTCAGCTCATTTCCTACCGATAAAGGAAAACGACAGTTTGGACAAACTTGCACGATTGTACTTGAAATCATCGCACGCCATGGTGTCCCAATCTCCATCATCTCGGATAGAGATAGCCATTTCACCTCAAACTTCTGGAAGTCACTTCAAGATGCTTTAGGATCTAACCTTGACATGAGCACCGCTTACCATCCTCAAACTGATGGGCAAAGCGAAAGGACCATTCTAACTCTAGAGGATATGCTAAGAGCATGTGTGATAGATTTTGGAAATGGCTGGGATAAACATTTGCCATTAGCCAAATTCTCTTACAACAACAGCTATCACACAAGCATCAAAGCTACTCCATATGAAGCACTCTACGGTCGGAAGTGCAGATCGCCCGTGCATTGGGCCGAAGTCGGAGAAAGTCAACTTACTGGTCCGGAACTAATTCAAGAAACTACGGAGAAGATAGTGTTAATCAAAAACCGACTACAAGCAGCTCGTGATCGTCAAAAGAGCTACGCGGACAAAAGATGAAAGCCACTTGAGTTCCAAGTGGGAGATAAAGTTATGCTAAAAGTTTCGCCATGGAAAGGTGTAATCCGTTTTGGAAAACGTGGAAAGTTAAATCCTCGTTACATTGGACCTTTCAAAATTCTCGCAAGAATCAGGCTGGTAGCCTACCAACTCGAGTTACCAAAAGAACTCAACTCTGCGCATAACGTGTTTAACATATGCAACTTGAAGAAATGTCTTTCTGACGAAACTCTTGCTATTCCATTGGAAGAAATTCAAATCGACGAAAGGTTGAACTTTGTCGAGGAACCCATTGAGATTATGGATCAAGAAATCAAGCGGCTCAAGCAAAGCTGCATTCCTATTGTTAAGGTCAGTTGGAACTCTCAAAGAGGTCCAGAATACACGTGGGAACGTGAAGATGATTTCAAGCTTAAATACCCACATCTTTTCACAACTTCAGCAAGTAACTCTAACTGAAAACCGAGGACGGTTTTCCTTTTAAGGCGGGGAGGATGTGACAAGCGGTAATTTTTCACTTATTATTAAATAATAAATGGTAATTTATTATTACTAAGCATATTCATTAAGCATACATTAGCTTGCCTGAGCATTTTGAGTGGATAACTCAAAACACTGTAGCATACTGTATAGCCTTTTTGCATTTGTAATTTAATTAGAGAATTGTGACATTTTAGTCCTGAAATTCTCTTATGATTAAAATTGTAAGACGAGAGGTTATCTCATTTTCCACTGAGACCGACACCGCACGCGTACCGACACTATGATAAGGGCAAAATAAACATATGGTAAATCCCCGGAATAGAAAACATTATAAACATAATACTATTTCAGAAACGCATTCATAAAACGTTTCAGTATAAAAATTATCAAACTAAAATACTTCAGTCACGGTATAATACCGAGGGACACAAAATACATGATACAATTATAATATACCTACAATATTTAACCACTAAACCTTATCTCATAAATTTAAATGATAAATTTTATTTAATATAATTAAAATGTTATACCTAAAATATTCCGTTTGTCTTTTTTCCCGCACATACCCACGCCTCATGATGCAGGTTTTACTAACCAAGATTCAATATTTATAAAGTCTCGTTATACCTATGGTCTACCCTAATGCACTAACGGGTAGTATACCCGGTCGCGTGTAGTGTAGTATTCGGTAAAACCGAGGTCGTCCCAAGAGCTATGTGTGTTGGATTATTACTAAGTCTAGGTGTCACAGATTAATAATGATTTTGATAAGGAATTAATTAATTAACTACTAAAGAAAATAAAAGGCAAAGGTTTAATCAATAGAGAAGGGTGGTGCTAACCTAGTTAATCCTCCTAGCTAGTAATGTCTACGTCTACTTACTTCCAATTACTTGGTGGGGTCAAAGTCGAGAGGACAACATTTGGTCAATTCGCCTAACCTATCCGCAAAGATGCCACCACAAGAGAAGTCGGTGTCCCATCATAAGTCTGTTGTTCCCGATCCCAAGCCAAGTCATTAAGTATCGCTACATGCTAGATTTATAATAGTGAGTGCAGGCGTTAGCAACTTAAACACTCACCCCTAATTCTTAAGTTCATCCAAACGGTAGGTGATCGGTTGGTCAAATCGCACAATTAGAAAGGGTCATCAGTTGGTCATATCTTACCTTCCGTCTCGGTCTACTCACTTAGGTTAAGTTGGTCATATCTCTAAGCAACTAGCCTCTACCGCCATTCAAAACTACCAAACAAGGGTAGCTACCAATAAACTATGCATGCATACACTTAGAAATAATTATACGAAAGTAATGTAAACGCAAACAAAACAATTAAAGAATCATAACTAGGCCAAGACCAAGAGATGCTTAGTCGCTCATATTAACCATACAAATTAATTCAATATTCAAAGTTACTGAAATACATGAATCGAAATTAAAGAAAAGATAAAATGCTAATGCTTATCGTAGGGAGTGATTTCTCCCTTGGAGACAGCTCCGTATGCTCCTCTAGACCTGCCTTTGGCTTCTTTCCACGTTCTTTGGTTGTGGTGTATGGAATGGGATGATTAGAAATGCTGGAAATCGTGGGGTATTTATAGGCCAGATCTGGGTTACGGCGTAACTAATATAAGAATTACGCCGTAACCTTCAATTCCTTCGTATTTTGCACTAGATCTACTGGTTATGGCGTAACCTTATAAATGGTTACGCCGTATTCTTCAATATTACTCGGTTACACCATAGTTGGTGTAATAGTTACGGCGTGGAACCTCATTTGACCTAATAGAGTTACGTCGTAGTCTTTGGGAAGAGTTACGCCGTAACCTTCTGATGAGTTGGTTTTCTAAGTCACGCTTTAGTTACGGCGTAATGTGAGAGATGAGTTACGCCGTAACTTCTTCAAAGTCAGCATACTATGATAAGTCTTTGATATTTATCAATTTTCGCGTCTCTTTTGCTCCAATGCTCGTAATTTACCTGAAAGTGGAAAACGATAGAAAACAAGCGTAAATCCATATAAATGATATAAATTACAAGCATTATTAGGGAAATTGACACTTAATATTCGGGACTATTTGATGTTATCAAATATCCCCACTTGAACTCTACTTGCCCTCAAGTAGACCTTATTAGAAAGATTCCAAAATATATCTCCCAAAACACGGAAAATATAAGTTTACAAATCCCTTATGATAGAATAAAACAAAGTCGAACACCTCACGAAATGGGAGCGAAACACTAAAATCTCTCAACTATTCTAAGTGTCAATTTTGGGGTGATCACTCAATCGCACAGTCATAGCATGTATTCTATCATAAGCTTCGCGTTTACACAAATCTCCACCACTAGATTTAAGGGCTAAACAATTCTCGAAGGCAATATGGGTAGACACGACAAAGGTTAAGGGGTGACTCGTCATTACTAACATGTCATGGCGAAGTGGACAAAATCAATGATACATGACCAAATCCATGGCCAAGACACCAAAGATTGCTCGCTGCATCACCTAGACACGCTTCATGACTAAAAGGGTAAGATACGACATGGGAAGTATAAATGGTGTAAAATAAAAATCAAGCAGGTAGTCTAAATCTACAACCAAGTCATCACCACTTACCGTCCGCCCAAAGTTCAAGCTTTGAAGTCAAGAAATTAGATCATGAAATACTAGGTAGATGTGTCATTAGAGGACGTCGTGATGGGCACACTTACCTTTTCTCCAACTGTTGGCAAATTAACCAACTCCAATCTTCGAATGTGACTGAGGTGGCCTCCTTGATACTAAATCTATAAAGCTCATAACATAGTGCTTATAACATCGCACTTTACAATAACTAAATAACATAACAACTAATTTTATTTTATTTTATTTATTTTTTTTTATTTTTTTTTTTTTTCAACATAACAATAATAACTAAACATAATATCCCCCACTTGAGATGAACAATGGGAATTGGGGTCTTCAATGATCCTCGTGAATATGTCATCGATGAAAGCGTGATTTCGAACCTTTCCACTTGAACCTTGAACTTAGGCAAATGATGACTTCCCAATCACAAATAAAGACTACAGGGTAGGCTACGGTATATAGGTGTATCGAAACAATATATTGGGTTAACAAAATAAAAGGAATGGCTCAGATTGGAGTATCTAGGGGTATCTTGCACTAAAGGTAAGTGCAACAAAAAGGTTTCACATGGGGGTCGAGAAGTCGAGGTGACTAATTGATAGACACACAAGATAGGCTATTTGGGTGATAATCCTATAATATTGCCTTCTAAAGCCGAAAAGTCCAAATACATCGAGCTAACTCAACATACCTCGTCTATGGTCTCGAAATGATGCAAAGGCCAAGTTCTAAAGTTTACAAGCTACCGGCACACTCATAATTTGGTGGATTTGAGGTAAAATATTGGAAACGGATAAGGCTAATCTCACCATATAATGTCAAGGGTTATATGTGCTCGGCTAAGGTCTAATCTAGTTAGGTTAAGAAAAACATGTCAAAATTTTAAAAATGGCCTAATTTTTCAAAATAAACTAGAAAAACGAGGACAAAATAATGTTCAAGAGATTATTCTACTCCCATCCCCTCACTTGAATTGTACAAAGTCCCTTTTTTACTAAGCATTAAATAAAGGTGAAGAGAGAAGTAGAATTAGAGCGAGAACTTCCCTGAAATTTGCTCCACAAAGAAAGAAGGCCCACGAGAAAGAGACGTGCCTTCGTATAAGCATCATGAACAAACTTCAATCCCTGAAATCACACTACCGACAAGCATAATTCTAAAAATGAAAAATGAAAAATAAACCTAACCCACTTTCGTAGGAATCATGGTTGCATTTAGCATATGTAACAAGCCTTTTAAACCACTTGGTGTCCCAGTGGACGAGTGGACGAGTGAACACACCCACAAAGTCTTGTGATGAAAGTAAAGTAGTAGGAAGGTTTAGTCTGAAAATTTACGCGAATCGCGCGAGAACTTGACATAAGCTGCAAAGGTTGGTTACGGCGTAATCACATAGATGAGTTACAACGTGTAAAGGTTGCCAGTAATCACATATGGTCGATCAAGAATCGACAACGCGATAATTACTTCCTCGTTTCTCGCAAAATGGTTAGAAAACACAAAACCCTCCGTAAATGGAAATAAAACAAAAGAAAGGGATAATTCGGGTTGTCTCCCAAAGAGCAATTTTCTTTATTTACCAGTTAGTTAGACTCAAAGTCGCGGGCTACCGGTCTTGTTGGTCATATCGTGGATATGGCAATCTCCACGCTGGATCCAACTTATCGATTCTCATCCCGCTTGTAGTCATCCCGACACGCGGCTCGTGTCAAAGGAACTTCCTTTCGTCGAGCAAGTTTTTCAACACCCTAGGCAAGGAACCTAATCGTGTAGTGTAGTATTAGGGTAAGCTACGGAATTGATATCGTTCTCTGGGGAATAGGAATGCTAGTAAGAAGTTACTACGCTAAGGTTGGGATTGAGGAAGATTATTTTTATCTTTTTATGTTTTTAGGAAATGGAAAGGTACGAATCTCGGGTTTTGGATTTGGGGTTTTGTATTTCACCGATTACTCTACTTATCTAATTATCTAATCTAGTGGTGAGGATAGTCTATGTCTATTGTTGTGTGCTCGATGATAGTTAAAGATGTGTTCACCTAGATGCTACTACTCCCTAGTTATCTCCTATTGATGGTTGAATTGTCACGTCCTTATTCTTAACGCGTTGTGTTTTCTAAGGTCGTAAGGTGTGCATTCCTAACTCTTTGAAGTCACCTTAAGTGTAGTAAACGAAACCACTAAGTCATTCATAAACTAACTTGATTGAGTGTAGTAAACGAAACCACTAAGTCATTCATAAACTATCAAAGATTTATCAAGTATTAAACACAACGATAGCCTAGTCGCACTCCTAAGCCAATTACAATTAAGATAAGGGACAACCTAACAATAATTAACAACTAGGTTTCATATATCTAAGCAAACACACAAGTAATTTATGACATGGTAAACATGCAAGCATACTCACAATCAATTGAAGACATAATTAAATTGATGAAGTAAAACACTTATCTTGATGTAAGATAGGGTTTAGAACCCTAAAATACTATACAAGACACCTTGGTTCGGTTTAGGCCAAAAGACTACTCGAAAACTAAAAAATTTGATTCTATAAATATGATTTTTGATTTGTGACGCCCGGGTCGCCGCCATTAGGGTTTCGCCTTGGCCAAGTCTTGGCGACGGGTCACCTTATGCTTGTGACGCATTTTGAAGATCAAATCTATAGTCTACTATTTTAAAACCCGACATCACTTGTAAATAAGCAATTTGGCTACCGAGCCATCACAAAGTGATGCGACGGCGTCGCAGTAACACCCCGCCGCCCCTCGGGCCCAAAGCACTGAGTGGCTCGATTCTTGACTTTGGCCATTTTCAGATATTCGCGCCTTTTCGTCCGAATAAGTGTCATTCCAGATTTTGCCTTCAAGATACCTAAAAGTGAAAAGGAACGATATTAAGTAATAACGGATACAAAAGTGATCAAATAAGGGCTTAAACGATCCCTCAAAAGGTACATTTTAAAACCTTATCAAATATCCCTACACTTGGTATTTGCTTGTCCTCAAGCAAATGTGCTTTTAGCCAATTAATTTATAAGTTAGGGGTCATGAAGCATTGGTTTAGAACAATCCACAACACATATAAGCCCCAAAAGTCATAACAAGCACGAAAATTACATACTAGCACCTCACATAGGTGTTTGGATACTCACATCTCTCGTGTGTATATGAAATATAACAAGTTGGAAATGGAAGATAAACACTCATTAACCGGTCCTAGTACATAGATTACCATAGGCTTGAGACTAGATCAAACCTCCATCGCTTTGGCGAAGCACCTAGGAAAGACTATCAAAGAGGTCTTTTAAAGGGTTGTAATGTTCAATTTTACGGTAGGGAAACAAAGGGTTTGGTGGGATAGGCTATTAAGTGGTGGCAAGTCAAAATCTTTATTTTACAAGCATGCTAAGAATAGCGTTATAAGCCAAGACTCGACACTCTAGACTCTAGATAACGAAACAAACAAACATAAATTAAAGATAGATGTAGGATGGTAGCCCGTATTTTTTTCAACACTCTATTTTTTTTTTTTTTTCTTTTTTCTATTTTTTTGATTTTTTTCATACACTTTTACTCTACCATCCTCTCTACGGTAACATCAAATGATAGGGATTTATAGGTACATCCCTACACTTGAGTTTTATTACACTAACACTAATTTGACCCGAATTGAAAAGATCAAAACACTTGGAGTACATTATTACTAAATAAAGGGATTTTGAATTTAACGCCCTTCCGTCATTTCATAAACTTTAACTTTTCCCATGAGTCCCAATCGTCCCAAAACGTGTACAAAGGATATGACTCGACTTAGCAACTTATGCAAGCAACTAGATAATTGAACTAAGGGTTTTAAGGTGATAACATTAATGCACTAAAAGTGAGTGCATACAAGGTAGGCTAAGGCGATTTGGGTGTACATTTGAGGTGGGATGTAAACAATGTCTTCATTGATATTCGGAAAATCAAACATCATGAGAACCGCGAAAAGGATAGGCTCGAGGGGTTAACTAGGGTATCGTGTACTAAAGATGAGTACAACGCAAAGGTGTAGGGAATTACTCAACCGATGTGGAAGAAGTAATTATATTACGGGTATCAAACAAAGGTTATCCTAATGCCTCTTATCATTTAGTTATTCCTAACTACACAAGTGTAGTCTTACTAGCGATCTCGGATGCATCACAAAACAAGTTCTAGAATCTAATATACTACCGGTTCACACTCTAAGCATCAAAGATAAATGCTTTAATTCCTACTAATCTAAGGGTGATCCTCACATTTTGGGTGGAATTTAAGTGGTAAAGGGTTTTTGTGCTAGTCATATAACTTTCTATCCGTGAGATACTTTATTAAGACTAATGGCCCACTCCTATATATCATGAAAATTTTAAATTTGGTGCCAAAATTACCCTAACCGACATTTCTCATGGTTTATTACACAAATGCAATTGGACAAAGCAAATAATCAAGGATAAGCATAGTTTCAAAGTTCTCGCTTTATTTTCCTCCCTACACTTAAACCGAATATTGTCCCCAATGTTCCCGAAAGTATCAAAGTTATGATAATGGAAGGTAATAAAAGATGAAAGAAACTAGTACCCCCGATTAGCTCGGTAGGATCCGTAAAGTGGTGGTTACATCTTTCTTCAAGAAGAACGTCATGTGAAAAGCTCCTTCTCATCTTATGTATCTCCTTCTTGATAAATTAAACCTGCACACTTGAAGAAAACAAACGAAACCTTCGTAAAATCGGCGGTAATAATATATATAAGACTCTACTAAACTAGGATATAATGCTTGTGGAATGGATGTTTATAGAATTCTCGGAAAATTAAGACCCGAAAATTCCAAAAATTATGAGTAGCTCGAAAACGAGAAAAGTAATCGCTTGTTTTTGCTCCTTTCCCGACGCCAGTTATCCCGACAAAAACGGTGCGATTTTCGGAAAAATTCGAAAATTTACATTTTAGAATCTGGAAAAATTTTACGCAAAACATCCATTATGACTCGATACAAGCATTTGACTCGAACAAACACATGTATATCTTTTAATTAATTGAAACTCTCATGTTTACATTTCTTTGAAAACGTGTAATCCTCCCTACACTTATCCCTTATGTAAAATACCTTATATGTAATTAAGATGAGGTTAAAACAAAATAAAGCATTTTACAAATTTAAACATGAGAATAAACAATCAATAAAAGATATATGACACAAACAAGCAAACAATTAAGCATGGGTTGCCTCCCACGAAGTGCTTTTCTTTATTTATGAGTCTTGTAGCTAGACTCGTAGTCATGCCCTTACGTTGTCCTAATCTTAGAGGTCCATTCGATCTCCTTAACCCTTCTCTCATCATGAATGTATTCTGTGGCCTAACTCAAGACAAGCGAAGTAGTAAACCTTGTTCTTCCATCTACTTCAAATGCCGGAACGTTGTCCACATCTAAATCATCAATACCTCAAATTTCTTATTTTGTGGGGCATTATATATTTAACACTCTAGGCTTCATTTGAGAACTCGATTATTCCTTTCTCTCGATCATAGACCATCTTAGACTCCTCTATAAATGGTCTCCAAGTATCACGTCCCCTTAAAATCCATCAATGATGCCCTTAACATTTTCCAAGATCATGAAATCACACCTATATGTGAAGTTACCTACGAAGACATGTAATCCTTTAACCTCCCAACATAGTTACTTGCTTTCTTAGGGCGAAAGGGGTCCCTCATAGGTTCTAGATTTTGCTCATGATCTAATTGTAATAGAGCCTAGACATTATATTCATGGGAGCCTTATAGTCAATGTAGGTGTGATCCCTATATAAGTATCCAATCATACACGGTATCTTGATGTTTTAGGGTCACCCTTCTTATGCGAGGCTCGAAGGGTGGTCTCGAGAAGTTAACTACGTTATAGTGATAGGCGGTTTCCTTCCCCTTAGGGTATGAGTCAAAATACTCTAAGTTCTTCCTCCTCCTTACAATCCTCCATAATTTCTAACACCCTATAATCTCCATCTTCTAAGTCATCATCCGAATCACTTGAGGTTGAATCACTATCTACATGGTTAGTAGATTCCTTAAGGGCTTCCTCAGCGTATTTTCAATTATCCTATTTAGTTTCCTAAGCTCTCAATTTCACTAACAATACGAGCTCGAAGTTGGTTGGCAAAGGTGGATCAAGCGGTGGGTATTTGTTTGGTGGTGAAGTGTTGTTTGGTGGTTTATCACCTTCCATGATGAAAAGTGATGGGGTTACAAACAAAGGTCATGAAGAAGGGGATAGACTACGAGGAAGCTAAAAATGAGAAAAATTTACTTGATAGGAATCAAGCAAAGAAACCTAAACGAGGTGGACTCCTAACTAGTTATTCTAATCTACCCATGGCGCCAAAAACTTGATACGCTTACGCAGCTGCTCGGGGTCAAAGGAACTTCCTTTCGTCGAGCAAGTTTTCAACACCCTAGGCAAATGAACCTAATCGTTGTAGTGTAGTATTAGGGTAAGCCACGGAATTGATATCGCTCTCTGGGGAATAGGAATGCTAGTGAGAAGTTACTACGCTAAGGTTGGGATTGAGGAAGATTATTTTTATCTTTTATGTTTTTAGGAAATGGAAAGGTACGAATCTCGGGTTTGGATTTGGGGTTTTGGTATTTCTACCGATTACTCTACTTATCTAATTATCTAATCTAGTGGTGAGGATAGTCTATGTCTATTGTTGTGTGCTCGTATGATAGTTAAAGATGTGTTTACCTAGATGCTACTACTCCCTAGTTATCTCCTATTAATGGTTGAATTGTCACGCCCTTATTCTTAACGCTGTGTTTTCTAAGGTCGTAAGGTGTGCATTCCCTAACTCTTTGAAGTCACCTTTAAGTGTAGTAAACGAAATCCACTAAGTCATTCATAAACAAACTTTGAGGTTATCTTTGAGTGTAGTAAACGAAATCCACTAAGCCATTCATAAACTATCAAAGATTTATCAAGTATTAAACACAACGATAGCCTAGTCGCACTCCTAAGCCAATTACAATTAAGATAAGAGACAACCTAACAATAATTAACAACTAGGTTTCATATATCTAAGCAAACACACAAGTAATTTAGCCGGACATGGTAAACATGCAAGCATACTCACAATCAATTGAAGACATAATTAAATTAATAAAGTAAAACACTTATCTTGATGTAAGATAGGGTTTAGAACCCTAAAATACCGTACAAGACTGACCTTGGTTCGGTTTAGGTTTTTACTCCAAAAGACTACACATCGAAAACTAAAAAATTCGGATTCTATATATAAGATTACATATGCGACGGCCACCCTTTGATTTGTGAAGCCGTCGGTCGCCATCATTAGGGTTTCATCTTGGCCACGTTAGTATTGCGACGGCATCACCTTATGCTTTGACGCCGTCCCTTCAGCCTCGACGCGTCTGGATCAAATCTAGGTCGCCCGAGTTGTGACGACCTACTCTTTTAAAACCCGACACCGTTACTTGTAAATAAGTAATTTGGCTATCGAGCCATCACAAAAGTGATGCGACGGCATCGCAGATAACACCGACGCCGTCCCCTTCGGCCCAAAGCACTGAGTGGCTCGATTCTTGACTTTGGCCATTTTCTTTGTATATTCGCGCCTTTTCGTCCGAATAAGTGTCATTCCAAAGATTTTGCCTTCAAGATACCTAAAAGTGAAATGAACGATATTAAGTAATAACGGATACAAAGTGATCAAATAAGGGATTAAAATACCCCTCAAAAAGGTACATTTTAAAACCTTATCACATCCCCTAATTCTAAACAACCCGAGTAGAAGCTCTTGATTTTCTGGTAAGGCTGGTCAATCCCTTTTTCCTTGTCTTCCTCACTAGTATCGAGCAATGGTTGAGCTTGGCTTAACCGCCTCTTGGTCCAATTTTAAAATTCTTAATGGTTCTCGGCATTTTGAAGATAGTCTTATCATCATTTATTTTAACCATACTAACCCTTCTTTTTCATTTTTATCTAACCCCGATACTTCCGAAAAGGTTAAGTCCATCTTCCACAAATTCGCACGTCGTCTAAAACCATAAAGTCCACCAAAATGAATGAGTTCCAACGAAGACATGGATGTTAGTTGCAAACCCAAGAAAGTTATTCCCTTTATATTCTAATTCTTTCTTCATAACTTGGTTGTAGCATTCCTTTGACATGATGTTGACTGGGGAAGTTGTGTCAATAAATGGGTGGAAATCGATGAACCCGATTTTGCATGAGATCTTTAGATAATAAGGGTTTCTATGATGTATGCGGGTTCCTACCTCATGAAATCTAGTTTACAAAAAACCCTTCACAGAGTTTTCTTGCCAATGGGCCATTTCAACGTCACTTGAGAGGTCTTCAGCACTGATTCCAAAATCATCCTCTTCCTCGAAGTTGACGAAAACATCAAAATCTCTCCCCGAATCAACCTCGCCAGGATCTGAGGGGTCACTAAGAAATTCTTCTAAAGCGTCACCAAAACTACCTACTGGGTCAACCGCACATACTCTTTGAGGAGTAGACAGGAGTTCATTAGGTCCGAACGTTGCAATTTCCCCATTAGCTTCAAGGGTTAGCTTTCTAGCAAAGACATCCACCTTAGTATGGGAAGTGGCAAGCATAGGTCTGCCTAAAATGACAAGTATTCTGTTGTCTTTCCGAATGTCAAGAATCACAAAATCTACTGGGAAAAGGAATTTCTTAATCTTTACCAACACATTTTCAACGATGCCTTACGGTGATTGAATAGATCGATCGGCCATTTCAATTTTCATCTGGGCCGGCTTCAAGTCACCAATCCCCATACGCAGGAACATCGAACGAAGCATTATGCTAATATTTGCTCCAAGATCAGCTAGGGCATTACACATATTGAGACTCCCGATCACGCAAGGGAGAGTGAAACATCCTGGATCTTTCTCCTTTTGTGGTAGCTCGTTTCTCAAAATTGTTGAACATCTTTCGTTGAGGTGAATTGTCTCATCATTGCTTAATTCATGCGGAATATCATCATGATTAGTTTTAATGGAATTATTGATAGGGGAGTTTACCGGTAAAGCTTGGTCCAGAAGTGATTGTCTTTCCATGCTGATTCGTCACTTAACTTTCTCCGAAAAGGTAATCGGTTCTTCATGGATAGTTTCTACCGTGTTGACAACTTCCTCTTCCCGAGCTGCTAGGTAATCAGTGATGGCTTGCGAACATGAGCTCACACTCCTTTCCAAACTCTTAATCCTATATTCGTGAATTTTGAGAGAAGATACTGTATTACCCACGAATGTCTTCATCATTTTTTCAATCCTATCATCTCATTCCCTTGATTCATTGATGTGGTCAAGAATCTTCTTTTCAAGATTGATCCCGGTTTTGGTCCTAAATACACTCTTAACCTCTCAATCCCACATGCTTCACTTCTCTTTCTAACCTTCATTTTCAAAATTTCCCATAATTGTATTCTTGCTTTGTTATCGTCTTCATTACCTTATGATCGAAATTGTCTCTTGGTCCGCACTCGTATCCATATGCCATTTGTAGCAATGTTCGAATTCGTTGAATACATTCCAAGGCTTGGTCGAGTCATGCTAGGAATAGGTCTCGTGAATCGAGAAGTTCTCGTGTTAGCGCATTAATTCCACGGTAGAAGACGTAGACAATCTGATGTTTGTTCAAATCATGGGTGGGACATCGATAAAGTAGCTCATTAAATATTTCCCATGCCTGGCAAAGTGTTTCTTCTCCAACTTGGACGAATTGATATATTTTACCAAGAAGTTTGGCCATTTTTTAAGGAGGGCAAAATTGTTGGACGAAATCTTTTCTTAGTTTATCCCATGCTCCTTTACATTCGTTAGGGAGTTTGTTATACCATATTTTCGCGGTTCCAGTAAGAGTCATGGGAAAAATCCTTGCGGTGACCAAATAGCTCGGGGTACTCTAACGTTGAAAAGAGAGGATAAGTGGAGAAATTCTTCTACGTGATTCTGAACGTCCTCATCTTCATCTCCAGAAAACTTAAGTTTGTGTAACTTTCGAATAATTTGATCTGGAATAGAGTATTTGTCAAGACTAAAATCCTCGCGAAGCTTCGCTGGCGATTCTCATTTGGTCGCTCCAAATCTCGCTCCATAGTTAAGTCATCAATATTATTATTGATGACCTCCGTTCTAACGTCGACCGGTCGATTCAGTAAAATGAAAAGATGTTGTGAATAGGAACCGAGAGTAAACTTTCCTTGTCCGAAATTGCTTATCCGGATCATCGAATGGGTGGCCAAAAAGGCCTCGAGCTACGAGTCTTGTATCCCGACATTTAAGAGAAGAAAGAAAATTAAAATAGACTTAATATGAAATCCTAAGATAGCTCCCGTGGCGCCAAAAACTTGATGCGTGTTTTATCGACTGTGTTTTATTATTTATAAAGTCTCGTTATACCTATGGTCTACCCTAATGCACTAACAACCAGTGTACCCGGTCGCGTGTAGTGTAGTATTCAGTAAAACCGAGGTCGTCCCAAGAGCTATGTGTGTTGGATTATTACTAAGTCTAGGTGTCACAAATTAATAATGATTTTGATAAGGAATTAATTAATTAACTACTAAAGCAAATAAAAGGCAAAGGTTTAATCAATAGAGGAGAGTTTTGCTAACCTAGTTAATCCTCCTAGCTAGTAATGTCTACGTCTACTTACTTCCAATTACTTCAGGTGGGGTCATATGTCGACAGGACAACATTTGGTCAATTCGCCCTAACATATCAGCAAAGATGCCACCACAGGAGAAGTCAGGTGTCCCCTCATAAGTCCTGTTGTTCCTGGTCCCCTAAGCTAAGTCATTAAGTACCGCTACATGCTAGATTTATAACAGTGAGTGCCCGGGCGTTAGCAACTTAAACACTCACCCCTTAATTCTTAAGTTCATCCAAATGGTAGGTGATCAGTTGTTCAAATCGCACAAGTAAAAAGGGTTGTCAGTTGGTCATATCTTACCCTTCCCATCTCAGTCTACTCACTTAGGGTCAGTTGGTCATATCTCCTAAGCAACTAGCCTCTACCGCCATTTAAAACTACCGAAACAAGGGTAGCTACCAATAAACTATGCATGCATACACTTAGAAATAATTATACGGAAGTAATGTGAACACAAACAAAACAATTAAGGAATCATAACTAGGCCAGCACCAAGAGGTGCTTAGCCGCTCATATTAACCATACAAATCAATTCAATATTAAAAGTTACGAAATACATGAATCGAAAGTAAAGAAAAGATAAAATGCTAATGCTTATCGTAGGGGAGTGATTTCTCCTTGAGACACTCAGTATGCTCCTCTAGACCGCCTTTGGCTTCTTCCACTTTCTTTGGTTGTGGTGTGTGGAATTGGATGATTAGAAATCTGCCGAAATTGTGGGGTATTTATAGGCGGATATGGGTTACTGGCGTAACTAATATAAGAGTTACGCCGTAACCTTTAATTCCTTCATATTTTGAACTAGATCTGCTGGTTACGGCGTAACCTTATGAGTGGTTACACCGTATTCTTCGATATTACTCGGTTACATCGTAGTTGGTGTAATAGTTACGCGTAGTTATCGCCGCGCGAGAACCTCATTTGACCTAATAGAGTTACGTCGTAGTCTTTGTGAAGAGTTACCAGTAACCTTTTCGATGAGTTGGTTTTCGAGTCACGCTATAGTTACGGTGTAATGTGAGAGATGAGTTACGAACTCTTCAAAGTCACTTACTATGATAAGTCTTTGATATTTCTCCAATTCCGCCTCTTTAGCTCCAATGCTCGTAATTTACCTGAAAGTGGAAAACAATAGAAAACAAGCGTAAATCCATATAAATGATATAAATTACAAGCATTATTGGGGGAAATTGACACTTAATATTCAGGACTATTTGATGTTATCACCTCACATACCCAGATATAACACAAAAATACTTTTACCCAAAATTCCTTCTCTCTTCTTCCTGCTACTACCATTCGCATCAGTCAAAGGGATGTGACCTCAAAATGAATAACCTACAATCATCTTTCTCCTTCCTCATATTCTCACTCTCCCAAAAACATGAATCAAATTGTCTCTCTTTTCTTTTTCCTGCTACCATCGCACGCCCCATCTAAGGTCAACCCCTCAAGCCTAAGTCTTGGATAGCTTCAAACATCACTCTCATCCTTATCATGTTCCCAAGGATCAGTCACATGGATTCAAAAAGGGTTGTTGTTGAGAGGGGCGGCTGCCATGAAAGGGCATCTCACAAAGTTCAAGACCAAGAAGGTTGGGTCAAGACTTACTCTAAATTCCTCCTTATGAAGCTTCGAAAAGCATCAGAAAAATACTCAAGTCATTCTTAAAGATTCACTTACAAAAATTAGGGTTTGTGTAAAGGTTAGGGCTTCAAAATTGGGTTGGGGGTTTTACAATTAAGGGTGTATTCAAGGTGATTGAGGCTTCAAATCGTGTGGGGTTCTCGAGTTAGCTTTCATCCTCAATATCTTCATCTCACTTTGATAAGGTTCATCAATTTTCTCTTATTATGAATGTTATTGTGCTATGAACCTTGATAATGAGATATTAAGTTTTGATACCTTGTATTGAATTATTCTGATTATATTCGGTCATAAAAATTTATCATCATTCCTTGGTATGAAATTGTCGTTTGACTCGATGGTGAACCCACTTAGATGCTCGTGGTTCACATCAGTCGACATCTATGTTGTAAAATTTTTGTCGATAAAAATCATACGCGAAAGTAAACATCAATATGTTATTAATAGATTGTTATCATGAGAAAAACTATAGTTATGAATCGATGGGGTAATTCCAGAATAAAATTGTAGTATTGTGGCAAATGGCAGTAAATATATCGCAGATGAGATTTTAACATGAGAAAACTGATGTTAAGTCACCTTTACGTGAGTCGTGTTTGATCCCTATTGTGAATCGAAAAGAAGAAAAACCCCACTGTGGTTATCACCACGGTGGTATGATCTTGTTTTTTTAAAATGGTTATAATGGGTTAACACGGATCATGTATGCTTGTTTCCCGGTCGAGAAGTCTCGACTTCACAATCTAGGACATGCTATGGTCGAGTTGTATCTCTGGTCAAAGCCGTTTATGTTGAATTCATGCGTCAAAAAAAAAGAAGATGCACTAGTATTAAGTTTTGAAATTTAATATGTCCTCTAAAAACTTTGTATCAATCTGCTTATGAAATGAATTGGGCCACAACCCATATTCCCCAAAAATACTTAAACCTCCTATGGGCCGAAAACCCATTTGTGTACCCATGTTGCTAGGCACAGCCCACCTGAGTTTTAAGGGTGCTCGTTTAGTCATTAGGCGGGTCGTCAAATAAAACACAAATGTGTAATCGGAAATCAAATATAAACCAAACTCTTTTCCCGCATATATATAATCTTTCACTTCAATATATGCCATCATGAAAACAAGTGTAATATTTTTAATTCAAGAAACAAGTGTTTAAAGACATGATCTACTTAATAAGGTCTACATCAAAGTTGTTAATACAAATAAGCCGTAAAAACGTTTATTTATATTTTACGATCTTCTAATGTTTTGTCGATAACAAATGTAAAATCATTTTAACGAAACAAATAGAGTACGTAAATAGTTTGAGTTAATAGTTTTCTAACACACTTACGTTTTCACATAAAACACTAAAACAAGCTTAAGTGATTTTATGATTTAGATATATATGTACAACAACTAATGTTTACATATTGGGTTATCACATACTTAAATTAAGTATACTAAAATGGGTAAAAACATGTATATACTAAAATGGGTAAAAACAAGTATATACTAAATGTGTAAAAACTTGCAAATAGTATTGACCCATAACCCATGGTTTTATATATACCACTTAACCAAGTACATTGTATCTAGAAAGAAAACCATGGATCAACCCATAACCCATGACCCATGACCCATAACCAAAAATACCCATGGGCAAAGAGGAGTGTTCCACGGATCCACGGCTTTGTGCTAGCCGATCCTAAGTGGAAGGATGGGATCCGGGACGAGAGAATTTTTCTATAAATAGAGAGCCATTTCTTCCTTTCAATGCATCATGTTACACACATACTTCCCCAAAGTATTCTAACCTCTAACCTCGGATCTAAGTGATCTATGTAGTTTGTCTTTTGTTTTGTGTGATCTTCTAGGTTCCTCTTAAAGGAGAGATCACCACTTCTTGAAGACGCAAGCTCAAGTCCATGAGTTGTCATGCTTCGTCATCATCAAGACAACTAAGGTTCTCTTGTTGATAGTTCTTCCTTTCTCCATAGATGTTGGATTGAAGGCATTAGTGAAGAATGCCAAAAGTGTCAAGATGAAAGCATTAGTGAAAGGTGCTCATCATCCGTGTCAAAGCATTAGTGAAGAATGCTAAAGGTGTCAAGACGAAGGCATTAGTGAAGGGTGCCAAGCGTTGTGCCAAAGGCATTAGTGAAGGATGCCGAAGAATCAAATCAAGTCGCATTTGGGAAGAATGCCTAGGTCATATAATCGATGAGGTATCGTTATACATATAAGTATTTGTTTGTTTGTTCCCATGGATGGTGATATCCATGGTAATGGAACTAGGTGCTTAGCCTAGTACCTAATAAAGGGTAGGCGACGTTGTGATAGGATTAGTTCTCCTAAGGTGTGAAAGAACTCGGTGGTTAGCCTAGCACCGTATAAAGGGTAGGCGACGTTGTGTTAGGTGTGGTTCGCTTGGTGTGAAAGAACTCGGATTTAGCTTTGTTCCGCCATAAGGAGTTGGTGTAGTGCTTACGAACTCTCGAGTAGGTGACTCGGGAGTGGAGTAGGCAAGGAAGGTGTCCTTGTGAACCACTATAAATAACTTGTGTCGTGGTGATGTGCTTTTACTTTATATTTCATTACACGCTTATATATCTATCTATCAACGTCCAATATAAACAATCAAATAGATTGACATAAGTCGATCTAAATATTTAAAAGGAAGTTTTAAATTGGTAAAACTATTCAACCCCCTTCTAGTTTTCCACAAAAGTCTTAACATCAATGTGTCTTGTTAGTCACATTTATGCTAAGTAAGATTTTAGACATTAAATTCTAATGCTAAAACCAATTTTGACAAATAACTATTGTCTAACTATATTATTGTAACATATGATAGATTTGAAAGTCTTCAATTTAAAATGGTTATACTTTAAAAAGAGACATAAGAAAATAAATCAACCTTGTTTTATTTCGACAATACCATTATGTCATGAATAAGTATATATACTTGTATATACTTACTAGTAAAACATTATGATTATTTTACAAGCCAATTCCGGTTTTGATACCATTATAAAACAATATTAATTGAACCATTTTAAGAAAGTCTAATTTAAAATAATGAACTAAAACTTTGCCCTACTTATCTAGGTCGCGTGCGGTGCGGTTCCATAACATTCATTGAAATCCCACCTTTGGACAACTTATTGCTAAGGTGAGCTTATAGACCCACTTTTACTTGATAAATTATTTTATACATTTTGGGGTGAGAAAATATGCAAAACCTTTTTATGAACCTGAACTATTGCATGATTACTATTACGTGGTTTAGCTTAAGCCCTTATGTCCTTAGAAATGCCCCATTCATGAACCGTCAGTTCCCTGCTGGGAAGTGCGAATGTTATAAATAGATCTATTGAGGGTGACTCCTCCATTCAGTTGGCCACACTTAGGCCAAGGCGAAACGCATACCATGTCGGAATCGAGTGTAAAGGGACAAAACACTCGCGTTAGGCCCCAAAAAATGTATGACTTCATTTTGCATATAGAAACTGTCGTAGCATCAGTTGCATGGACTTAGTGCTAGCGTAATAGACTTTCATTCATATATAATTATATTCGTTGTAATGATTATATGCCTTTGATTACTGTTTTTATTATAAACCTATGAACTCACCAGCTTTTAGCTGACCTTTTTAGCATATTTTTCTCAGGTGTTTGATTTGATATCTTGGTTCAAGGAAAGGCGTGGCAATGGTCATAGTATTCCTAAAAGAATTGTTTTAACACATGTTGATGTTTTATTTGGGACCACAAAACTTATGGGTTGTGCCCCTTTTATTTAAACAATGTTTGTAAGAAAATGTTTTTAAAACAATTTTATGAAATTAAAACGGAGTATGTATTCCGTTCTTTATTACTTGTGTTATGATCTCCGATTAAGTAGCACCCCATGACCCGTATGCTTCCGCTAAACCAGATTTGGGGGTGTTACAGTTAAGTCAGCACATGAGCACTGTAACAGTTTTGCTTCATAAATAGTACCTCCAAAAACACAATAAAAAGTTATGACATCCTTTATACTCTACTGTTGGAGGCGTACATGAATCCTTTAACAACAACATACCCAATCCCGCTCGAGCGGGTATGGGAGGTGAAATGATAAACCCGAAGTAGGTAGACTCGTGAGACCTCTGGTAGCATACATGAATCCCTCCTTTACCAAAAAACAACCGTATGCTATCCGCATTGAATCTAGCACGCTTACCTCTCCTTTGCCGCCAAAGATGCGTAAGTATGTTGACCGATTAAGATCTACTATGAAGGGGAATTATAGTGCAACAAAAAGAAAGCGGGACAAGAGATAATCCACAAACCGGGCAAGCGCCCAAGGGTTTTGATGACATAAAATATGGTACAAAATTGCGCTGAAGGCTTTGCAGTGAGCAACAAGGTGCAAAGACTAAAAACAATCATCTTGGCAAACCGAATAAGAAGTCTTGCTCGTAAAATGTGCCATTAGGATAGATAGGAACACTATTAATGCAAGACTAGATGCAAATAGTGAGATTGCATCGGACACGTAAAAGATAGTGAATGCAATGTGTTTTGTAAACCAAGGAAATGCCTGTTTGTGAATTGCTTACACGTGCACAACTATTTCTCACGCAATCTACAAATACGATGGTGTTAATTAGTGTTGCGGTGATGTTTGCATGATTTGGCCGTGGTTTTCATCCAACGCTCTCCTTCTTTACCAAATTCTTATGTTCTCTTGTGAACACCATGTCCGCATCTCCTTAAATTGTTTTCTTACTATATAACTTCTTTATGGTACGTACAGAGAAAACTAAAAACAATTCACTTGCTATGACTAATAGTTACCTCACACCATTGAAGCTCTAGTTGTAATTGTAATGTTGCACCCCTTCTTTTATTGAGTTTATATGAAGGCCCCAACCTTCCAGCCAACTGACAAGGCAAGATATTGTTCTTAGAAGAATCTAAATTGTTCTATAAAGATTCTTACGCCCCGAATGGCATGGATAAGGTTGTAGATTTTTCCAAACAAAGGTATCACTTTTAGATGAATGATATCATATCCACTTTTGTGCGCATACGAAATTGATTCATGTGATATAAATAAAATCTCATGCAAGCTCTTACTCGACTTGCTTCACAACTTGGCTTCAATCTACAACCATTTACCCAACAGGAACAAGCATTCAATACTTCTTATTCCCAAAACAACCGTGGCCGCAGTCGCACCACCAACAACCGTGGCCGTGGTCCAAACAATCGACCGAACAAAGGATAGTTTAATTGGGCATCGAATCAGAATACAGTTTATGGAACATGCAACCGGTGTGGAATTAGTCACATTCCATCAGATTGCCCCAACCGTGACCATACTACCTTCCGAACCAGGCAACAACCTTTGGCTAATCATGCGGACCATCGCCACAATCTCCCGTGGCTTCTCGACATTGGTTCCAACAACCATGTAGCACAAGATTCTAATAGCATCGACATCACGAACCATAGTATGGTGAGGATTTTCTCCATGTTGGCAATAGTAAGGGTTTACCGATTTTACACATTGGTACCACTCAAATTCACTCTCCAAACAAAACTCTTTCCTTAACTAATATTCTTCATGCTCCACAAATCAAACAACATCTTCTTTCTGTTCAACAATTTTGTCATGATAATAATGTTTTCTTTGAATTTCATGATACCTTTTACGCGATGAAGGTCGAGACTTCAGGCACCACCCTCCTCACTGGTCCAAGTAAACACGGGCTTTACTCCATTAATCTTCAGTCTTTTCAACATGTTCCAAGGAGTGTCTTCACAGCTGTTCATGCTCTGGTCCATACGTGGCATCAACGGCTTGGTCATCCTCATTCACAGCTTTTACATTCCATGTTATCAAAATATTCTCTTCCTGTTTTGGATAAGACTTCAGTAACTCCTTGTAATGTATGTCATGTAGGAAAATCATCCAAACTATCTTTGCCGTTATCAAATTTTAAAAGTACTCGTGTCTTAGATTTGGTTTTTTGTGATGTTTAGGGCCCATCTCGTGTTACTTCTACTGATGGACACAACTATTTCCTATTTTATGTTGATCATTTTACTCGTTATATGTGGTTTTACCTTTAAAATGTAAATATGATGCTTTTGCAAATTTCAAACACTTTCTTGCTATGGTTGAACAACAATTTAACACCAAACCCAAATCTGTTCAAACAGATTGGGATGTAGAATTTCGAAATCTTCCCAATTTCTTTTCTCCACTTGGCATCATTCATCGTAGATCATATCTACACAATAGTGAACAGAAAGGATTTGTTGAACGCAGTCATCGACATGTTGTGGAAACAGGACTTACTTTACTTGCTCAATCTGGTGTGCCATCTCATTTTTGGCATATTGCTTATGACACAGTTGTTCACCTCATCAATGACATGCCATCCCGTACCGCGTCAAACGTTTCACCCCTTGAACACGCCTTTTCTCACAAACCAGATTTTTCTTTTTTGCGTGTTTTTGGTTGCTTATATCCACACCTTCGACCATACAATAAACACAAAATGGACTTTCGCTCAATTCCCTATGTTTTTCTCGGATATAGTCCTTCTCATCATGGGTACAGGTGTCTTGATCCAACATCGGATCGTATGTACATAGCTCTTCATGTCCGCTTTATTGAGCACCAATTTCCTTTTCTACAAACATCTTCCATACCTCCTTCACCTCCTCCTTCAAATACTCTAC
This sequence comes from Chrysanthemum lavandulifolium, assembly GCA_022545495.1. Classification (NCBI taxonomy): domain Eukaryota; kingdom Viridiplantae; phylum Streptophyta; class Magnoliopsida; order Asterales; family Asteraceae; genus Chrysanthemum; species Chrysanthemum lavandulifolium. The sequence goes on from CM040239.1 coordinate 246,537,311, forward strand.
CTGAAAACAACCCACCAAATAGCCCGCCCGTCGTCAACACACCACAAAACAGCTCACCAAATAGCCCAACCGTAACGAACAGCCTACAAAACAATCAACCGAACAGCCCACCCTTAACCAACAACCCACCAAACAGTCCCTTACCCACTACTACCACCACCGATCTCGCTTTCCAAACTCCAAATACATCATCTTCTCTAGTTCAGCCCTCCATTAATGCTCCTGTGCACAATACACGTCCTCCGACTCGTCCTAGACCATCTAATATTTGACAAAATCCCAAACAATGGGTTCTCTTTGACCCTGCCGCCTATATTACCACCACAACATCCACTGAAATTGAACCCACAACTTTTCCAATGCCAACACATCACCTAAATGGCGAGCTGCCATGGCTGAAGAATATGATGCCCTCATGCGCAATGCTACATGGTCTCTTGTTCCACCAATTCCTAACGCAAATGTGGTTGATTGTAATTGGGTATACAAACTTAAACGAGATCAAACAGGTGCCTTCACTCGTTACAAAGCATGACTGGTAGCGAAAGGTTTTAACCAACATCAAGGTATTGACTATTATAAAACTTTCAACTGCTAGAAATCTGCTACTATTCGCACGACTCTCTCTCTTGCTTTTACGGAGATGGACACTTTGACAATTAGATGTTCAAAAGGCTTTCTTGCATGGAGAACTCCATGAGACAGCTTTACTTACGCCATCCACCCGTTTTGTTGATCCAACAAAACCCGATCATCTCGGTTTACTTCACAAATCTCTATGGGTTAGAACCGCGCCTCGGCATTGAGTGGTTCCTAAACTCAGATACACAAAAGAAATATATCTTGGAATTGCTTCAATGGCGAATCTTTCAAAAGTAAAGCTGCCATCTCCGATTGCTACCATCGCCAATTTGCATCTTGGTGATAATGCTTGTTCGATGATCCGGCTAAATATCGCCAACTTGTTGGTGCCTTCAAGACGCTGACTTTGTCTCGTCTCCCACATCACTTATGCCGTGAACAAAGTTTTCCAATTCATGCATTCTCCAACTACCAATCATTGGTGTGCTTTCAAAAGAATTCTTCGTTATCTCCGAGGTACATCTGACACGGGCTTTATCAAACATGATTCGCGGTATGTTCTTCATGCTTACACCGATTTTCAAGATTCTCTTTGAGTGCTTTTTTGGATGCGGACTGGTCGGGTTGCCTGATGACCGCTCATCCATGTGGGGATATGCCATCTATCTTGGAAACAATCTAATCTCTTGGTCGCAAGAAGAAAACAAACGAACTATCTCTCGGCCATTACCGTAGTCGAGTACAAAGCTTTAGCCGACATCAGTAGTCGAACTTACATGGATAGAAGCTCTTCTTAGAGAACTTAAAGTTCCTATGACGCCTGCTCCAGCTTTGTGGTGTGATAACTTGGTGCAACATATTTATCAAAGAACTCGCATTTTTCATGCTCGCATCGAAACATGTCAAGTCGACTTTCATTTTGTTAGAAAAAGTTGCCGCATCGAAAACTCTCGCGGCAATTTATTTCACACATGATCGATTGAGACATCTTTACAAAGCCTTTGTCATCTCAAAGGTTTGTTGATTCTATCCAAGCGCGAGGTCGCTACTCCGCCTTAGTCATGGGGAATATTAGACAAATATAATATAGGTTTAGTAATAGAAGGATCAAAGTGTAAATATGTGTCTCAGATATATCCTATGTACCCTATCAATCATAATACTGGCATACATAATATTTTACCAAGTTTATCTGAGAGAAACTAAACTTTAGAACACTTTCCTTTTCTTGATTCATTCATATTATAACTAATATATCATTACATATAAATAGAAAGCAAGCAAACTGCCATATTTTAAATAGTAGTACGCACATAGAAATTAAGCATATGTAAAGGAAAATATGCATGTTAAAAGGAACGTGTATGCATGCATTTCCAGAGTAGAAAAGCATGCTTACGACTAGCTAAACCCAAGGAAGGTGGATGACTTTTCCTTGTATATAACTCCTCGTATCAATACTCCCCACCTTAAAACGAGCCTTATCCTCGAGGCTCACGGTTTTGTAACTCGGTTTGTGCAATTCTCACAGTGGATCGTCTTTTTATTTTTATATATATATATATATATATATATATATATATATATATATATATATATATATATATATATATATATATATATATATAGGGAGGGTTAATGTGAGATCAAGCTTAAAGTTGTAAAATAAGATCAAATCTAAAAACCACTAAAACATTTATAAATAACAATTTTAGCAATCATACACAAAAATTTATATTTTAATACAAATTAACATTTTAGCAACTAATAACCAAATGATACATGAGTTAGGATTAGTGATACACCGATACACATTACACTAATAAATATTCCAAACCCGACACATACAAAAAACCCGATATACATTAAACTTCTAATCAAAGTATCACCTAGGTTTCGTGAATTTTAAAAAGAAATCTATCGAAACTTTAACAATTTTAGTTGTAGTAAATAAAAAAATTATTTTTATTGTAAGGAGAGTATCTCTTGTCAAATTTTAGTTCGATCTCATTTTAACAACTTTAAGATGATCTTATTTGATCTAGATATATATATATATATATATATATATATATATATATATATATATATATATATATATATATATATATATATATATATATATATATATATATATATATATATATATATATATATATATATATATATATATAGAGTTAGGATCAAATAAGAAGATTACTTAAAATAATAATAAGAAGAACTATAATCAAAACCGAGATGCACCGACCTAAAATAGGTGCATCTCATAATCTTAGATGCATTATAACGCACCATTGTGTGTTTTCTAGCTTTTAATCGCATATACGATATTAGATGCATTTCATGATTTCTCTTATTTTTGTTCCTCTACACGTGCAAAAATAATGAAAATCAATTTGCATCATCTATACATCAAAATAATTTTAGAAACTCAAGATGTTGCATCTATATGAATAGAAATGCATCTAATGCAAGTCGTTGCATCTCAAATGCGTGGTTTTGGTCACTTCTCACCACTTCTTATTTTAATTTACTTCTCATCGATCCCTACTATATATATATATATATATATATATATATATATATATATATATATATATATATATATATATATATATATATATATATATATATATATATAGTAAAGTGTTAACCGGGTAAAATATGTTAAAACAAAAAGTTAAGTATAATCGAATGTGGCTAAAATACCATATTAACCTCAAGCAACACTTGATAAACAACAAACCAAATACACTACAAAAAGTTGATCTTTGGGACTATATTCTCGTCCCAAATTTACAAAAGTTGTCGTCCCTAAGACCAAAAGGTACGTACATCTCGTCCCATTTTGGTAGTTCTTCTTTGTTAGAAAAAATTTGGGATGACATGACATGCGCAATTTTGGGACGACATTGTTTGGCCCCACAGATACAACACAAAAAAGAAACAGGACGACAATTGCATTGCAAAACAGGGACGAGATTATCTTCCTAGATTATTATTATATTTTCCTTTCTTGAAAGTTTTCTAAATAAATAGGAAAATGTTTTTAAGGACGACAAGTGAAACAAATTTGGGACGAAAATATCGTCCCAAGGTGTTTGGATTAGTTTATTGTTGTTACTTTGGGACGACGTACGCAAGTATCCAAAGCAAATGAGACGACAATTTAGTTTATTTTAGGGACGACATTGTCGTCCCAATTTACTTGGAGGCAAAAATGCAACAAAACCTCCATATTTTCCATATTTTTTCTAGAAAAATCTACCAAAACAAATATAACTCTGTTATCAATCACAATCCACAAACCACTATACCATTCTACAATCCAAAATTACTAAACGGATCCAATACTATTCCACAAATTCACGATACCATTGACAAATACGATACAAATTAAACTAACAAGTCATCACAAACTTACTAATTAACATGTCTCAAAGTTATAAAGTCACAAACTTATAAGGCTAATATGTCTCAAAGTTATAAAGTCAACATAATCCACGATACCATTCGACAAATCCAATACCATTACATAAAATTAACATGTCTAAAGTCACAAACTTCCCGCCTACTCCTCATCGGACTCCTCAATCGAGTCCTCCGCCGACTTCGACTTTCTCCTGACCCCCGCTCCTCATTATTATCATCATTATTATCCAAATCATTATTAACATGATTATCAACTTGGCTCAAATGAGGATTATTTGTAATATGTATTTATTAATGTTGGGTGTAAAGATTGCATAGTTAGAACTAGAACCCAGCACGTAGTAGAGTTGAGATAGGGGGACGATAACAATTTCCAAAGGTATTATCGGGGTCTAGAATGGATAATAGGAAACAAACAGGGTCGAAAGGAAGGCTGCAGAGGAGCCCGGGAAAGGGAATGGAAACGGATTACCTTGTCGGTTGTAATGGCTAAAAACCGCTCAAGGTATGATCCGAATGCCCCAACTCAGAATAAGCCGCTAGCCCTGTTCCTTAGCGAATTTAGCCTCTTGCTCACCCATGCGAGCCTGTTCTTGCGCCTCCTCGGTTTGCTTCCTCATCAAATCTTTTCTTGCTCCGCCGGCTCAACACCTCTGTCATATGCTTCCTAGTAATATAATCTGTCCAACAGCCGATGTGTGGACTCGTGAGAAGTTGAGCCACCACCCGTTCCCTCCTCGCCTAGCATATTCGCGCTGCTTTGCTCGAAACTATATGAGCCAAGATTTCTTGTTGCTTCATGTATGGGATGACACCGCAACTTGCTCTTGATGGGCCTTCATCGCATATTGTGTAATTTAAAAAAAGGTTTGTTAAAACAAGTAAGTTAAAGAAAAAATAAAAATAAAAAAATAACTTAATCTTAATGACACATGTTAAGAGATAAATTACTTACGAAGCCGTCTCGTTAACTTTGGTCATAAATGTGCCTTTCTCTTGTTGAATGCCCATTCCTCCAAATTTCAATAAGGTCCTCATTTTGCCCTTATTCCTAACCCTCTATACATACAATATAAAATAAATTAATAATGAGGTATGTTAGGATCGTGATATTTGGTTAATTAGGTGATTCGGAGGTCTTGAAAGATGGAAGAAACCGCCTTCAAGTTAGAGAGAAGGAGAAACTAGTGTGTTTTATTTATGAAGATGAAAGATTACACTATCGAGACTCACCCTCCTAGGAAAGTCTAGAGGGTATTTATAGCTAAACACTTACAACTATGGCTATATGACATAACAAGCCCATGTGTTTTAGCTAACAAGGATAGAAAATGTAATCCCGCCAATGTCGCTCTATTTACGAGTTAGGAGCGATTCCAACAATCTTCCCCAATGGGACGACATAAGGGATTACTTACAACATTTACTACAAATATGGAAAACAAATAAAGAAAGGTCTTCATAAGCTCTTCAAGTGCGAGGATAATGAAAGTTTACGCCTTTGTCTTCTTCGGTACCTCGACTTGAGAACCGCTTTTCTTCACTTGTAGGCAATGATGTAATATGCATAAATTGGATTAACTTCCCAATTCATGCCACATGTCTTTAGCAACTTCTCCGCACTCTATTTGGCGAGTTTCAATCGCTTCCCCCAAACCGATAAACCGTCTCACAGATTCAAACTTTGATGTAGTGAACATTTCTCTAGCTTTTGAAATTTTCAAGACGCTTGAGCGGAATTTGTAGATGAGCAATAAACCACACAAGGTAACCGACTTGTTTCAAAAATCTGTTCGGGGTAACATGCGAGATCAACAAGATTTTCTCACGTATGTAGATGCTTCACACCAAACAAACCACGAAAGATGAAATGAAACGATTTCCCGAATGTTGCGGTCTATCGGAATAATAGTTACCGTGAACTGCAATTACTCGATAAATGGCCTTGTGAGGCATCACAACATCATATTTAGGTAACTTCACGCACGATAACTCCGTGAAAGTGAGACGATAACACCAACTTAAGAAATTTGCACCACAGATCGCCTCATTTCTTCCCCCGATTGAAGAAATTCATGAAAGGAGAGGGTTTTCGAAAAATCCAAAAACATCAAAAGCAGACACCACCTATACTCTCTTCCCTCGATGTTTTCAATGAATCGAATCATACACCACATATGTTGATGATGAATTGGAACAACGAAACCATGTATGTCCAAGTAATCGAACAATTGTGAAGTACCATAAATATCATGTGAGAATCAATTGTTGATAAGACTTCTCTACTAGTGTATACTCTCTCGCCTAACTCTTTACCGACCCCATTATCATTCTCGATGGCTTTTGTAGTGACTCATCGATGGAGAAACCCAATATGACGAACTTGAGACCAAGTAAAATAACTTGAACTTGTGACTTAAACTTGCACTATTGTCGACAAAGAACCCTTTTCTTAACACCATCGAAAAAGGTAAACTTAAAGTTTCTCAAATTATCCACACCTTAGTGTGACACTTGAGCACAACAACGTAACTCCTTACATCGTATAACTATACAACTCAAGTCTTGTCATTCAGAACGGTTAAAGCTCGAACAAGGATCTCGAAGAATCATGCATCTAACCAACCCCGATATCTTCAAGATACTAAGTACACGCACCCGTGATATCCCACTTCAACCTCAAATAAATAATATTGAATTCTCGCCGTAATCACATATTGCGGTTAAACGCCCAAAACTAGCCTTCATTAACGGTTTAAATGAACTTTGATAATGGTTCCCGATCTTGTCAAAAATTGTATCCTCTTGAAAATTAATCATTACCAAAATACCAACTTGAAACCAATGTTAAAAAATTTGTATCCAATAATTCTTTTGTGAAAAAACGGATAACACATTTTTTTATCCTTGATCCTGATCCATCATATCTCATAGCAACTCAACTAAAAAAAATTATGTCAAAGCCCAGATCCATCATTAATACTGGTCCGAATATCATTATGAGGCCCAAATCCCATTAGAGAAGCCCACGTCCAAAAACAATTCATACTCAGATCCATAAAAACCTTGCAACTCATTATAACCTCAACATATATACCATTTCACTTAACCTAAAAGTTTCATAACCCTAAAAGTAAACACACATCAGTATATCCGCCTACCATCATCTACTCTCAACACATAGATCTCATCTCAATAGCATCAATCTCATCTACAATCAAAATCTTCATCTCATATCATCTCGCCATTAAAGTTTAAACATAACAAAACACGAAACAATAAACAACCATACTATATGTTGTCATTTATTACCGTCACACGGTTTGAATCAAGAAAATAGAGGAAAGGCTTCAAGATCCAAACGGGTCTGTGTAGGTTGAGGTTGTTTTGATTCCATTGAATTTTTTGAAGCGAATCTTAGATAGTGCGTAATATATTTGTTATGACACTATCTTCTTATTAGTATATTAATGAAGCATAGACTTCAAAAAATAAGTGATGAATGATTATCGTGTGATAGACCCGTGATGGTCTTGATGTTACAATAACTCACACGACAACAATTCTGAGATAATTAATTTTTACTTTATAGCACGAGTCTGAGAGTCTTGATTGATGATTGTTGAGATATGTGAGTTGAAGGGTTTAGGGTATTGAAATAGGATTTGTGTCATGTTCATTTTAATTCGATTATGGTTGAAGATGGTTGAGTCGAGACTATTGATATTGTTAGGATCGTATATCTGGTTGATATGGTGAATCGGGAGGTCTTGGAAGATGGAAGAAAGCCATCTTCAAGTTAGAGAGAGAAACAAGAGAGAAGGGAGAGAACTATGTGTGTTATATTAATGAAAGGGAAAATTACACTAAGAAATCTCACCCCTCCATGGAAGTATGGAGGGGTATATATAGCCTACCACATACATAACTATTACACTATGACATAACTAGTCCATGTGTTTGGCTAAATAAGATAGATTATGTAATCCCGTAAATGTCGTTTCATTTCCGTGTTAGGAGAGATTCCAACAATCTTCCCCCAATGGGAAGACATAAGGGATTACTTACAACATTTCCTGCAAGTAATAAAACAAATAAAGAAAAGTCTTCATAAGCTCTTCAAGTGCAGAGGATGATGAAAGTTTACGCCTTTGTCTTCTTCTCGTACCTTGACTTGAGAACCGTTTTCTTCAATTGTAGGAAAATGATATAATATGCATAAATTGGATTAACTTCCCCCAATTCATGCCGCATGTCTTTAGCAGACTTCTCCGTACACCTTTTGGCGAAGTTTCGAATCGACGCCCCCAACCGACAAACCGCCTTCAGCAGATTCAAACTTTGATGTAGTGAACATTTCCTCTAACTTTAGAAATTTTCATGACGTTAATGAATTTGTAGATGAGCAAGAAACCACACAAGGTAATCGACTTGTTATGAAAATCCGCTCGGGGCAACATGCAAGAAATCAACAAGATCTTCTCATATGTAGATGCCTACACCAAACAAACCACGAAGACGAAATGAAATGACTTCCCCTCGAATGTTGCGGTCATCGAATAATAGTTACATGTGAATCTACAATTACTCGATGAAATGACCGTGTGTGAGGCATCACAACATCATATTTAGGTAACTTCATGCACGATAACTCGTGGAACCGAGACGATAACACCAACTTGAGAAATTTTAACCATCGATCGCCTCATTTCTTCCCCGATTGAAGAAATTCATGAAAGGAGAGGGTTTTCCAAAAAAATCCAAAAAACAAAGGAAGCAGACACCACCTATACTCTTCCCCGATGTTTTCAATGAATCGAATCATACCCCACGATGTTGATGATGAATTGGAGACATCAAAACCATGTATGTCCAAGTAATCGAACAATTGTGAAGTACCATAAATATCTTGTGAGAATCAATTGTCGATAAGACTTCTCTACTCGTGTATACTCTTCTCGCCTAACTCTTTATCGACCACATTATCATTCCGACGGCTTTTTGTAGTGACTCTTGATGGATGTAACCCAATATGACGAACTTGAGATGTAGTAGTATAACCCGAACTTGTGACTTAAACTTGCACTATTGTCGATGAAGAACCCTTTTCTTAACTCCATCGAAAAAGGTAAACTTAAAGTTTCTCAAATTATCCACACCTTAGTGTGACACTTGAGCACAACAACGTAACTCCTTAAAAGTGATAGTTATAAGCTGTGAGCACAATAACGTAACTCCTTACATCATATTCAACTCGATAACTCAAGTCTTTGTCATTCGTAACGGTTAAAGCACGAACAAGGATCTCGAAGAATCATGTATCCAACCAACCCCGATATCTTCAAGATAGTAAATACACGCACCCGTGATATCCCACTTCAACCTCAAATAAATAATAATGAATTATCGCCGTAATCACATCTTGCGGTTAAATGCCCAAAACTAGCCTTCGTTAACGGTTAAAATGAACTTTGATGATGGTTTCCCAATTCTTGTAAAAAATGTATCCCCGTGAAAATTTATAATCGCCAAAATACCACTCCTCTTGCCAAAAGTAATATAGGCTCACCTCTCCAATAGCCAAGACCAATCCAAACCATTTACACTAACAAATTCATTTTTTTGATACTGTTCGGCCCAAGTACAATACAAAGCCCAATCTGACACCCCAAACTCCTAAAGTTAGTAAAATACATAACTGTTTGGCCCAATTAGTGATCCGATCCAGAAAAGTACTACTAACCTTAAATATTCGGTATATATCACACACATCACACAAAATCTATCCCTAATAACCATACTACCTTACCCTAATCACAAAATAAACGCCTCCATCTTATCTTACACCAAATAATTTAGACGCCTCTAATCGTTTCTCCATCAATTTCCAGATCCTCAACACAAACTAACAATCCGAATCAAAAATCAATCCCATACCCTAAACTGGAAATAACTTTGTAGCACTTGTTCGGATCAAGAGAGTTTCATGACTTCAAGATCCTTTGGAGGGGGTCTCGGGTAGGTTTTAACTATATTTTGATTACGTTTTGAGTTTTGTCAGATTGAAATCGGATAGATGGTATTAGGATTTGGGATGTTGAATTTTGTTGAGTTGGTTTTGTGTCAAATCTTTGTAACAGGTTCTAATTGATTGGTATTCGTTATGCTATAGGATCGATGAAGTTGATAAACTGAGGTCAAGTTTGGTATTTTGGTTCGAGTCAGGTCATACGAGTCTTCTTAATCTTCATCACATATTTCTGTCTAAGAGTCTTACGCGTAAACTCGCTTATGCGTAAAAGATGCTTACGCGTAAACAACCTTATGCGTAAGATTTGGTCTCTTATGCGTAAGCCAAAAGCACATGAAAATCCTTTCCTTATGCGTAACATGATTCTTACGCGTAAGGTAAGTCTTATGCGTAAAATGGCTCCTACGAGTAACTTTCCAAGCTACTCGTAACAAGTCTGAAGATGGGTCCTTAGGCGTAAGAATAGGGTTTTGACCCTGGTTGACTTTTTTCCGGCGATGTTTTCCGACCAAAGGCTCCAACTAGATTCATGAAACCCAGAGAATGTTAGCAGAAAACGTTTAAAATAACCCGTTTGACCAAGATAGACCATTGGACCATTATAATCACGGATAGGAAAAAATTATAAAGTATACAAAAGTTAACAAATAATTGTTTGGCAAAGGAGAAACACAACAGATATTGCAACTTTGTTAACAAACACATGACTTTTTGACCAACAAAGATACATGAATACTTGTGAAAATCTGTTAAAAAACAAAAACATATGTGAAAGGTGGAAACTTTGTTAAAAAAACATATTTTGAAACAAGATTATGACAAGATAATATCACCAAAAATCAACCATTGATAAATCCGACCGGGCTCTTGATACCAATGTTAGGATCGTATATGTGGTTGATATGGTGAATCGGGAGGTCTTGGAAGATGGAAGAAAGCCATCTTCAAGTTAGAGAGAGAAACAAGAGAGAAGGGAGAGAACTATGTGTGTTATATTAATGAAAGGGAAAATTACACTAAGAAATCTCACCCCTCCATGGAAGTATGGAGGGGTATATATAGCCTACCACATACATAACTATTACACTATGACATAACTAGTCCATGTGTTTGGCTAAATAAGATAGATTATGTAATCCCGTAAATGTCGTTCCATTTCCGTGTTAGGAGCGATTCCAACAGATATTATGTCTTTTCAATTCGTTTGTCCTTAAGTTTTGACCAATGATGGATGAAACTGAACCTGAGGTCGCTTGAGTCATGGTAATTGGTATATGGTATTTGTGGTCAATTCTTTATCCAGTTTACGCATAAGTTTTTTTCTTACTCGTAAAAAATTTTACGCGCAACTTTTTCATTCGAAACCTTAAGCGTAAAACTGGTCTTAGTGTTGCAATAGTATTAAGCTGAGTTACTTAGGCGTAAGGTCCTTATGCGTAAACCAAAAGGCTTATGTGTAAAAACCTTACGCGTAACAATCCTTACGCATAACTTCACAGTTATGCGTAAATATCTCTGAAGATGGCTTCTTAGGCGTAAAAATAGGGTTTCGACCCTTTGTTGACTTTTTCCGGCGAGTTTTCCGACCAAAAGTTCCGTCCAGATTCAATGTAACCCAGAACCTATGACACATATAAGACCATTTTTTTGACCCACTTAGAGACTTATACCTGATATGACCAGATAACCAAAAAAGAATTTCACGCGTATTGGATTAAAAAAATAGTAAAAGTGTAAAAAGAAAAGAATAAAACTGTTGGAACAAAACAGTTTACCATTTTTTCTTGGTAACCCATACTACTTTTGACCAAAAAAATACAAATCATTAAGAAATCTATTTAAACACCAAAGCATATGTGAAAAGGTTACAAATTTGTTAAAAACAGAATTTCAAAACAAGATTTTGACGAGAAAAAACATCACCGAAAATCAACCCATGATAAAAATACTTGCTCTTGATACCAATGTTAGGATCGTATATTTGGTTGATTAGGTGATTCGGAAGGTCTTGGAAGATGGAAGAAAACCATCTTCAAGTTAGAGAGAGAAACTAGAGAGAGAAGGGAGAAACTAGTGTGTTTTATTTATGAAGATGAAAGATTACACTAATGAGACTCACCCTCCTAGGAAAGTCTAGGAGGGTATTTATAGCTAAACACTTACAATTATGGCTATATGACATAACAAGCCTATGTGTTTTAGCTAACAAGGATAGAAAATGTAATCCCGTCAATGTCGTTCCATTTACAAGTTAAGAGCGATTCCAACAAGATAAATATAAAAAAATACATGAAATTCATAATATCATTATCGGCTCCAAAAGACAAAGTAATTAAATTATATACCTATTTCGCGGCTGAAATAGAGGAAGAGAAGAAGAAGAAGAAGAAGAGCGAGAGAGAGAGAGAGAGAGAGAGAGAGAGAGAGGTTACGCCAACCCGATCGACTGGCTATCCTACTATCCCAAACACAAACACATACAAAAAACAACCTAAATTAAACAACCAAACTTAAATTAAACAAACTAATTAATAAAAAATTTGACGACGACTGATAAGGATTTAAATGTACCTTTTGAGGGTCATTTAAGCCCTTAATTGATCACTTTTGTATCCGTTACTACTTAATTTCCTTCCTTTTCACTTTTTAGGTCTCTTGAAGGCAAATTCTTCGGAATGACACTTATTCGGACGAAAAGCGCGAATATCTGAAGAAAATGGCCAAAGTCAAGAATCGAGACACTCAAGCTGCCGGAATTGAAGGGGACGTCGATATAAATTGCTTAATGTGACGGCCTCGTGTTTTAAAGAGTAGGCGTCATGAACTCGCACGGCCTAGATTTGATCCAGACGGCGTTAGAGGCGAAGGAGATGGCGTCCACAGGCATAAGGTGACGCCGTCACAATGTTAACGTGGCCAAGATGAAAACCTAATGGCGGCGACCAGCGGCCTCACAATTAAAGAGTGACGCCCGCAGTTTGTAACACTATATATAGAATCCGAATTTTTCGCTTTTAGAGAGGTAGTTTTGTGGAGTAAAACCTAAACCGAACGAAGGCGGTCTTGTACGGTATTTTAGGTTCCATACCCTATTTTACATCAAGATAAGTGTTTTACTTCATTGATTCAATTATGTCTTCAATTGATTGTGTGTATGCTTGCATGTTCTCCATGTCCGACTAATTTACTTGTGTATTTGCTTAGGTAATATGAAACCTAGTTATTGAATATTGATTGGTTGTCTCTTATCTTAATTGTGATTGACCTAGTATTGTGATAGGTCATTCGTTGTGTTATTAATGCTTAATTAATCTTTGTTGAACCTTAGCATATAGTTACTAGTGGAATTGTAGGCTAAACATCCAAAGAATACCTTAGTGTTAAGTTTATGAATCCTAGAGATTTCGTAGTCATTAACCTTTGGTAGCTTCAAAGAGTTAGGGATAAACGCAACCCTACGACCTTAGAAACACAACGCGATAAGAATAAGGACGTGACAATTTAACCATCAATAGGAGATAACTAAGGAGTAATAAAATCTAAGTAAAGACATTTTTAATCATCATACGAGCACACAATAATAGACATAGACTACCCTTAGCTTAGTTAATTAGAATATATAATAGTAGAGTAATCGGTTGAAATACCAAACCCCTAAATCCAATACCCCGAGATTCGTACCTTTCAATTTCCTAAAAAATATAAAAAAAGATAAAAAGTAATCTTCCTCAACCCCAACCTTAGCGTAGTAACTTCTTACTAGCATTCCTATTCCCCAGAGAATGATATCAATACCCATTGCTTACCCTAATACTACACTACAACGATTAGGTTCACTTGCCTAGGTGTTGAAAAACTTGCTCGACGAAAAGGAAGTTCCTTTGACCCCGAGCAGCTGCGTAAGCGTATCAAGTTTTTGGCACTGCTGCCGGGGAATAGAATAGCTAGTTAGGAGGCCACCTCGTTTAGGTTTCCTTGCTTGATTCCTATCAAGTAAGATTTTTTCTCTTTTTTAGCTTTCTCGTAGTCTATCCCCCTTCTTCGTGACCTTTGTTAGTAATCCCATCACTTTTCATCATGGAAGGTGATAACCAACCACCACTCATCAACCTACCACCAAATGACCCACCAAGAGGCCGTACTCTTGGTGAATACTCGAGACCAAGCCACCTAGGCTATAGGAACACCATTGAGCTTCCCGACCAAGCCCAAACTACGGCCCTGCGATCCGACACCATCCGGTTGGTGCAAAACGAATGTGCATTCCATGGACTTCATTCCGAAGATCCTAATCAGCATCTTAAGGATTTCCTTAAAATTGTTGATTCCATCGACCTCGATGCTACTACTTGGGAGACCACGCGTCTGCGTCTCTTCCAATTCTCTCTACGGGACCAATCTAGTAATTGGCTTGAGTGACTTCCCACCGGCTCCATCTCAAGTTAGGATGATCTCACCTCTCGTTTCCTTGCTCAATTTTTCCCACCGCGGAGAACTACTAAGCTTAGGAATGAAATCTTGATGTTCCAACAACGTCAAGGTGAATCTCTCTACGAAGCATTGACTCGATTCAAGGACTTACTCCATAGAGTCCCTCATCACCGCATTGATATTTGGCTTCAAGTCCAACTCTTCTACGATCATGTCAACTTCCCCACTAAGCGATCCATTGACCAAGCGGCCGGTGGAAAACTTAGTGATCTCACCGCGGAAGAATCATGGGGTATAATAGAGGACCTTTCTCTCTATGACAACGAAAGTTGGAATGACCCCTGTGAATTGCCCAAAACCGTAAAGGCAATCTCCTTGCCTCCCATTGACTCACAATCTGCCGACCGTAGGATGCTCGAGCTTGAAGATCAAGTTAAATTCCTAATGAGCTCTACGAAATCCTAAGTCTTCACGCCAAGTGAACAAAGTTTCTTCCTCGTGTGAGCCGTGTAATGGCCCTCATAACACGCAAGACTTGCACAGAATCCCGAACAAGCTTCCGTTGACTACGCATCCTCACGTACTAATGGAGCGGAGGAAGATTCCTACAACACCGGGACCTAGGACTTTAATGACACCCGAGAAGCATGGAAGGGCAAGCCCGAATTTTATTGGGACAAACCCAAGAATTCACATCTAATTATTTCTCATGGCCCCATCTCACGGCCTAACCAACGAAACATAGAAGGATGTTGCAATACCTAGTCACATCCCAAGAAGCTCAATAGCTAAGCTCTCGGACCGTTTTAACCAACAACATGTCGAGATGGATAGGAAGATATATAACCTTTTGAAAGCCATGGCGTTGATAGGAAGGTTAATGCTATCTCAACTCCAAGCTTCCGTGTAGAGATTAAGGACCCAAGTAAGTTAGCTAAGCATGTTCAATTCATCAATACCATCACCTTAGTAAAACCTAATAGAACAAATGACGAGCGAACCATGAAATGGTACTGAGGTTAGTGAAACACCTAAGAATGAAACAACCGAGGAAGTAGATGAAGTAGGCAATGAGTATTTCAATAAGTTTCCTACGGAAGAAGAACTCTCTTGCCACCCACACTTAGTACGTGACCGCCGTCACATGTATGTTAGGAGAAGCCCTAGGATCAAGTTTGGGAACCCTTGGAATCTTAACATACCATGTTGCATAGGACACCTTTTCGTAGCAAAAGCCTACATTGATCGCAAGTCCCCGATAAATATCATGACTAGCACCTACTATGATTGGGTAATGAAGAATCCTATCCCGACTAGGCAAGATCCCGATAATCCTAGGGTTAGTTGCAATTTTCTTGGTAGAGTTAAGGGATTTCCCGTTTATGTAGGTAGTTTCACGTTTCCTACGGATTTCATAATAATGGATGATATTAGTACGGCCATAGATCCTAGCTTATCCCAAGTTATTCTAGGAAAGCCTTTCATAGAAAACACCGGGATGACTTATGATCAGTCGTTTGGAATAGTGAGATTCAAGCATGAGACCGATGATGTAGCCTACCAAATGCCCTTTAGGATTGAAAAATTTTCATCACTATCCAATGATGAAAAAGAACTTAAGCTATCGGTCTACTATATGAATGAGGAAGATAAGGAGAAGGGAGTTGATTATGTGATGAATAGGATTTTCGGGTTCTATAAGGATTGCTTGAACTTAGGACCGGAATATAGAACCGAGTGGGGAGAGGACGACCACTTAGAAAGGTGCATCATAGGGCACTTCTACAACATGGAATCCCTCAATAGAGACCGTCATGAGGTAGAAGGTGACGGTAATGAACTCACGTAGGGGCACGACTTTGAGTCTAGCTACAAGACTCATAAATAAAGAAAAGCGCTTCGTGGGAGGCAACCCATGCTTAATTGTTTGCTTGTTTGTGTGTCGTGTATCTTTTATTGATTGTTTATTCTCATGTTTAAATTTGTAAAAATGCTTTATTTTGTCTTTAACCTCGTCTTAATTACATATAAAGGTATTTTACATAAGATATAAGTGTAGGGAGGATTACACACGTTTTCAAAAGAAACGTGAACAAGAGAATTACAATTATTTAAAAGATATACATGTGTGCTTGTTCGAGTCAAATGCTTGTATCGAGTCATAATGGATGTTTTGCAGGAAATTTTTCCAGATTTTAAAGATAAAAATTTTCCGTAATTTTTTCGAGAAAATCGCAGACCGGTTCTGTCGGGATAACTGACGGTCGGGATCAGAATCGACGGCATCGGGAGGAGCGTAAATGACTTACTATTTTTTCTTGTTTTCTCGAGCTACTTATAAATTTTTGGAATTTTCTGTGTCTTAATTTTTAGAAAATCAGAAACATCCATTCCACAAGCATTATATCCTAGTTTAGTAGAGTCATATATATATATATATATATATATATATATATATATATATATATATATATATATATATATATATATATATATATATATATATATATATATTGTTACCGCCGATTTTACGAAGGTTTCATTTGTTTTCTTCAAGTGTGCAGGTTTAATTTATCAAGAAGAAGATACATAAGTTGAGAAGGAGCTTTTCACGCAAACACACTTCTTGAAGAAAGATTTAATCACTACTTCACACACGGATCCTACCGAGCTAATCTAGGGAGTACTAGTTTCTTTCGTTTTTAATTACCTTCCATTATCATAACTTTGATACTTTCGGGGAACATTGGGGACAATGTTCAGTTTAAGTGTAGGGATATTAGGGAAAATAAAACGGAAAATTTGAAACTATGCTTATCCTTGACTATTTGCCTTGTCCAATTTCATTTGTGTAATAAACCATGAGAAATATCGGTTAGGCTAATTTTGGCACCAAATTTAAAATTTTTCATGACATATAGGAGTGGGCCATTAGTCTTAATAAAGTGTCTCATGGATAGGAAATTATATGACAAGCACAAAACCATTTACCACTTAAATTCCACCCAAATGTGAGGATCGCCCTTAGATTTGTAGGAATTAAAGCATTCATCTTTAATGCTTAGAGTGTGAACCGGTAGTATAATAGATTCTAGAACTTGTTTTTGATGCATTCCGAGATCGCTAGTAAGACTACACTTGTGTAGTTAGGAATAACTAAATGATAAGAGGCATTAGGATAACCCTTGTTTGACACGTAATATAATTACTTCTTCCACATCGGTTGAGTAATTCCCCCACACCTTTGCGTTGTATTCATCTTTAGTACATGATACCCCTAGTTAACCCCTTAGAGCCTATCCTTTTCGCGGTTCTCGTGATGTTTTGTTTTCCGGAATATCAATGAAGAGCATTGTTTACAATCCACCCTCAAATGTACACCCAAATCGCCTTAGCCTACCTTGTATGCACTCACTTTTAGTGCATTATTGTTATCACACTAAACCATTAGTTCAATTATCTAGTTGCTTGCATAAGTTGCTAAGTCGAGTCATATCCTTTGTACACGGTTTTGGGACGATTGGGACTCATGGGAAAAGTTAATATGAAATGACGGGAAGGGAACGTTAAATTCAGATTCCATTTATTTGCGTAATAATGTACTCCAAGTGTTTTGATCTTTTCAATTCGGGTCAAATTAATGTTAGAGTAATAAAAACTCAAGTGTAGGGATGTGCCTATAAATCCCTACTATTTTGATGTTATCGTAAAGGATGGTTGATTAAAAGTGTATGAAAAAAAAAATAGAAAAAAATAGAAAAAAGAAAAAAAAAAAAATAGAGTGTTCAAAAAAACGGCTACCATCCTACATCTATCTTTAAATTTATGTTTGTTTGTTTCAGTTATCTAGAGTTTATCGAGTCTTGGCTTAGCACGCCATTCTTCGCATGCTTGTAACATAAAGATTTTGACTTGCCACCACTAAATCGCTTTGTCCCACCCAACCCTTTGTTTCCTACCGTAAGCCTAACGTTACAACCCTTTAAAAGACCTTTGGATAGTCTTTCCTAGGTGCTTACGCCAAAGCGATGGAGGTTTGATCTAGTCTCAAGCCTATGGTAATCTATGTACTAGGACCGGTTAATGAGTGTTTATCTTCCATTTCCAACTTGTTATATTTCATATACACCCGAGAGATGTGAGTATCCAAACACCCCATGTGAGGTGCTAGTATGTAATTTCCGTGCTTGTTATGACTTTTGCGGGGCTTATATGTGTTGTGGATCGTTCTAAACTAATGCTTCATTGGCGAAAAGCACATTTGTTTGAGGACAAGCAAATACCAAGTGTAGGGATATTTGATAAAAATTTAAAAGGTACCTTTTTGAGCGGTCATTTAAGCCCTTAATTGATCACTTTTGTATCCGTTACTACTTAATTTCGTTCCTTTTCACTTTTTAGATCTCTTGAAGGCAAATTGTTGGAATGACATTATTCGGACGAAAAGGCGCGAATATACGAAGAAAATGGCCAAAGTTAAGAATCGAGACACGCAAGCTGCTGGAACTGAAGGGGATGGCGTTAGCGTTTAACTGCGACACCGTCGCAACATGTTTTGTGACGACTCAGTATCCAAATTGCTTATTTACAAGTGACGGCAGCACGTTTTAAAAGAGTAGGGCGTCGCGGTGAGACGGCCTAGATTTGATCCAGACGGCGTAAGAGATCAAGGAGACGGCGTCACAGTATAAGGTGCATTGCCACAATGTTAACGTGGCCAAGACAAAAACCTAATGACGACGACCGGCGTCACAATTAAAGAGTGACGCCGCCGCGGTTTGTAACACTATATATAGAATCCGAATTTTTCGCTTTTAGAGAGGTAGTTTTGTGGAGTAAAACCTAAACCTAACCAAGGTCATTTTGTACAAAGATTTTAGGGTTTCATAACCTATTTTACATCAAGATAAGTGTTTTACTTCATTGATTCAATTATGTCTTCAATTGATTATGTGTATGCTTGCATGTTCTCCATGTCCGGCTAATTTACTTGTGTGTTTGCTTAGGTAATATGAAACCTAGTTATTGAATATTGATTGGTTGTCTCTTATCTTAATTGTGATTGACCTAGTATTGTGATAGGTCATTTGTTGTGTTATTAATGCTTGATTAATCTTTGTTGAACCTTAGCATATAGTTACTAGTGAAATTGTAGGCTAAACATCCAAAGAATACCTTAGTGTTAAGTTTATGAATCCTAGAGATTTCGTAGTCATTAACCTTTGGTAGCTTCAAAGAGTTCGGGATGAACGCATACCCTACGACCTTGGAAACACAACGCGTTAAGAATAAGGACGTGACAATTTAACCATCAATAGGAGATAACTAGGGAGTAATAAAATCTAAGTAAACACATTTTTAATCATCATACGAGCACACAACAATAGACATAGACTACCCTTAGCTTAGTTAATTAGTATAGATAATAGTAGAGTAATCGGTAGAAATACCAAACCCCCAAATCCAATACCCCGAAATTCGTACCTTTCAATTTCCTAAAAAATATAAAAAAATAATCTTCCTCAACCCCAACCTTAGCGTAGTAACTTCTTACTAGCATTCCTATTCCCCTAGAGAACGATATCAATACCCGTGGCTTACCCTAATACTACACTACAACGATTAGCTTCCGCTTGGGTGTTGAAAAACTTGCTTGACGAAAAGGAAGTTCCTTTGACCGCGAACACGCTGCGTGGCGTATCAACGACATTGTCATCCCAAAACACATTAACACAATAAGAAAATACCTTTAACCAACACAAAACAACCAAACACGTCACGAGTATCGGTGACGGGTGTTCTTGCCGTGTGGTTCACGGCGGTGGTGGTGTTCGCCATCTAACCAACACAAACACAACACAATTAAGAAACGAAATTAAATAAATTAAACAAATTAAACAAAACAAATTAAGAAACGAAATTAACAAAAAAATACCTTTAAAACAAACAAAATTAAAACATCATGCACAAGTGGTGCGTGTAGATGGTGCGGTGGTGGGCGTGGATGGTGCGGTGGTGGGTGTGGATGGTGTCGAAGGTGGTGTGGTGGTGTGTATTCAATTATTGATGTGGTGATCGACTACAAAGAGATAGACAAAAAAGAGATAGAAAAAAAAAGAAAGATAGATCCGGTGTATACTCAATTATTGAGGTAACACTTTGGGACGACAAAACCTATGAAAATTTGGGACGACATTGTCGTACCAAAGGTTGGCGGGGTTGACTAAATCTAATGGCGGGGTGATTTGATTTTCGTGAAAATTTTGGTTGAAAATTTGGGACGACATTGTCGTACCAAAATGTTTTCTATTATTTTTTCCTTTTATGATAATATAAACAGATGATTTAATTAATATTAAATAGATTAAAAATGATTAAAATTAGTTATAAAATATTTAAATAAATAAAAAATAATTTAAATTAAATATAAATTATTTAAATAAATTACAAATGATTTAAATTTTGTATCGAGATACATGACATGTTAAACGGATGAATCGATATAGTATCGTGATACATGAAATGTTAAACGCGAGCGAGTCGAGATGATATCGTTATACATTATATGTTAAACGAGCGAGTCGAGATTATATTGTTATACATGATATGTTAAACGAATGAGTCGAGATGACATCGTTATACATCGATGTTAAATGAATGAGTCGAGATGATATCGTTATACATGAGATTTTAAATGAACGAGTCGAGATGATATCGTTATACATGATATATTAAATGAATGAGTCGAGATGATATCGTTATACATGATATGTTAAGCGAACGAGTCGAGATGATATCGTTATACATGATATGTTTAACGAATGAGTCGAGATGATATCGATATACATGATATCTTAAAATGAGTCAAGATGATATGGTTAAACGTAACATGTTAAACGAACGAAGTCAAGGTGATATGGTTATCGTAACATGTTAAACGAACGAGTCAAGGTGATATGGTTATACGTAACATGTTAAAAAACGTTTCAAGGTGCTATGGTTATACATAACATGTTAAACGAATGAGATCCGCCGATTCTATGATTATACATAACATGTTAAGCGAAGGAGTCGAGGTGCTATGGTTATACCAATTTATTAACCTAATATCTCTTAGTCTTTTTATCTTTATTAGTTTTTCGCATAAGCAAGCGATATCTCCTAGCCGCTTTTCAAGTTCATCAAAACTGGTCTCAACTCCCAACCGGTTAGTCTATAACTCTTTATCTCATCAAAACATCCTACCAAAATATCGCGCCAAAACTTCCTTCAAAATCTCAAGCCAAAACTTTCCTCCAAAATACTAGCCACCACTTTCCTCCGGATATGTTGTATCCTCACAAACACATTATATACACTCTTATCTTCAAAACCACTCAACCTCACAATCTCTTATCTTCACACCAATTTTAAAACCTGAGATGCATCAATATAATTATTTTATGTGTTCCTGTAGAATAGGAAATATAAAACTAAGAACATCACACGAAGAAAATTCATATGGATGGCAATATTATGCATGTCGTCTTTCGAATGTGAACAATCATACATTTTTTATTTATGTAAATATACAAATAATTGGGTTGTAATCTCTTATAATTTCCTTATTATGTAACAAACCCGAGAGAAAAGATCATGGATGTGGATATTTTATGGAAGAGTTAATTTGACGAGTACTTAAGAGTAATCTCTTCGCTCAAAGATATCAAGGTTACGGATCCGCACAAACAGAGTGCTCAAGCTGTAATGCCAAAGATCTTAGGATAAGCATGCTGGAATCACAAAAATAGGTGCTAGAGACAAGAATAAGGATGATGGAGGCAAGACTTGAAATGGCAAGGATTCCTGACGACCACGACCACGTATATAAGTCGGATGTAATACTCCGTGAGCTGTTAGGTGACATAGAAAATCATCGTATGTAGTAGTGTTGTTTTTTTGTTATTGTTGTTGTTGTTGTTGGAATAATACGATGCTTTTATTGTTGGAATAATATGTATCTTTTACTTATTCGTGCGTATCTTTGAAGTTGACCATGTTACGAGTTAACGGATTATAGTGTCCAAACACCCTTTTTCAATACTAAATTACATATGCATAAAGAATGGCGGAAGAAACAACATCGAATTAATAAACACGAAGGCAAACCTTTTATTTAAAACACACAAGAGTTCTCAACCACATACATTTCATACAGACTCAAACGAAACAACTTGACAACCAAATGAAACAGATCAAACGAAACAACTCGACAAGAAAACGAAACACACGACATAGACCATAACAAACATCGCTCATTCATTTTTTTGTCAGCTATTTCCGCTTTTCTAGAACTCGCACCATCTTTTCCCTTCCTTTGCTTGATGAATTATTCAAACATAGCTTCAAGATTTGTTACCCTATTTCCCGGATCATCAAGTTTGGTATCGAACGCGCTTTCTCCAGCTCAACGTCATCATCATCTTGAGCTTTCGTGTTTTCTCCTCCAACATCATCGAGTTGAGCGTGCAAATACTCTTTGTAGTATGGCTTTTCCTCAACCATTCCGTAATCAAGTCTCTCATCCACGGGCTATGTTCTTATAAGAACCATATTCATCCTAAATTTTGTAGCCATACGTATTAAGAAATTCATTAAAGAGATACATCGACGATAAAACCATTGACCACTCCTTTTCGGCGTGTAATCGACCATTGTTACGTGTGTTTGTGGGAATTGACGATTGGGTTATTTATGTTTTGACGGATATATAAGTAAAACTTTGGCGGGATAAAGTAGCAATTTGGGTGGAAAATATTGGCTCCAACACTTTTGGCGGGAAAAATATTGGCGGGAAACTATTAGCGGGAAAATTTTGGTGGGAAAATATTTAGTGGGATAACTCGACAAGCAAACGAAACAACTCGATAAGCAAACAAAATAACTAAAACGAATGAGTCGGGATAATATCGTAATAGATTGCGGAATCCCAAATTGTTACTGCCTCAATTATTTTTTTAGCACAAATTGTTACCGCCTCAAGTATAACACGTTGGATTTATGATTTTTTATGTTAGTTGTGTGATAAATATTAATAGTCGGACTAAGAAATACATATAATTTTTACACTAACATATAATTTTTAAAGCAAATAGTAAATTATTGATTTTGTAAATTCTTTTAAAATTAATTTTACACTAGCATATAATTTTAAAGCAAATATATATTTTTTTAAATTAATTTATACATTAGTATTCTTTGATAGTTTATTGGATTATAATTGTTATTTCAAATATTTAAAATTATGGGACGACATTATCATCCCAAAGATTTTTAAAATGTTTTAAGTTGTTTTGAAAATGAATATTGTCGTCTCAAATTTTTAAATGCCAAAAACATATACAAGCATTGTCGTCCTAAAATGTTTGGCGGGATGGCTTTATTTTCGTGAAAATATAATAAATTTATTAAAAGTTTTTTGTTAAATAAATATTTTTCACTTTGGGCGACATTGTCGTCCCAAAATTGGTGAGCCTAAGCCTTTTGTGTTTGATTGCGTTTTGGTTGAAAATATGTGGGCCATGACAAAGAAATTGGACGACCATCTCGACCAAAAAAAAGCGTCACAAAATTCGCTTATTGATGTAGTGAAACTAAGTCTTCGTCATGCCAAAGACAAACATACTTTAGCTATACAGCACAAATAGAACCATAAAGAATCATGTATAACTAGAGGAAACATACGCATTACGGTGGTTCGTCTTCGGATTAAAGAAAAACAAACTTCGGGGGATGACATTAGTGGCCATGATGAAATGTTTCCATGTAGCGAAATATGGCTAACTTGTTGTCGATGAGTGTGGCAAGACTATAAGTATTATGAAAGGTGGTTCGATGGGAGATGGTTATATCATGAATTTTTGGTGGTTTGTGAGTCTGGTTGGCAGGCAAGTTAGACAACAGGGAAAGGGGAAGTCAAGCTTGTATGTCGACCTCGGCTTCTAACTAGTTGACTTTGAAAACATTCGCAAAAGTATAGACAAAAGCTTTTTCAAAAAGATTTAGTGGTACTACTACAATTGTTTTGCCATTAAATTCGTGAACAACATATGCTCTACGTATTAATTGAACTAAACTTATTATCTCAAGCAATATCTAAATTGACTAAATCATGATCACTAAATCATCAAATAATCTTGTTGCCAACTACTAAACAACTGACATTACTTAAAGGTCAAGACCTTACAAAATCAATGTAATTAGAAGAAAATATTCTATAAAACAAATTAAACATGAAGACTCAAATTAACTTATAGACCATATTATCATAGACGGTTACTAGCTTCTAAACAATCAATAATACTTTATAACCAGTAAAGGGCTATGTTTGGCCACAAGATTATGGTGAGATTATGCTTATTTTTTAAAAAAATAAGCTACATAAAAAATAATCTTTGTTTGGCAGACATAACTTATAAGATATTATAAAAAATAATCTTGAAAATAAAGGTTCTTCACGTAATTTTATAAAATAATCTCTTTATAATCTTTTAAACACCAAAGATCGATCAAGATCAAGATCAAGATCAAGATCGGATCGTCGATCGCATGACAGACAATCTATTTTTTTGACTGATTTGAGTTTACTTCTTTTTTGTTAAATTTCACCGGCACAATGATGTGTTATTGTAAAAAAGATGACCGAGTTCACGTAGATATTTGTCAGTTTTCAGGTCACTCAGTATCTAAAAAGTCAAAATTTAAAAGTAGAGGTATGTAAATGCAAAAATGCTAGAAGACTACACAAAACTAAAAATGTAACAAGTTGTATACGATTATCCCATAAAATTGTGGGTTAAAAATAATAAAATAATAATAATAATAATAATAAATTTTGGGAAATTCTCTAAATGGGTTCAACTTTATTACCCCAAATGTCCCACTTTTTCACTTCAAAACGCCCCATGGGCAACTCTCCCATGCAAGAACTCTATCAAATATTTGGGCCCGTTGTACTTACATGGTACAAAACTAACACTTTGTCTGTTGGGCAACTTTGATTTGTATGGTATTAGGCATTGTCAATTTTGTCTTTTAGTGAAAAATCAAAATTTATATTTTAACTTTATAAATACAAATAAGTTGGGCAACTTGGCCCCACAAATATGTCTTTTAAGAACTATCTATAAAACCAATTTTAAACGCAAATAAGTTGGGCAACTACCCCACACATATGTATCTTTCTAAGCAACTCTATAAATACCACTCTATACCATACAAATACACGGAAAATACACCTTTAATAAATCAAATTACATATCTCAAAAATTATTTATTATCCTAATACACCTAAATACAAAACACAAAATACCCAAATCATCCCAAACACACACTCCTTTACCCACACACACCTTCCTCTCAAAGCGAAAAATCATCCACAACTTGAAACGGATATCCTTCCTCTCAAACTCAATAATCCAACGCCTAATCCTACTCCCTGAATAGTTCTTCTTCCAAACGACGATATTCGTACATTCAAAGCAATCCGAGCGATATTCCTACGATCGATCGCAGTTCTTCAACATCTCAAGAATCCAACCACGAACATGTTTGATGCAAAGCTAACGGTGAGATCTAGATTAGAACATATTGCTACTATTAAAGGTGCATGAATGTTAATAGAACGAAATTGTTTAGAAGCATCTTTGGCCCTTGGTTAGATTTTCCTAAGTATTCCCGACAACCACTTATACCATTATTTATATCAAAATGCGGTTGAGGTGTCAAAAGTTCTTGATTGTTGTCCACCTTTAACTTTTGTACTAGGTGATAATGTTTTGATTTTGGCCGTGAACAATTTAGTCTTCTAACCGGGTTTCGTTTAGGACCGATGAGATAATAGTGAAAGTGACCACGGCTATGTTGTTAAAGGTTTAACATATAGTCCTTTTTGATCGGTTGTTTCGATAAAAGAAAACTAAGAACAAAAAGTTAAGGGTGATGACCTTTTGTCGTTGGTTAAGTCGGCGGAAGGTGGAATTGTTATCCGATGAAGATCTTGTGAGGTTGCTTTGTTGGTGATTGCAACATTTGTCTTTATCGGTCGGGAAGGAAGGTTTAATGTTCGACCATTTGCTAAGGAATGTTGAGGATTTTGTGTATGGAATGAGTATCCATGGGCGAATACATGTGGGCTCATCTGTATAAAAGAATGGTGAATGTTGTTCCTAGGCATCTTGAGGCGAATCAAAGAAGCCCGTTCCAAAAGATCCAAAAAAAGAACAAACATACAGTCTGTATGGATTTACATGGGTGTTGAAGGTTAGATTTTACTTGTAACATACATTATTTGTGCTTGTATATATTCTGATGGTTAATCTTAATAATGTGTTGGCATTGTTCATTAGCCATTGGCTTGGTTCCCTAGGCATTGTTCTGTAGTCAGTGTAAGTGTTTGTGTAGATTTAAGGATGTTATGGTTGATGGTTTGGCAAGAGATAAATACATAGAAATCATTTGTAAACGGTTGGTTGAAACCATCGACAATGTGTCTTCATCCACCGCTAGTTCGAGAAGAACCCACCGCAACAACACGTTATGTAATTGTATCCCTGTTACTACATATCTGACCACCGATATCCTAACCACCGCAACCATAATCACAACCACTATAATCACAATCACTAACTCTTAATTCAATGTATTTGTTTTTGATTTGGATTATGGAGACATTCCCAAACGACTCCGATTCGGACCAAAGACCCGAGAGAAGATCCCCGTTGTCTAGCTTGGTCCAAAGTAAAAACTTTGAAAAAACATTATACAATTTTATTTGATCCGGTAAGTAAAAACCCAAAATTAGTTAAGCATTGTATGTTTTATTCCATTTAGCATATCGACTTATCTCCTTTGTTATTCGGGCTTCGGACCACTCGGAAGATTGTACCGACAAATGCCGAAATGAGTTGTCCGTGGTACATTCGCAGTTATGGAGTACATCCGTCAACTAGATTCCCAACTTGTTGAAAGAAAGAAGAGTTGGGCGACCAACCGATGGTGGCGAGAAGAGGCGGTATGGTGGTCCGGATGTATGCGGTGGAATTGAAGCCGATTTAAATGTCCCTTTGTGTGGCAGCCGATGAAGTAGTTCTGAAGGTCAAACGTCTAGTGTCAATGACAAAGGCATTGAAGAAGAGATTGTTGTTGGGCTTGGTGAAATGTTGAATATGAATGAGCACGAGAAGGTTGAAGATGTTGTAGCGGTAATGTTGAGGTTGCAGATGGGATCAAATGTGACAAAGTGGAATCGTCATACCTTAGATAAAGATGACTTTCGTGCCGAGCTTAAATCCCTTAAGTCCCAGGTTGGTACTATAGAAGCACGTGTAGGAGTAGTTGGTGTATCACGACTCTTATGTGAGTTACACAGTATAAAAGAGAATTGTGGTAATTGAGGATGCTTTAGGAATAAAGTCACAAGATGATGTTGGTGAGATTAAGGTAAAACACATTATTTGAATTTTTGTTACTTCATTCCACCAAAATGGTGTCTTTGATTGCCTAAGTAAGTTAACTTTTTGCTGGTGGATCTGTTGATGGCAACAAACCGTTGGCTACTACCGATGAACACACCCAGGTCGGGAGTAACGAGGATCCGATGACAAGTAGAAGTTGTTGTATGCCGATTCCGATGAGTTTACCGGGCCTATGTCCCAACTTATGAAAGGCGCTTTATCGGGAGGTCTTGACGATGCTCATCATTCCAACAATATAATGCGGTGGATAACAAATTTGATTTTCTTTGCCTTACCAAATTTGAATGATGAGTTCTCGGACATTGCTTATGATGGGTTTGATCCAACTCTGTTGACTTACGCATATATATATATATATATATTGTTTTTTTCCTTCTTTATTTTATTCTATTTCAAAATCAAACCCACATACCCTTTATCTAGGAATCGATGGATGTGAATGGTGCGGTAAAAGATAATGACAGTGCCAAGGTAAAGAAATTGTTGTTTGGCGGCCACCTCTTTGGTGGGAATGGTTTGTGCGATTCGCTTACATTGTTAGACCCGTGGGCAGCGGGGGCTTTACTGGGTAGACAACGTTTATGATCCCGCTGCAAGTTGCTCCACAATTAGACACATTGGATATGGATGTTGAGGAAGCGGTTATGGAAGGGCGGATACACAACTGTTGAAGTTATATGCATTGATGATGAGGATGGGCGGGATGTTGTCAAGGTACATTTAATTATCTTATCAACAAACAAGTCCTCGCTTTTCATTTGATTACTATATACATTAATACATTTGCATAGATAGCACATAAACATACATTAAAGCAGTTTTGACACCTAAAAACAAATATGATACTAAATACATAAATGACCATCATCATAATCTACATTTTAGTTCCAGAGCTCTCTCCCTTGCTTTTCTTAATTGCTTTGAGTCGTTGAAACAGTATTTCAAGACTAGTAATCCTATTTTCCAAATTATAAATATTTTCAAATAATGTAGGATTATTCACATGTTGCTCCACTGGGTTGTTATCATCTTCCTGCGTTTGTTGCACCACCTCACTTTGCTGCATCACCTCACTTTGAAACTCTTCCTCTACCTCATTTTGCTGCACTATCTGACCTTGCTGCACCAGCTCAGTTTCAGCCTCCTCCTCATTCTCTAGATCTTCCTCATCTTCATATTCTTCCTCCTCTTCCTCATCAACTCCATAAATCTCATCCCAGTAGAAGTCTTGGCGACGCAGCCAAGTAAGGATATTTGTCCTCATCCACACACTCACTTGCCTATATGAACCATATTCTGACATTGGTTCTTCCCCAAAAGCATCTAACACTGCGTCAAAAAGCAAATCGTTGTTTAAGACAAACTCGTACTCTTCTTCATCATTTTGAAAGTTTCCATTTGGTCACGCCATTGTTCTTGGCGAGAATAGAGAAGAAAGTGAGATCCGTGATAATAAGAGACCGAAACTAGGAAAATATTATGTAGTAGGATATGTAGCGATAAGAATCTTATCTTTTACATTGTCTTTGTACTTCACTTAGAATAAAATCTTGTCTTTTCTTGTGTGCAAAGAATCTTATCTTATCTTTACAATGTGCTACAGTTGATATAATTATTAAAATATTAATTTATCTTTTCATTAATACATCACTTTTACAACATAGGAAACATGCAAACTATTTTCTTTTCACTTATGGTTGACTTGATCGTTTAAGTGTCTTCGACAATTCATTTGCTTCCGAACATTAGTTTCACGGCTACTAGGACCAACATCTTGCGCATTGGCTCCCAACCTTTGTGATTGCTTAGAGTTACCAACGCCAGTTGGTTCTATAACTTGTTTTTTTTCAATACCGTATATCTCTCTTCGTATGTCTTCTAGCACTTCAGCTGGTAATCGGTAAGTTGGTTCAGCATCTGGTCCATATAATTCATATATTTCAGGAAACATTACCTCTCTTGCTACCTTTATCGACCACTCCCTTTCATCGTGGTTTTCCTCAAACCTAACTCCTTTAGAACTCGACATAAATCAATTAATGTTATCGAAATATTGTTATGAAACTGAAAATGGATAGGAGCAAATATTTGATGGAAATATGGTGAACAATAAGATCATGGTTTCGCTATTAAATAGACACCACGTGCTAAGTCACATGTAAATAGTTAAACATACATAGTCAACTTTGCAGAGGATTTACTTTTGAAAATAATAAAGGGCCCTGAACAAACAGTCATGCTTTGTTGTTCTTGTCCTTAAAATAGACACCACATGGTTAGTCATGACTAAAAAAATTTATGCCGTAGAATAACAGTTGAGCATTGAAGTTATTTAATTTTTTGGATAGTCGAGTTGTTTGTTAAAAGATGAATCGTTTTATTTTTAAAGGCTGCAAATATCAGATTAGTTTTCAACTCCCTTAAACGTAAGAGGAAGCCAGGGAGATATTGCACCTCACCCTATACTACTCCACCAGCCACTACTCCAAAGAGAAGGCGTTCAAAGACGGATTAATTGTGAAACCCCATCCCTCCTAACGCTCCAGATTTTGATGATACATTGGAACCGTTTGTGGAGGTATTTGACTGTGTCAACTTATATGTCTCTTACTTTGTAATACAAACATTAACTAAAAGAGTTAATTTTTAATAATTTAGAATCTGTCGAGAACTGGGACTAGGAAGAAAAAAACCAAAAAGGTAACTGTGCCATGTTCCGTTCAAAAATTTTTGAAAGAGAATAATGGTACTAGGTTTAATGACTGGGTACGAACCTATTGGGCAAATGGTGTAAAGTACCCGGTGCCTTGGGCTAATGTTGAAAAGGTATTTATTTCTTTCCATATTGCCGTAGGTGTCTCGAAAATGTTCGTGGGCTCGTTATCTTGATGTCATAAATGATGTAGGTACTATTTCCAATAAAGCGAACGACAAGCTTTGGGCGGTAGGAGGCTGCATATCGTCGGGTGTTTTGACATTGTATGATTCGTTTCGACCTTTACAAGCAGGCCATCGGTGGAAGGATACCATGCCGCAAAATTTCGGTATTGGTCGCCAAAATTACTAGATGAAGCGGAGTCTTTGCAAAGAAAAGGCATAGATATCAACGCCTATCGGATTAGCTTTCAAAAATGTGTTGGCGTCCCCAAACAAAGCAGTCAATACGGTGATGCGGGATATGGTCTTGCATTAACCTATATAGTCGACTCATAACATGCCATTGAAGTCGGCGATCCTGCAGAACTTGACTTTTGCCTATCGTGAAAGAATGTTTGAGTACCTATGGAAATACAAGATTGAGTATGCTGGTCATTGACTATATTTATTACAAGTTGTTGTATCGTCAACACTCATTGACTAAGTATGTATATAATTCGTACATAAAGATGTTAGCTCATAAGGAATGGTCATTCTTTGTGTATGTATAATCAATTGTAGTAACTATTGGAATGATAAATCTGTAAATATCCAAAATGTTTTGTCAATGTTTGTAAATATTATTAGTTGATATTATTATTGCTTGTTTAAGTTCTAAGGATCACTACTAAAAACTGATTACATATAAATTACGATATTACATTTAAACCAGCTTCCAATCTTCTACTAGCCGTGGTTTATTCTAAACTAGCCGTCGTATCATCTCAACTAGACGTGGTTTCAACAGTCCTTATAGCCGTGGTTTTGATCATACTTGCCGTGGTATGTTTTCAACTAGACGTGGTTTTTATCTGAACTAGCCGTGGTTTCTTCATACTAGCCGTCGTTTCTTCTGAACTACCCGTGGTTTCAACAGTTATTATAAACATGGTTTCTTCATACTTGCCGTGGTTCCAACAATAATTCCACCAGCTGTCTCAGACATTCTTTCACGATACACCACCCATTCTACTTAACCTTCCTTGAGAGTTTTATTGCCAAAGGACCTTGTACACCAGCAATCTTTTGAATCTTCAATAGCAATTGATCTACCATTGGATTTGTTGATATGGTTCCTTGTGGATCAAGCTTCGCTTCCAACATTTTCCTGGCAACAGTTTTGGACAATGGATAGGCTTTATCAATAAACATGAAAACTTATCCTTAGTAGATTATGCGGCATGTACTCGGAATGCTCATAAAGCATCCATTCAACTACTTCAAATTGTTTCGAATTTGTCCGATGGATTAGGTTGACACATGTTTTCAGATCTCCACACCAACCTTGCTAATCCTCCGGTTGGCCCATGCTTTCCATATCTAAAATCAATGACCTTCCATAACTGCTTCCAAATCCTCTTTGATAGAAAGAAAACAAGCTTCTAAAATCTACGTATCTACTTACGCATCCATCGCTCTTGTTATTTCAATCACTTCTCTACCATTGTCGTTGATTATTTTCAAATCATTAAGCGGTTGACTGCGTTTAGTGGTGTACAATTAATCGGCTCTTGTATATCACTCACCTTAAGATAGAAATCCATTCTTTCTTCCCTCTCCATCCCTTCATCAATTTCGTTTCTTAGAACGCACATTTTCCCAATTTACGCCATTCACTTTTGTTCGTTGTTGATCCAATCGACTTCTTTATCGAATTCATAGGAATGAAATCATCTTTCATTCTTAACCAACGTTCATCTGACTTTTCAATCTCTTCGTCCGTCCATTTTTTCAAATCTTTGCCTTTGCAAAATTCCACGTTGTTGAGAATTGAGATCATGAAATTTCTCCTTTGAGCCCTAGTTGGAGGTTTGTTATTCTTACTATTGTATGGTACGACACTTCTCTCCTTCTGCATTTGTCTAGCCTCGCAGCAAGAACCTTTGACCTTGATAAATACAAAATACATTTCAAACCTTCCTTAAAACACACATTGGCAATAAATAAGCAAACGTTGCCCAATAAATCGGGTAAGTAACTACAATGTGGGCCCATGTCAAGTATATGGGAGAGGTTCCACTGCCACATTTATTGACATATTCGGGGTAATAAATTTTCAAACTTACCCACCTTATATGTGTGAATTTAAATTCAAGTGGTGTTGCTAAATAGGTTACAAAATTCTATCAAAATGTCTACAAAGACTTGACCAACAATTTCGGGCTGTTTCCGCACCACAAAGACTTGATGCAGATTTTAGGAACAAAAGACTTTTGCCAACAGTTTCCGGAACAAAAAGACTTTGGCCAACAAATTGATGAAGAACAACTTTTAATAGAAATGGAGGAGGCTGCTATTAAGGAGGAAGAAGAATGGGAGATAGCAGAAAGACAAGTGCTGTTAGAGATGGAAGCCGAAAGGGAGCGACTTATGCTCCAAGATGAAGAAGTGCTGTTAGAGATGGAGGAAGCGCGGGATAGAAATTCAATGCATTGTATGCGAGTGGGATGGCGTGATTTGAAGGTTGCTCTCGGTATCTTTCTGACGATGGTTACGACTCTAACAACTCTCGAACTTGGGATCACCGGATTATATTTAGTTGTGTCATAATTTAATTTTACGTGTATTTTGTTTCGTTAACCCAACGGTTTGCACCATCATTAGAGTGCTTTATTCACTTACTACCACTTATCTTACGATGGTTTGTCAAACTTAATAAGTAGCAACAAATCACTAAAACCACAAGAACAATTAATCACCGAATAGGTTACCGGTTATCTTACGAAACAATTAATCACCCAATAAGTTAACCTAAATTATCGAAACCCAATATCAAACAAGAACAATTACGTTAAAGTTAACCTAAATTAGCGAAACCATAAATTATCGAAACCCTAAACTAGCGAAAACATAAATTAAGAAAACCATAAATCAATAGATGAAAATACGTAAAATTACTTACCCTAGCCCTAAAAGTTTTTCTGATAGACATTAGATCGGACAGTGTCGTGCCGATGTACTGCCGATGTGATCGGACACTGTGTTCGCTCTAGCTGATGTACTGCCAATTGTGTTGAGGAAGATTGTGTTGAGCAACTGTGTGGTGGCGATGTGGTGGTTTCAAATAAGAAGTGTGTTGAGGAAGTTTATCTTCTCTGTATAAATGTATACATGTATAAAGGTATAAAGGTTAAACTAGTTATACATTTTTTTAAATTTTTTTATACCTTCAATACATTCAACACTTAAATACATCATAAGTTGCCCAAAGTACAACCTTGTGGGACCCAGTTGCCCAATATTTATGTACTTTTTAATAATAAAAAAAGGCATTACTTTTGGCTAAAAACAAAATTGTCGATTCTTAACCTTAAAAGTCAAAGTTGTCAATTGAAACTATAGTACACTTGTACTATATAAGTACAGGTTGCCCATAAAATGGGACACATGTCATGTATTTAGGATAGTTGCCCAATTATTCGGTTGGGAGAGTTGCCCATGGGCATTTTAAGTGAAAAAAAGTGGAACATTTGAGGTAATAAGACCTAACACAAAATCTTTCAAGGCTTCAGCTACCGGATGTAATGTAAATGTATGTATATATACTAGAAGGGTACCCGCACAATGCGGCGGCGGGTACCCGATAATTATTTTTGTGGCGAGCAAATGTCGTTCATTTTACACTATACATATCCCATACATTTTTATTTTCAATACACACTTCTTTCAATTTCTCAACACACAAACAATAACATTTCATATTGGTTAAGTAAATCTTGAAAATTTCAATAAAATGTAACCCCTAAAATTAGTCATTTTGTCATTACAAATCCCAAACGTAACCATTAACCTCAAAACAATTTCGGCTAAAATTAAGCATTAACCAATCAACAAAATTCAGTTAACACTTTAAATCCGTATGCTCAACTTGAAATAAATTTTAACCAACAAAGATAAAACCCACTATTAACATTAACCAACTTAATATCAAAATTAGCGCAAAATCAAATATACGGCTCATTAGGCTAAATAAACTTTAATCAATATCTTGGATATTAAGGCCGGTGATAAAAATACCAAACAATTCATTTGGCCAACTCTAAAAATATAAAAGAGCATTAAACGAAATTATGCCTAAGAAAATTCATATTCTAGTCCACTAATAATCATACACAGTATTAAGCCCAAAATCCATCAACCAACAAACAAAAGCCCTAATCTTTAGTGGTTATATCCTTTATTTTTGTCCACAATATCCCTCTTCTCTCTTCTAAAAAACCCAGCCACTTTCTTCTATCTATATCAATAACAAGACAAACACATCCATTTATCATATTCGAATCTCAAACACGTATCTCACAACCAAATATGAAGTTATGAAATACGAAAACAAGATTTTTATAAAGGTCTCATGTAGGTTCGATTTGTTGTTTTGTTTTTCGGTTTCCAGATCAAAAGAAAGAAAGGATATGAACACTTTTGTTCTTGTTTTTTCTTTATGGTTATCGAATATTTTAAAAAAGTTAAGTATTTGACAGATATGAAGATTATTCTTTCGAGTGTTAAGATCTTTAAAGGTCTAGAAAACTCTTGTGAAACACGAAAGAAAATTCTGACGTCTTGTTGTCTTTTTAGTTTCGGATCTTTGTTGTGGTTTGAAGAGATGGATTTGAGATGTTGTTGTAGTCATGAGGTTGGAGATGGGATTAGGACTTAGTATTTTTGTGGTTTCTTTGTTGACTTAAGTAGATGAGATAGGATATATGTTGTAGGCAGTTCTTGGCTATTGTGAGTTTGATATACTTCTCGTCTCTTTTTTTTTTCTTTTTTTTTTCATTTAACTTTGGACCGATGAGGATTTGATATAGATTTGCGGGTATATTGATCGGGGTACCATGTGGAGGGACGATTTAACTTTTGATGGTGGTTTAGAGCGAGAGAAAACATGGCTTGTGTGTTTTATTTATTTATTGTGTCTTTATTTTGTAAGTAATAAGAGGTGGTAAGAGGTTTATAAGGGAGTAACATATTTCTGAAACGTAGAGACATTTAAGTAGAGACATTTAAATTTTGCCGGCAGTTACAATATGAATGGTTGAAATGGGCTCCTATTAATATTGTAGTAAAGTCATTTAAATGTTCATATGTAACAATTTAATTATGTTAATGCTGAAATTTTTAAGCCTAGCAAAAGTAAAATATTTTCATTATAAGAAATGTTTTTGGTCTTAATTTTTTAAGACTTCTTTATATAAAAAGTCCCAAATGTTTTATATAGTAGTATAGATTATAGTGTACCAGGAAAGCCATTGAGTCGCATGAATAACTTTAGAAAAAGTTAAAGTTGAAGAATGGGTAGTTGAACATAAATTGGTATGGTAGCTAGTTTAAATTGAAAATCCAAAATGAAGACATAATTAAAAGAAGTGATGGCTTTACAATTTCATAATTTACATAAGAAGATATATGTATCATTTAAAAGCTAGACAAAAATTCGAGTCGAACTTATATAAACTCAAGTTGAATTCGCTAAACACTTCGAGCTCATTTTTTGAGCTGAAGTTCGATGAAGCTCGGCACGCACGAACTTGAATTGAGTTATTCGATAAAAGCTTAACTCATTTACAATCCGTCTCAATCCCTTTTGGGGAATAAAAGCAATAATACTTCCATTCTCCTTCCATAGCATCTTTTGGTGTAGACTTTCTTAGATAGATACTAACAACCCTAGTTACACCTAATATTAAATAGCAACAACCCCATCTTAAATCATCCACAACTACTCCCCTCTTTAAATACCATACCAGCCACCATAGAGCCATTAACTACTAGCCACCATAGTTACCATCCACTACCAGCCACCGTAGAGGCACCACATTCTTATGTTAGCATCAAGTCTTGACCACACCACCAATGTTGTCTCGACTAAATATTTTCAAAAACAAATTATTGCCAAACTCACACCGCACATGCTCGAACCCATTTATATTTTTGCTTTTATTTTACGATACACAAGCAACTATCTTATCTATCATTATTGAAATAGGTGGTTTCGGAATTAAAAGGTAAAATTTGACTCCTTATTATTTTTCTATAATATTTTTTCATTATGCACAAATTAAACATGGTTGTCTTTAAAAATTTATATGTACGTGAACTCGCATGTAAAGTCATAATCGAATTGGAATAGTTAATGGTGTAACGACTGTGCTGATACATTTTGTGAATCCTATACTTACATGTGAATTTGTTTTGCAATGTTGCAAATTGCTTGTACTGGCTCTAATCAAATTAATTGTATGGTGATTTTCAAATAGATACATACTAGTCATATTGCTGAGAACATTTACAAACTTGCACGATTAGGAGTGCATGGGTTAGTAGAAGAGATGGGTATTGAGGAACACATGGTGCAGCAGGGTGTTAGTTTATACTTTGGACACGAAGAGGGAACTTGGTCTAACGAAGTTCGTGATATAGTTAGACAATATATAAGAAGCAAAAAAGATTCTACTACAAAACCAAATTTTTTTATATATTAGAAAACCAATTGTTTCAAGCTGTCCAATTTATTAGTTGGACTCAAAAACTAAGCTTGGATGAAATATCATTTAAATGTGATTTAACTTGAGAACTCGAAATATATTACATTAACTTATTTATTGAGTTTAGAAAATACTTGGGTTATGAGGATGATTTAAAAGACGATGTTAGTGATGATAAACAAGAGGAACAAATGGATACACCATTAGACATTACGGAACAAATGGTTATTCCAGAGGCTAAGGGAAAAAAAGAAGAACAAAACAACGTCATCTACTGAACCAACATTATTGGACATTTCTGGTCGAACGAGCACACCAATAGGTGAAGAGGAACTCCACTTGTGGTATGTAACTGCACGTTATGGATTAACATTAATTCATTTCTGCCTGGCCCGAGTCTTTCCGTCGGCTTTTCTGGTTTTGCCCTTCCTTGTAAAGTTACCTTTTTACAAGCTATTTTAGTAACAATCGTGATGTAATTGTTGGATATTATGAATATGATATGTTATTACCTTCTTTCTTTTCCTTGTGTTTGATTGTATTGTGGTGTTTTGAACTCTAATTCCTAACGAGTGTACCGAATGTCTTATGTTCAATGTATCTTTGTCATTGCAACAATATTGATCACATAAGTTCGCACATTAGGACCTCTATTGTATGGCCATAAGCAAAGAGAACAACTATGTGTACCAATTCATCCTTACCTTAGTAACATCAAGGTTTGGGTCCTAGTCACTCATGAAGCCTTTTAATATTTGTAAGAATCCTTTTGGAAAAGGCTTCAATTCTTAATATTCATACATGACTAAACAAACACTTGATAAAATTGCTAAATGGAATTGTATATCATGAACCAAAGAACGGAACCACACCATTGTTTTTTATTTTTTTTCACTTTTTTTAATTCTTGTCAAAATATAAATGTTATCGTTGGTAAGTTGCCTTGCAAGGTAATGTATTGATTACGATTGAACATAGGAAGTAGTTGCTCATTGCATTTAAAAATCACAATCATAGTTTCTTTTGTAGATGTAATGACTTTAATTAGATGGCCATAAATGTTTATACACATTCAGTTACGTAGTTTCCTCCCCTCCGTGTACAAATTGTAACTTTTTTATTTTTATTATTATTTTTTATTTTTGGATTGGCATGTAAATAATGAAAGCTAAAATTTTCGGATGATGTAGTATGATTTTAAGTTCACTAAGAGCTGTAAATGGTTTAACTGTTGCAGAGTTTATAGGAATTTTTTGTTATCACTGAAAAAGAATTATGGACGTTTTTTACTGAAACAAATCAGCTATTTGCTTCATTTAGCTTACATGTTCATTCCCTCTATATAGCCACGTTGATCACGATTAAAAGAGTTTTTGGATACTCCTGAACGTGACAACTCCATCGTTATGTTTTCCCATGTCTTTTCTTATGTTTCTTTTGTTGGATTATGGGAGTTGCTTAACACGAGAACGACTAGAAGTGTGTGAGCCTATGGGGGCACACACGTTAAACACGAGAGTACGTTAATAAACGTTTACTACTTGGACTTTTATTGACCCGTACTTGACCCGATTACATGTTGGATCAAAGCCCACTTGCCGGCCAATTGAAGGGGTGTTTGGATCAGTTACAACATGGAACTAGGATTGTATTTGGATTACGAAAGTGGGAAAACTTGGAGCTCAAGTTTGAGCCCAACAGATGCATGGCTCATAAACTCCATACGTTTCACTATCCCTAATACACGATACAATCTATAATATTCACAGAAAATGCAAATCGATCTATCTCCAAGAATCCCAAGGCTCGATCGTTTTCATATAAACGATTAGGGTTTCGTTTGGTTCTATCCAAACCCTAAACTTGCATCACTTTGATCCAAGAGTAGTTTAGTGTTTTGGTTTATTGGTGTTCTTGCTTATTCCCAGTCGATCAGAAAGCAAGGAAGCGATTTTCTGTTTTGGTCAAGTTATCGGACAAAGGGCAAACATATCAGACTTACTGTTTTATCCGATATCGGACATAACAAGGGTTTTGTTTTGGTTGCTGCTGTGATATCTCGGACAGGAAGAAAA
The DNA here is from genome assembly GCA_022545495.1 of Chrysanthemum lavandulifolium. NCBI lineage: Eukaryota > Viridiplantae > Streptophyta > Magnoliopsida > Asterales > Asteraceae > Chrysanthemum > Chrysanthemum lavandulifolium. Next base: position 246,576,777 of record CM040239.1, read on the forward strand.
GGTGTTTTCTTGGTTTTTGTTGTTCATGATTGGTTCAAGTATTCAAAGGTTGATTGGGTAAATGTTCTCGACTAGCTTTATCGAACGTATTCATGGTTAAGTGTTTGTGTGTGGATTCGTAGAGGTATTCGTTTCGAATACTTAGTTTCTTGTTCGTTAATTACTTGCGGGTGACTACGAGGGTTAGTTTTCTTGATCCTTTTATTAATTATTGTTTATTAATTATGTGTTAACCTAATTGCATAAACTAGATCCAAATTCCGCTGCGTACTCGTAGTGTTAATTGGTTAACATGAATATTAAATCCCAACATCTTTTTCAACATACTCATCCAAGTACTTGTCCTCACCCTCGTCTTCTTCTAACATTTTAGGAATTAAGAATATGCACATGTATGATCCTATAGAACAAACATATTTTCAGTTTTGAAAGTGACTTAATTTAAGATGTGAAATCTTGCAACAAACATTGGTGCATGCAGTTTACATTTTCAACTTTGAAACAAACTTCAATTTGATGCGTAACACTGCAACAAATTATAGTGCAATTAAGCTAGCTTCTTTGTTGACACTCATTCTTCAATTACATCTCAAATAAATTATCAACTACCCGGCACTACAAAAAATGTAAGATTTGTACGACTTTCTCGTCCCAAAATTGCACACAATGTCGACCCAAAGAAAAAAGGCGCGACATGTCGTGCCTTTTAATGAACCTATTGTGTTGACCCAAAAAATTTGGGACGACATTTTCTTTAGACTTTGGGACGACGGATGTTGTGGGGCCCAAATAAAATTCATCTGAAAATCGATTTGGGACGACAATGTCGTTTTTTTTTTTTTTTTTTTTAAATCTTTTAAATTAACCTAAAAAGTTAATTAAATTGCAAAAGGCGCGACATTGTCGTGCCAAATTATCTACACACGTGGAAAAGCAATTGGCCACTTTGTGCGAGAATGGCACGACATGCTTTGTATATTAGGGACGACAATGTGGTCCCTAATTATCTGGATGGCCAAAAAAAATGCGAGAAGCGCATATTTTCAGATTTTTCGGATTTTTCGGAAAAATCTACCAAAACAAATGCAACTGTAATCAATCACAATCCACAATACCAAATCGACAATATGATACAATACCAAATTACTAAGCGGATCGAATAACATTCCACAATTCTACGATACCATTTAACAAATACGATACAAAGTAAACTACTCTTAAACTAACAAGTCTCAAACTAACATGTCTCGAACCAACAAGGCGCAAATTTCCTAAATAACATGTCTCAAACTAACATGTCTCAAATTTCCTAAATAACATTCGACAAATACAATACTATTCCATAATATTAATAAGTCTAAAATACACAAACTAACTTCCGCTACTCCTCAAAGAACTACATGGCCGAATCGCCTTGAGCTCGTCACCCGACTCGTTGCCGCCTCATTATTATCCCACTATCATCATCATTATTATTCAAGTCATTATTATCAATATGATCATTTTGGCTCAAATGGGGATTATTTTGTGAGTTGTGCGGTTAAGGTGCGGTGGCGGCATAGCATAGTTCGAACTAGTACACGGCGCGTGATAGAGTTTGGAAAGGTGGGCGATAACAACCGGCAAATGCATTATTGGGGTTGAAAGTGGAAGCTTGGAAACCATAAGGGCGGGAGGGAAAAGGGGTAGGAATGGGTACCGAGGGAAAGGGAGGTGAAAATGGATTACCTTGTGATGAGTTGTAGTGGGACAAAAATTACGAAGGTAAGATCCGTATGTCCCAATGCGGCTTGGGGCATGAGTGACTTCCTTAGCCATGGCGAGACTCTTGCCTAGCAGCGGCTCACGCCTCGACTGACGAGCCCGTTCTTGGCGACCTTGGTTTCCTCATCGCCTCGCCATATGCTCCCTAGTAGCGTAATCTTGATAGCATGCCGCGTGTGAACTGCGGCGGTTGAGCCACCACGGGTAACCTCACCTTTGCTGCTTGATTCGGCGGTTATCACTCGGAACTACAGCGCAATATTTCCAAGCTGCTCATATGCGGGATGAGACCGGCTCGACTTGCTCTTGAAGGGCCTCATCTCATTCGTGTAATTTCAAAAAAAAAAAAAAAAAAAAAAAAAAAAAGTTAGGAAAAAATAATAAATGAGAAGTAACTTAATATAATGGCGCATGTTAAGAGATAAACTACTTACGTAAGCCGTCTCGTTCTCTCTCGTCTCAAATGTGCCATCTTTTTTGAATGGCCTCTCCTCCGGGTTTCAAGCGGTCTTCATTTTGATTGTTATTGTTGACCCTCTATACATACAATATAAAATAAATTGATAACGAGGTAAATATAAACAATATAAAACCTTTAAAAATCACAAAAATTATAACGAGTCTTACATGAATGTTGCGTCCTTGAGCGAGCATTGTCGACCTTGGTAAGTTATAATCTTGTTTTTGATCGATTTTACGCATTTGTGGTCGATCTTGCCATCCGTTTGGTCTAACCACCGGTCGACCAACATCTCCCATTCCTCTTGGGTTCTGTTCCCCGAGTTTCTTGGGTGGCGGATGTGCCCTTGCCCTTGTGGTGTCTCGTGGATATCAAAGTATCTAGACTTGAGCTGTGTTTGTATTTTCGGTATAGCGTCCTCTGCTGTAACCATAGCCCAAGTCCTATCCTTTCCCCACCGTATAAACATTACATCCAACCGTGAATCTGGTCTCATTATTCAACCAAGGCGCGAGGTTGAAATAGGTCTGCAAAAAGTATCGCATTTAAACAAACACACAATTTAAATATAACAAGCATATCTAAGCGGTTAATAACAATCACAATAGAAATAAAATAAACAATAAATATAACTTTGTAGAATTCGGCATTATATCGCCTTATAAGAATCGAAATTTCTTCCCAATCGGCATCAAGGGAAGTGGCCTCACTTGTTCCCCATAAGACTATAGCGCATTGCATAAGTGCCTACCGGTGTGAAGGTGCCTTGATCATCGGTATCAAAGCCTATAGGCAAAGGTTGTCCGTTATTCTCCTAAAAGCCTTCCTTAAGGCCCGATTTGCCGTCTCACGGTGATCATTGAACCTACAAATATAAGTTATTAAGTTGTGAAAATACATGTAAAAAAATTTAGTTTTATCAATAAAATTATATAATAATAAAAATAAAATAATAAAATAAAAATCACAATTTGTTACTGTAATAGCAAGCAAAGTAAATGAGGGCCGTCTTGGTGGATCACCTTGACATCCCGCCGTGTGATCTAGGTTTGTACACGCCATCGTAAAAGTACAAGTAAAAGAACACATAATTTCGTGGACCAATTAACACTAATATACACATTCATATAAACATATAGTAACAATTTCATTCAAATTACAATTTAAAAACAATGATTGTCATAATCAAATTACAATTCAAAACAATTAATTGTCATAATCGAATCATCACTAGATAAAACTTCTTCAACAACAATAGTGGGGTTCACTTCATCATCATCGAACACGTCAACATCATCATCATCAAGGACATGGGCAGCGGCGTTATCTTCATTAGTAACAAAATCGGCATCTTCTTGACAACAACATCGGTGGGCGTCCGCCTGGCGATTCATCATTTACACTCAAATTCGCATACTCAAAACCGGTTAAACCAGCAGACAATGCAACATCGGATGAGCTGCGCCATGTATAACATCGATAAGAATCTACCACATCCCGTGCGGATCTTCCGATGATGAACATCTTGACAACCTTCAATGAGGTGGTCGTCTAGCGAGGTCTTCAAGGTAGAAGACTTGTGTTGCTTGTGTCGCAAGAATGTATTGTTGATTTCTAAAAGCATCCGTTCGGTCAAAATATGATGTATGCCATGATCAATGTAAACGTCGGGCGTGGCGTAGGGTTAGTAGGGTTACGGGTGTCGAACCATATACATCGGAACAACACAACCTTACGGTTGCCCATATAAGTGAGCTCTAGAATTTCTTCTAGTTGACCATAATACATAGCTCCATCGGGCCGGGTGTTGAAACTCCTTTGCTTTGAGTGGTATGAAGTTTATCGCTCATGCACCAAGAACTTCACACCGTTCACTATGCATGCGGGGTATGTACTTGCACTAGATGAAGGTCCACATGCCAAAGAGTAACTCGGGACTACAACTTGGGTCTTTTGCCACGCTCTTTTCACGAATCTCTGAAAGAGATACAAGCAGTTTAGATGAGCAATAACTACGGACTACAAGGTAATATATCTAATGTGTTTACCTTGTGATTGAACGAGGAGGAAAACTTGTTTCCACGGTATCGTTAGGAAATTCTTTGCAAAAGGTAATGAATAAGTCATCGAAACAAATAACTTAAGAAAAAAAAGGTTCTTCAAAATATAAAAAAAAAGCGTACTCTTTATGCGCGGGATGTCTGCTTCTATTTCGGGATTGTTGTTAAGTATAAACCATACAAGCTGCTGCATAACATCTGTATTCAACATGGTGGGCGTTCTCTACCCACCGGTTTGCCTCTGACTGGAACACACGGAATTTATTTGGTTGTTACGGAAAACCGTCATCATTTCTGTCAAGGCGATTAAATCTTGTCTCGACATCCTTAAGATAACGCGACAGAAAGTTAATGCTTCTTACGCAACATAACCCTCGCTATAGAACCTTGAGCTTGGCTTTATTTCGGACATAATTTTTAGTTTTTCATGTATCTTTCAAATGGATACATCCACTGTAGTAAGCAGGGCCACCTAGAATAGCCTCTTGGTAAATGTATAACCAAATGAATCATTATGTCAAAAAGCGAGGAGGAAATATTTGCTCTAAATTAATCATAACCTCGATCATTTGCTTTTAGCTTTCACCATGTCTGCTTGCATCAAACTTGAGCACAAATCTGCTTAAAGAATAAGCGAGCTCGATTAATGGGGTTGAAATGTCTTTAGGTAAGTATCATTGAACTCCATAAGGAAGTAACATTGCATCATTATATAGCGAGTCATGAGATTTTAGGCTGTTATGTTGTTATCATCGTGGTCACTTTTTCTTGAAGTTCGATCCAAACCCATCGGTAGTCTAACTCCTTTGATGAATTTACAAAAAGTTTTACATTTTACGGTGTGAAAGAGTCGTTGGATGAGGCTTATCGAACTTCCGTTTCCTTTATCAACGAGCCACAACTCCTTTCGAACTCCCAAAGTTTTCAAGTCTTGCCTTGCCTTTAGCGTGTCTTTGGATTTGTCGTTCATTAACAAGGTATTGACACACTCTCAAGCACGTTCTTTTCGATGTGCATGACATCGAGATTGTGTTTTAGTAGAAGAACGGGCCAATACTCCAGTTCGTAGAAGATAGAACGCTTACTCCAATTCAATTCGATTTGTCGATTTGGTTTAGGGTTATTTTTTAAAGTATTTGGATGCTTCCCTGAGACACGTTTAAAGACTTTACTAATTTGAATCATGATTTCCTCATGGGTAAAGCTTTTAGGAGGAGGTTTCTTTTCAGGTTTACCATGGAATTCCTTATGTTTTTCCTCGTTGATGACTTACGCGTAAGAATCTTCTATACCCAACATAAGCGATTTTATGCTTCACGAGCGATGGAGTGTCGATTACATGTGGGGCATGCATAGTAGCCTTGTCCAACCCACCCGGACAAACTACTTGTTGGAAAGTCATTGATAGTCCATAAAACCGCCGCTTTCATTTTGAAATGAGTACCGTAGCGGCGTCTAAAGTCCACTCTCTATCCATAACTCTTTGAGTTCTTTGATCAAAGTGCAAGAAAACATCAATGTCCTTTGCGGTGATTTAGGGCGAGGAATTAACATCGTCAACATTAAAAAGTCTCTTTCATACACATCGAGGGGTGTGTTGTATGTTGTCAATATCACCGGCCACATCTTGTAACCTTGACTCATGTTGCCAAGCGGTTGAAACCATCGTGACCAACCCTAATCGGACGTTTCTAGGGTCACGAGAAAACTCGGGTTTCATTATGTCAAAATTTTTCCATGCTTGACCATCACACGGGTGATTCATCTTACCGTTTTCCTTAGGCATCGATAGCATGCCAAGTCATCCACTGCGATGTCTTTTGTGTTGAACATACGTTGTAGTCTAGGTTTTAACGAAAATAACGCAACACCTTGTTGGCAACTTTCTTCCGTTTGTCTTTTGGTTTTCCATCTACTCTCGTTGCAGATTGGACAATTATTGAGAATTTTGTTCTCATCGATCCCAAAATAAAAACAATCATTTATACAAGCATGGATCGATTCGTATCCTAACCCGATATCTTTGTATGTCTTCTTGATTTCATAGTATGGCGGTGGGAAATTGAATCCTTTACTAGGGGACATGCCTTTTGCAAAGAGCTAGAATCTTGTTAAACCCGACATCGGTTATTTTATGTAAGACCTTGATGTCGAAAGCTCGGCGTAAAGCCCAATGTAGTCATATCACAACACAGGTACAACTTTTGGGTGGACCTAGCAAGTAACTCTTCGTACTTGTTAGTAATGTTATGATCCTTTGGTTTGAGTGGTTGAGGACACATTGTTTGATCTGGTTGAAAGCTGTTGTTTGAGATGGTGGAGTTGGGACATTATCGTGAAATATCTTGGAAGAATGCATCCATGTTCATGTGTTCGGTGAAGGTGGTTGTGGTATGTTATGTACTACGGGTGGAGGAAGTGGTTCACCGTGATATTTCAAGGGTATAAAGTGTGTCAAACCCGTATTTAGATATGTGTAACTCAAGAGTTTTGGCGTACCCAATTTAGTTGGGCGTTACCAACGAACACATGGGCGATGAATCATTTTGTGATGGGGTTTACCAATGGCTTACAATGCGCGATGAATGCAAAAGACCATTTAAAAATTACGGGAATTACGGTTGGATCGATGGTCCAACTCTTATCAATTGTCATGTTGCGTTGTAAAAACATATTCAAAAAATTAATTTGTATATATACATACATATTCAAACATGAAAAAGCGTAATTATGAGTACATTACATTTACCTAGTGCAACTATGGAAGGCAATCTAACCCACTCTTTGAATGTGTCGTCTCATATATGAATCGTATAAGCGATTTACTATTTGAAAAAATTGGCGATATTTCCCTCAACTCCCCAAATATGTGCATTAAAGACATATTCGTAGGGTGAAAGGAAATCTTGTCAATTCTCTCAAATAGTAAAGCGATTATCGCATCCATATCTAAATGAGACAAAACATTCAAAGCGATCCCAACAGGGGACTTTCGAAATTAATTTCTAATAAATTAATTTCGGACGGGTTCTATAGGATGATTAACCCGGACGGGAATTTCCAAAATTAATCACTAAAATCCTAAAAGCATTAACACAAGTATCATTTTCATTATCGACAATTAATAACATATATATCACATATCATTTCATTTTAACACGGTCACTTTAAGTTTATAAGTAACAATTAATAACATATCACATAACATTTTTTCGATATCACATATCATTTTCATTATCGACAAAGTAATAAAAGTATATACATTATATATAGTATATAAGTATATATATATATATAAATACGAAGTGAAATAAGTGTGAAAAAAGAAAGAGAAAAGAGGTGGTCTCATTTGTCCGGTGTCTCGGTCCATTGTCCCAAACACTACACATAAAACCAAAGTTAAACAAACTATTGTCGTCCCAAAACACATTGTCGTACCAAATTAACTAATAAAAACTTAAGGCACGACATTGTCGTACCAAAACACATTAACAAAATTAAAAAAAAAGTCACTAACCCCAACACAAAAGGTGGTGGTGGTGGAGCTGCTGCAGCTGCTGCGGTTGTTGGTGGTGGTTCACGGCGGTGGTTCACGGTGGTGGTGGTACATTGCGGTGGACCATCTAACCAACACAAACACAACATAAAACCATTGTAAACAAACCATAATTAAAGAAATTAAATTAACAAACCAAATTTTATCAAAAAAAAATACCTTTAAATGTGACAAAATAACAAAATTATACAAATTGTGCACGATGGTGCGTGTGTAATTGATGGGTAAGAGTGATAGTAGTGTTTTGAAGAAAATTGCGTTTTTGTGATTTTTCGATTTTTTCTTTTTACGAGGTTATATAGCGTTTTGTGGTGGGTTTTTTTGCAAGTGTTGAAGATAGAGAAGAATGAGATCTGGTCAATTATTGTAGTTTTTTGGGACGACCAAATAGGGACGACAATGTCGTCCCTTTTTTTTTCCCCAATTATTTGGCGGCATATTTAACTTTTCGTGAAAATTTTGGTAAAAAGGGGCGACAATGTCGTCTTTTGTTTTTTTTTTTTTTTTTTATTTTCCTTTATTTTATGTATAATATAGTGTGTTTAAATTATTTAATTAATACTAAATAAATTAAATTTGTTATAAACTTTTAAATAATTTAAAATTAATTAATTAGTTATATAAAGTTTAAATTAGTTATAAAATTTCTTAAAATTTTGCTACTTTTGAGGTTGTTTGGATTCTTAAAATTAATGATAAATTTTTAGATAAATTAAAGCGGATGAAATGTTAAGCGAGCGAGTCAAGATAATGTCGTTATACATGACATGTTAAAGCGGATGAATCGAGATAGTATCATGATACATGATATGTAACATCCAACCAAAACTTCCTCCAAAATAATGGCGCTAAAATTTCCTCCAAAATAATGGCGCAAAATTTCCACCAAAATCTACGGATCTGCTCTATATATCACATAAAGAAAACTTGAGATCTTATCCCACCAAAAGCCACGGATCTTATCCTCAAAACCACTCAACCTCTCAACCTCTTATCTTCGCACAAATTTCAAAACACGATATGGAGCCATTTAATCCTTTTATGTGTTCTTGTGGGCGGAAATATAAAATTAAGAACATCGCATAGAGAATATTCATACGGACAACAATATTATTCATGTCCTCATCAAGGTGAACAATCATACATTTCTTATTTATGTAAATATACAAATAATTGGGTTGTAATCTCTTAAAATTTTCTTATTATGTATGACCGAGAAAAGATAATGGGTGCGGATATTTTATGTGGAAGGATGCATTTGTGAGTACTTAAGAACAATCTACGCACCAGCGAGTGCTCATTGCCATGAAAAGATCTTAGGATAAGCTTGCTTGAAACACAAAAACATGTGCTAGAGACAAGAATAAGGGTGCTTGAGGCCAAACTTGAAATGGCAGCGATTCACAGCGACCACGCATGTCGATCGGATGCATTACTTCATGGTTGTTAGGTGACATGGATAATCTTCGTATGTAGTATTAGTTGTTGTTCTTGTAGTTGTAGTTGTTGTTGTGCGTAGTTGTTGTTGTTGTTCTTTTAGTTGTTGTTGTTGATGTAGTTGTTGTTACGGTAGTTGTTGTTGTTGATGTTGTTGTTGTTGTAGTTGTTGTTACGGTAGTTGTTGTTGTTGATGTTGTTGTCGTTGTTCTTGTAATATGTATCCGTCAAGTATTTTTATAAATCAAAGCACATCTTTGGATTTGTAAAAGTGGTCATGTTCTAAGTTAACATGTCACTTATTACTATGTACCTTTCAATTTGACCATGTTCTAAGTTAACAAGATTATGGTTTCCAAACACCCTTTTCCAATACTAAATTACACATGAATAAAGAAACAACTTGACAACATAACGAAGCAGATCAAGCGAAACAACTCGGCAAGCAAGCGATATTATACACAACACGACATAAACCATATGCTACACACGACATACGAAACAACTCAAGCGAAACAACTTGACAACAAAATGAAACGGATCAAACAAAACAACTCGGCCATTCAATTATTTTCCTGCTACTTCCGCTCTGCTAGAAACTGCACCATCTTTTCCCTTCCTTTGCTTGTGTTGTTCAAACAATGCTTCAAGATTTGTTACCCTATTTCCGCATCATCAAATGTGTAATCGAGCGGGCTTTTTCGACTTCATCTTTTTCCTTCCTTTGCTTGTGTTGCTCCCACATTGCTTGACTTCGGTGGGTTTGCTCCTCCATTCCATAATGCGAGTAGCTTCCTTGTCCAAATACACTCTGTAGAATCGCTCTTTCCTTAACCATTCCGAATCACGGTCTCTCATAAGCGGATCTATGTTCTTATAAGAACCATATTCATCATAAATTTCGACCCATACGTATCAAGAACTCGAGTAAAGAGATATATGGACGATAAAACCGGTGACCACTCTTTTTCGCGTGTAATCGGCCATTTTATTGTTACGTGTGTTTTGTGGTTATTTATGTTTTGATGGGATATATAAGGAAAACTTTGCGGGAAAAATAATGGCGGGAAAAATAATGGCGGGAAAAATGTATTTAATTTTAAAATAAAGTATTTGATCATAAATATAAACTATTTAATTTTCATTCTATATTAAATAAAATTATTTAAATTAAATAAAAATAATTTTTTAAAATTAAATAAACTATTTAAAAATAATGGCGGGAAACTATTGGCGGTAAAAATAATGGCGGGAAACAATTGGCGGTAAATATTTTTTTTAATTCTATAAATGTATTTAATTTTAGATTAAAGTATTTAATCATAAATATAAACTATTTAATTTTAATTCTATATTAAATAAAATTATTTAAAATAAATAATTTAACTAAAAACTGGTGTTAAAAAATAGATTTACATTTTGGGACGACAATGTCGTCCCAAAGTGTTAATGAGGGTAAAAAAGCGGCGGGATGTATTTAATTTTCGTGAAAAGTTATTTAAATACCAAAAATTAAATAATTACAAAATGGGACGACATTGTCGTCCCAAAATCATGGGTCAAAAGTTCTTATCGACTTTTGTATTTGTTGAAAACCGTGTGGGTCCTACATGCAATTTGGGACGACAAAGTCGACCCAAAAAATATCCGTCCCAAACCACGATTTTGGTGTAGTGCTAGTTGCTTCGAAGCAAAATGCTATGTTTAAGTTATCCGTCAAGTTTGACAACCGTAACGCATATTTATGCATAAACCTTACACAACCCACAGAACTCGTCATATTAAATAGGTTGACAGTTTAAACATATTACACATGCTAAATACGTTAAATCGGTTGGCAAATCGATCATCTAACCCATTAACCTAAATAACCTATTTAATCAATCATAAATTTAGTTTTTGATTGTTAGAAAATTAATAAACATGTTTATCTCACTAAATACCTCACACACACTAAATAAATAAATAAATAAAAAACCCACTTTTTTTCAAATGCAACCAAAGGTGACCCGGTCACCTTTCATCTCGTTTTCTTGGTTATGTGACACGTGAGATGGTGGAAGTGTTTTGGGGGTGGTTCATGAGTGAGCCCTCACTTGATGAGCACTCGCACCCACTTCTTCGAGTGGAAGATAGTTAGGTTTGCTCTCATTTACCTATATATGTTTTACGTGACATACTTGAGTTTTATAGGTTTTTATAATATATCATTAATATTACAACATGATTGACCATCAAATTGTCATGTAATGCAACAATTAAACACATAAAGAGATTACATGTTAACAAGAACTAAAACATATTATCACATTGTATGAAAATATATATAATTGCGATCAAACTTCAACTCAAAATCTATTGATATTTCATAACCTAAAGAAAAGAAAAGTAAGAATAATAATAAGATTAAACTCAAAATACATCCACATGGTTTACCCCGTTTCGCACCATACATCCTCACCCAAAGTTCGAGACGGATACATCACCCGTTAGTAAGCGTTTGACTATATACATCCACAGAGACGAGCAGTTGCAAAAATTGGGTCGTTAACTTGGACACGTGTGATTAAGTAAGGGTAAGTTGGTCATTTTATCTCCGACCCTTTTAACCTTTCCTCGCTACCTCACCCAAAATCAAAATTCCAAATCAAAAACACAATCAAAAACACAAATCAACACAAAGATAAAAACACAAACACAAATCAGAATCACACATCAAAAACCCAAATCAAAAAACATCAAATGCACTCTTTTTAGTGCAGAAAATCAGCATCAAATGCACCCTTTTTAGTGCAGAAAATCAACATCAAATGCACCTTATTTAGGGCTGAAAATCAGCAGCAAACACACCCTATTTAGGGCTGTAAATCAACAACAAACAAAACCTGTTGTTGGGGCTGCGTTTCAGCAATAAATTCCCCCTGTTGGGGTTGCGTTGCAGCAGACAAACCCCCTTTTTGGTGGGCTGTGACGCGCCAGAACAAACACCCTCTTGGGCTGTCATACGCAAGGGCAAACACCCTCTTGGGTGCCTCGTTGAACCAATGGCATAAACAAGCGCACTCTTGTGGGTGCTTCATGGAGTCCGAACCAAAACATCCCCTAACGGGTTGTTGCTTTTATCCATGGCCAAAGAAAGGAAAAAAAAGAGAGCTCTATGTGGGTGATCCACCTGAACCGTACCACAAACAAACATAACACTCCTTTGGATTGTTGTTGAACCAAGACAAGCCAAAGCGCACCCACAATGGGGCTATCGATATCATAAACAAACACGCCTATGTGAACCAAGCCAAGAGCACCACTAGCATTTGGGTTTTTGATTTGGGTTTTGATGTGATTCGATTTGTGTTTGTGTTTTATCTTTGTGTTGATTTGTGTTTTTGATTGTGTTTTGATTTGGGATTTTGATTTTGGGTGAGGTGAGAGGAAAGGTTAAAGGGGTTGGAGATAAAATGATCAACTTACTTGCTGCCACGTGTCAAGTGTGACCCTGACAGTGCACCGTTCGCTCGTGGATGTATATAGTCAAACGTTACTAACGGGTGATGTATCTGTCTGAACTTTTGGTGATGATGGTGCGAAACTAGAACAGTGAGATGATTTTGAGTTCTCTAATAATAATGACGATGATGGGTGAGATGCATTAAATTTAGGGAAAGATAGTGAAAGAAAGTGACATGCATGGTACCTCCACTCATTATACTTTGCTTCTACTTTGATCCTCCACTCGGTGTACAATATAATTCACTTTCCACTATTACCTTTTTCAACAATAACATTATTTTGTCTTTTTAGTTGATAATTTATGGATTGTGCATGGTTCACAATTTCATTTTAGTAGATAATTTGTGGTTTGGATATATGTTTCAAGTGTTGGATTATATTTATATAATGTCTATGATTTGCAACGAAATCAACTTCATTGTTAACTTAGTGTCTACTATGAGAACACGAGTTTCCTCTCTCTTGCCATGAACCGGACCAAATGAAATGTTGATGACTTGAAACAAAATCATCTTGATTGCTTTGTAGTCGTATAGGATAATAGGAACCTTGTCCATTTTAAGAAGCTTTGTAAAAGAATTGTTAATAAAATACATGTATTCAGTAAGATATAACGATGTGATCAACGTGACCTTACAATTTTGAACGTGTTATACCAATAGAAGTTAAATGACTACAATATTATATGGTGCAAGTCGTCCCAAAGGTTCCAAAGAGATGATTTAGTTCGGGAACAACATATGCTCTACGTATTAAATTGAAATAAGCATTTCTCTTTCAAACTTATTATTTCAAGCAATGTCTAAATCATAATGACTAAATCATCAAATAATCTTTTCCAGCGTCTAAATAAATGATATTAATTATAGATTTAGTGTTTCTAAATAACCAACCAAAACTTTAACTTTGGAGCTTAAATGCTACATCCCAGGCTAGCGTAGTGTCTTTTGTCGATGCTTTAGGTGTTTGTCACTCGGTTAATCAATGTACGCCATAACCAATGGAGCATTAGTCCAATGGTTGGAGCACTTGTGCTTGAGTCAATAGACTCAAGTTCAAGTCCCCCATCCTTGGCATTTGCTTCATATAGGTACCCACCTCTGCAAAACCTATGGGCACCTTTGGAGACTTTGTGTAATAAGAGCTCGGGGTCCAAGTCTTGACTTGTGCTCACTCCGGTTGGTGCCCCACTAGGCCGAGAGAGTTGGAGCTATTCCTTGTGGGGTGGACAATGGTGGTGCCAAAAGGCACCCGGGATCGAAGTGTTCCGCCAATCTACACTTTTTGTTGAATCAATGTACGCCATAAAATTTTTACATGCAAACGTTAGGTGGAACAAATTGTCATCATAAATGATGTCAAGGATCATTCAAGGGTGAATTTTTCAAAAGTATGGATAAAGAAATTATGTGAAGGTAGCTTATATATAAATGCAAAATCTGAAGTATATCTTTGAGCACGTGATAGACTTTAACGGACAAATTGTTTTTACTTTTCACTAGCTATTGATGCCTTGATGGGTATGTTGTATTTTTACCGGGTTGAGTTATTAAGACCTCCCTAATTTTTATTAGGACCCTCCTAGATTTTTAGTTTTTTTTTTTTTTTATTTTTTTTTATTTTATAATTTTGTTTATATCAAAAGCTATAAACCCGAAAATCTGTTGTAAATATAAAGTTTAATAAATAACGCTTAAAGCTGTCGAAATCTAACGAACTGACAAAAGCGTATTGTCTTTAAAAAGCGGGGACAAGGGAATATTCCCTGGGACAAGTGCATGGGTATGGGTAGGAAGGGTTCCAATAGTAGGACCCTTTTTACCGGTGCATCGGCTTATACAGTTACCGAAAGCAATGGCAGTACTTCACTCTTCGAGATTCTCACGCCAAATTAATGTACATAAGGTCTGCTTTTAAGATTCCCATGTAGCCTTTGTAGATTCTTGGAAGAGTATAGCATAATCACATCCTAATTTCTTGTAGATGTTTCACCTTTTAGTCACTTGTGGCTAGTTGTCTAAAGTTAAAATGTTGTTAGTAGCGATCATGATGATTCTTTTGTTTTAAAATCTTAAAATTATTAATTTTTAATGTGGGTTGAGTACAACTAGTTTTAAAATCATAAAATTATTGTTTTGGTAACTATTGTTTTTTTAGATTGAACAACTTAACGATGCATTATTGCAAACTAGCAGGGTACTCAGGCGTTGCGACAACCAGTATCCTGTAATCAATTTTTTTGGCGAGCAAATTTTTTCAATCATATGTTTTTCGTGATAATGATTTTATGCATGACGAGAATTTTGAGGAATAACTTTATCACAAACTATTTTATATTAAATGCCAAGCATACGTGCATCGTGATGCAATGGCATTTTTAATTATTAATTTTTAATGTGGGAACAGCGAGGTTAAGAAGGAACTGCCTGAACTTTGAACATCCCAAATGGCTAATGAGAGTCTAATCGGTTTAAACTCCCACCTTTGGTACGCCACATAGTGCAGGCGGGTTTCCCAAACCTCAAAGGACACGAGTTTTGGTTGAGGAATGTTGTGAATGGTCGCGGAGATGGGTCAATTTAGTCGTCTTAGAAGCGACTAATTGTTGTTAGTAGTCATTTAAGAACATGTTTCGGTTGTCGCATGACATCGCTGCGCTTATGTTTTTGTTTTGGGGGTAAAGGTTTAGGCTATGTATGGGCTTTTTGGAACCGACGAGTGCGTGGGCAGCAGGTTGTTAACATCTTCAACTTCTCTTTGGTGTTTTTGTTGGTGGAGGAATGGTTGTTTTGTTTTCTTTTTTATGTGTTTTCCCTTTATTTACCTCGCGTATTTATAGCGAGGATTTTCTTGTTCTTGCGCGGTATCATTAATTTTCATTTACTATTTTGTGGGTAGGCACGTGCCTAGGCTCCTACCAGGCATCTATTTTTCTTTGGTTGTCATAAAATTTCTAGGAAGGAGCGTGAATATTTACTTGAGTTTTCTCTCCTTTTTGGTATTTGGATAAGCCTTATCCGTAATTACAAACAGTTTAATTTATCGGTTTATTATCCTTTTTGTCTTGAAAGTTTGCTATGTCTGTATATACTTTTTTTTGGTAAAATGTAGCTTCCACATCATTGTTGGTTTTGGAAATGTTGCTTATGCGTTTGACAAGCGAAGTAAATCATTCATATCGGCGCTTTAAATTTCACTTTTAAAATTTGAACTTGGTGGTTGCGTCGACACTAGCGGTGGTTTTAGCGACACTAGCGGTGGTTAGGTGGCCCCATAACGATGGTTGCGTATTCACATATGCACATAATTGAAATTTTCAAACTCGTAGCCTCCTTTGGTTTTCAAAAGCAACCATGTTGTGAGTTGCGGCGGAAGAGTTGGGCACCATTGATGTTTATTTGAAATTGATTGCAACAGATTGTTATGTGTTGCAAATTATGATCTGTGTGGGTCTAAACTATGTTTTGCCCTAGCAGTTGTAACTCTATTTTTTTATCCCCAATTGAATCAAAATTAATTTGTACTTTCAAAACAGCTGTTTTAACTCTAATCAGCAAACGCAACCGTTATCGTCATCTACTATCTAGACACGAAAATTCTGACAATCAAGTTTATGTTATTGGGCAATTTCGTTTGAACCTCAGGCCACCGTCCAATTTGCAAATCTGGGCAACTAAATGCCATAATTAGGCAATACTTGTTGTACGATCGGGCAACCATAATTCTTAACCATATGATCATAAAGGATAGACTTAACAGCATAAACCTAACAGCACTAAGTTTGCCATAGAAGCACTATCGCATGGTTGGCAGCATAAACTCATAATTATTTTTTAAAGGCAACAAACATTCATAACAGGTCAAAGGCATGTGTTGTGTTGTGTTGTGTTGCGATATGATTGGTTGTAACCTTATTGTTATTGGCTAAAAGAAATGTGTGAGTGATTTTGTTGCAACAATCTTTCATTTCCTTGTGCACTAGCCCTTTTTTTCTATGATCTCGAACCCTCTTACAGTTTTCGTGATAGAAACACGCTTTGTTAGCTTCCATCTTTTGAAAGGTGTTGCACTACCGCACCGCATGCCAGCGTCCTCTTCCTGCCATACCATGTTTTTGAAATAAAATTGTGACAAAGCACGTAGCTTGTGCACAATGTAGCGATCCATGGATCCATTCTCATCCACAAGGTCAAACATTAGTCGAGCGTCATTGTGCGTGTGCAACAATGTTAAACCATCTTGAGTGCCTTATTTGGTGCAACATAAAATAAAGCCCATTTTCCCCTCCAATATCATTCAAAACATGATCAAGCACCACAGTAAATGCAACCTGGTGGAGCTAAAACACAGACATCGACAAAGCGACCGCCTACATAGCGAAGTGGGTGAAATTCAAATTTCCGTTGTGGTGAACTTTAAATATGACTTCTTTGGTTTCCGCCATGTCCTATAAAACATAAACCCTAATAACAATTAGAATCAACCACTAGACTTTAAGGGGTATAGTGA
Organism: Chrysanthemum lavandulifolium; assembly: GCA_022545495.1. Classification (NCBI taxonomy): domain Eukaryota; kingdom Viridiplantae; phylum Streptophyta; class Magnoliopsida; order Asterales; family Asteraceae; genus Chrysanthemum; species Chrysanthemum lavandulifolium. Next base: position 246,594,070 of record CM040239.1, read on the forward strand.
CCATACCTATAAAACATAAACCTAACAACAATTTCAATAACTTTTAATTAAATAAATATTTAATAATAGAATATAAAATATAAAAGTTATGCCTGATTATTTATATTCATGTACTCTATAAGTATATGAGCGAATAAGGTAACAAAGTACATACGGGAGTACAACAAACCTGGATTTGTTTCTAAAAAGAAGAAAAGGACAACGATTTTTTATTTGGATTCTTGATGAAACTCACCTAGGGTAAGCATCCATAATGGCAACTTGATGAAAGGCGTTTTACTATTCTAATAGGATATTCAAATGACTTGTTCCATTGTGGCAATAACTTTGAAGAAGACTCTTTACAAAAACACTTGTAAAACTTCAAGCGTTTGAAGCTATTGTCAAAAAGCTTTTCTATTTATTAAACTTTCATTTTACACCCAACATTAAATATGAAAAAGTTATTGTAAAAGCTTTTTGCAGTAGAATAGTTGGTTTTGCAAAAGTTTTTTACCTCAACCATTTAATTGTATTCAATGCATCAAGTCTTTTATGACTTGATGCATTGCTCATACTCGAGGAATGTGTGGATGTTGATTGTTGAAGATTATTAAATTGATTTAAAAATACAAAAATCATTTCCCAAAAAGCAACTTACATCCTTACCTTTAAACAGGTGAAAACAAAATAGCCAAATGCTAGAGTTCACAAAAAAGTCAAAAAAAGTAAAATGCAGAGGCCACTGAGACTCTAACTCTTAGTGACCACAAAAGACTTTCCCAATAGAAGGAAATTTTAGAGAGAAACAAGAGCTGATTGATAAGAGGAAGAGAATGATTGAACAACTTCCAGAGTATCAATGTGAGTATGAAGATATGAAAGCGTTTCAAGAGGATCGAAGATGATAATGCTAATTTGGAAGCAACGTGTGAAGAGGCGATAGGCGATTTCTGATTTACAAAGATTATAATGTTGATCTTGAGCGAAGTATGAAGAGATGAAAACCGGTTTAAGAATTTGAAAGATCATATTGTTGTTGTCAAAGCTAAGTATCAAGAGATGGTTGAATGTGCCAAAAAGCTTATCAACATACTCAAAAAGTTGCGGTGATCTTGATGATTTTAGGATTATGAATGTGTTTTGTATATGTTTAAAAATATGCTATTTTGGACTTATTTGGTATGTAAGGTAATAAGTATTTATCTAATTAACTAGGTACTAGATTACTGCAACAAATTTTATGTTATGATTTTATGATATCATTTGTGAAAACATAAATAATCAAAATAATAGCTAATATCGATATTCTTCACATGCGAATATACTCTAACTAAACTTAATTACAATAATAAACTCAAAATTCCATTAGTTACTGATATTATTCACTAGGAAACATAAATTTTCCAAACCTCAAATAATCAAAGATAAACTATGATTTATGCAATCTAAAAACATCAAATAGTCAACATAATAAACAAAGCAGTAAAAAGCGATATCTAAATAAATCAATAAACATCTTCACATGTGCAAAAATAGATATGTAATAAAAAACCTTTTAATGAGATAGTCAAAAGTAACAAACAAACAACATCTAATAAATCAATTAACATCTTCACATGTGAAAAAATAAATATGAAATTCAATTAACATATTCACATGAGATAGTCACGCTTGAGTCAATGCGGATAAAAGTTGTTAAAAGCGAATCGATTCAATCAAAAAAAAAAAATTACAGAGTCAATACCGAGTCAGCGGTGGAGATAAACAACGCGGATTCAATTTGAAAATAGATGACGGAGACAGCGGAGATGATGGAGATGAGATTACTATCGAGCGGTTTCTATTAGAGTTTGTGTGTGTTTTTAAGTGTGGCTCACATGGAAGGTAAAGAACCCGATAATAGATGATTCTTTAAAGAGTGCGGTTGAAAAAAGGAGAATGAAGGTGCAGGAAACCACCGCCGATGAATTGCTGCTGGTATTGCGGTAACCATCGCTGCTATTATTCTACCCAGCTGCCAATTCAAACGTTTCCACCGCAGAGGCAACCATCGCTACAATTATAACCACAACAATAACACCAACACCAAAACCAAAAGAGGTCGACAATGAGATTGCCATACAATTGGTCAACCAAAAGCAATCTCACCCTATCCTCGCACCTAGACCTATTGCTAAGAGTCTAAACATTGGTGAACCTATGCAGAAAGATGTAGTTACTGAAACTAATATTGGAAAGGGTAAAGGGATTGCAGATCCAACTTTGGTGTTTGAAAGTACAAAGGAGCAGATAGCTTTTGATGAAAAAATTGCTAAAAGATTACATATAGAAGTAAATGCTAAAGAAAAGGAAAGGGCAAAGCAGGAAGAAGCCTCTAAACAAGCTGTAGAAGTGCGGTAAACGGAATAGATGTATTTTACCCTACATAATTACGAAAAGTAGTTCAGTTTACTCGTAATGATTAATTTAGCTTCATAGTCCTAAAAAGGGTCAACAAAAACCAAAAATAATTCAAGCCATAGAAGGAATCTATACCAACGTCGTAAACAATTGCATAGATGATGCATATAAACCACTCCTTATTAGTCTACAAACTGCCACTAAATTTTTTAATGAACTAAGTAATATTACATACTTAACTAACGACATCTAAGGTATCATACCCTACATAATTATGAATCAGATACACATAAAAATGAGCAATGGATTTTAAAATGGAATTAACACCTATCTAACATAGGTATTAATCGAATAACAACAACGATTTATTATAACATAGAACCAATTGGAAATAATCATATGTAATAAACAACGAGAAGAATATTTACGTACCATATTTGGGAACATTTTTTTTTAAAACTTGATCAATCTAATGTGGTTTGCAATCAACAATGTAGCTTTAAAGATGGTGACATAACTGACGTTACAAGGAACAGAGGGGGCTGACGAAGAAGACGGTTTGATTTGTGAAAATAGTACTGTAAGTAAGAATGGTTTTGTGCGAGAAGCAAAAACAGAGAAAAACGGTAAATATGGATTTTTTTTGTCAATGACTTTTGGATTTTGAATATAAATCCACTGTACTTTTACTATTCAAATGTGTACTTTTTTGTCTAACGTAAAATGACGATAAAACCCTTTATAAAAATATACGGTTGTCCAGCGCTTTTTAGTTGCCCAAAAAACAATACCTTACATACGGGACACTTGTCACAATATCGATGAGTTGCCCAATGACAACGGTTGCCCTCGATCCATTTTCAAATAAAAATAAAAGTGGTTCGGAAAGTGACTAGCCTCGAGTATGCATGATCTATTTGCATCATTTTCCCAAAAAATGGTGTTTGGGTCTTAGATCCACAACCAGTAAAGGTTGCGTTTCTTAAATTCTATCATGACAAATTTAAAGCTCAAACTGCTCCCGTTAATTTTGGTTGTCTTTCTGTTTTTACGTCTTTATCTTCATCAAAAAGAATCACTCTTGAAGACCACGTTTCTCTTGCTGAGATTAGAGAGGCGGTTTGGGATTTCGGGAGTGAGAAGGCCCCAGGCCCGGATGGTTTCTCATTCTTATTCCTGAAGAAATTCTGGGAGTTTCTAAAACATGATGTCGAGAGGTTCGTAATGGATTTCTTTGCAACAAGTAGAATGCCTCGGGAGCAAACTCGGCATTCATTACTCTCATTCCAAAGGTTACTAATCCCGTTCTTATTCTCGATTTTCGCCAATTTCATTAATCGGACTTGATATAAAATTGTTGCAAAATTTTATCTAATCCGGAGCAAAAGTGGTTCATAAGTTAGTAAGTCCTTGACAATCGACTTTCATTTCAGTGCCAAATTCTTGGTACAAAAAGAAGAATAGAAAGCTTATGGTTTTTAAAGTTGACTTTGAAAAAGCATACGATTCAGTTAGTTGGAAATATTTGGATAACGTTTTAAGTCAATTCGGATTTGGATCTAAATGGAGATGGTGGATTCGAGAATGTTTACATTGTGCTCGTACTTCTATTTTGGTTAATGGTAGTCCAACTACCGAAGTCTCCTTAAAGCATGGGCTTCGACAAGGAGACCCGTTATCTCCTTTTCTTTTCATTCTTATTATGGAGGGACTTCACATAGCAATAGAAGATGCGGTTCATCAACACTTAATTAGTGGTGTTAATATAGGTGATTCAAATATGCACTTATCTCATTTCTTTTATGATGATGATGTGGTTATGCTTACGGAATGGAACCATAGTGAGATGGTTAATATTATCCAGGTGCTTGACGATTTCTACCAAGTCTCGGGTCTTAAGATTAACATCCAGAAATCTAATGTATATGGTATTGGAGTTTCTGAGGAGGAGATTCAAGCTATGTCATGACTAATGGGTTGTTCACGGTTACTTTACCTTTTACATATTCGGGCCTTCCGATAGGCTCGAGTATGAACTACGATTAAGCGGCAAAAAGTGATCGATAATTTCAAAGCTAGATTATCGACATGGAAGGCAAATTTATTATCCATTGGTGGTAGGTTAACACTGATAAAGGCGGTTTTGGGAAGTGTGGGTATTTATTATATGTCGATTTTTAAATGCCCAGAAACAGTTCTTCATGAGATTGAAAGATTACGAGCACGTTTTTTCTGGGGTGGGGACCAAAAGTTGAAAAAAATGTCTTGGATCAAATGGGAAAACATTTTGGCATCTTTCGAAAAAGGTGGTTTAGGGGTTGGAAGCATAAAAGGATTTAATCTTGCGTTATTACAAAAATGGCGTTGGAGGTTCGTTACTCGGTAGGATATGCTATGGGTTAAGTTATTAAAAGCCATTCATGGTAAAAGGCGGAAGCAATGGTGTTTGGGCAAAGATTGTTGGATCCTTTAATACATTACATTCTAGTGGGATTGTTACAAAAGGCACTTTAAAATGTAAAGTGGGAGATGGAGCTTCTGTGCACTTTTGGAAGGATATGTGGCTCGGCGATGATCCACATTCTATTAGGTATAACAGATTGTTTAGACTTGACTCGAATGAAGAATGTCTTATAAATGAACGTTTCGTTAATGGCAGTTGGTCCTGGTGTTGGAAACGTTCTTTAGATTATGGCCGTACGGGGTCATCGTTGATTCAATTAAAGAACGAACTATCTCAGCTTTCATCTCTTTCAGGTATAGATTCTTGGCAATGGTTGATCGGTAATGATAGCACTTTCACGGTCTCGGAGACTCGGAAGCATATTGATGATATTATTCTCCCTTCACTGCAAGTTAGTACGATATGGTGTAAAGCTCTTCCTCGGAAAGTCAATATATTTATGTGGCATTTAAGATTGGATCGTTTACCACATCGTTTGAACTTATCTATAAGAGGCATTGATATTAACTCAATCTTGTGCTCAGAGTGTAATAAAGGTATGGAATCAAATGAGCATTTATTTTGCTCTTGCGAAGTTGCTGCTAATGTTTGGAGATTAATCCGGTTGTGGTGTAATGCCCAATTACCGGTTTTTAATTCTGTTATAGAGGGGATCGATTGGATAGATACTATGAGGAAGTCAAACGTTCTCAAAGAAAGGATGTTCGTGATCGCTACTACTACTTGGTGGATGCTTTGAAAAGTTCGAAATAATATCACTTTCAATACTCATTCTATGAGAAAAAGTGATATTTTCGATTCTATTCCTTTTTTTTTTCTTTTTATTGGTTAAAATATAGGCGATCTAATGTCTCATGTTGGAATGACCGGTTGAAAAACCCCTTTGTAATTTTCTAGCATCTTGCTAGAGTGTTTTTTTCTTTTATATTATATCCCTTTTGTTGTTCAAAAAATAAAAATAAAAATGAAACATGAATATTCAAAAGAGTATTAGTGTAATAAACTTGAATGGCAATTGGAAGATGTAACTTGATGTATGTTTTACTCCCTCCGTACCCAACACCCTTAAAACCCTCTTAGTCCTAGCTCGTACGTACTGTTCCTTCCTGTGATAACGTGTGAATCTCGCATTGCATTGGCATTGATTCTTTCCTACCGTGTGTTGACCATGTATTGCCCTCTTCCTTCTCACCCATCTTCTCTACTCAGTCTGCCTTCCTGCACCCTAGCTACATAAAGTAATATTGATTGTTTACTAGCTAGTAATCATCTATGATAATATGGTCTATAAGATAATTTGAGTCTTTATGTTTAATTTGTTTTATTGAACATTTTCTTCTTATTACATTGTTTTTATGTCGCGACCATAGTCACATAATTCTTATTACATTCGATCCAAAACATTACGTAAATCGATCCGGAGGATCGAATTGGATCGGTGAAAATAGCCATTAGTTAATTGATATTGGAATCGGGTGAGCAATCGCGCTCTAGTTATTTCCGATTTGCTCCAATTAAAACCGATTCACGGTTATATTCGATTATGTTTGCTTAAGTTATGTTGTTGATAAAACTAGTTTTCATATTTTTAAGTTAATGTGCTTTTTAAGTTATCGAGCCAAAGGCGAACTAAGTTTAAAATTTAGTTTTTCATATTTTTATTGTCTTTTGATTTTGATTATGTTTTCTAAGTTATATTGTTGATAAAACTTTTATAATATGCTTCTTTAAATGAATTATGAGAATATGATAAATATTATATTATGAATGTTTGGATTGCAAATTAATATATAAATTATTGACTATATGGGTACATCGTTACTTGGTACATCGTACAAAGCGATCCCAAATGAACCTACCCCCATCGAACTCGAATTTTAGGTGCTTAGCGAACCACGATCCTGCTCCGCGATCCTCGCAGCGATTTCCATGTGACTATGGTCTTGACCATTAGGTAATGTCATTTATTTAGTCGTTGGCAATAAGATTATTTGATGAATTAGTCATTATGATTTAGTTCAAGTAATACGTAGAGCATATGTTGTTCACAAATTTAATCATGAATTGGCAAAGGTTGTTAGTAGTACCACTAATTTAATTGAAAAAGCTTTTTGTCTATACTTTTGCAAATGTCAGTATTAATATATGCAGTTATAACGATGTGATCAACATGACCATACAATTTTGAAAAATACATGTATTCAGTAAGATATAACGATGTGATCAACATGACCATACAATTTCGAACGTGTCGTACCAATAGAAGTTTGATGTCTGAAATATTATATGGTGCAAGTCGTCCCAATGGCTCCAAAGAGATTATTTAGTTTGGGAACAATTATGCTCTACGTATTAAATTAATTCTCTTTTAAACTTATTATTTCAAGCAATGTCTAAATCATAATGACTAAATCATCAAATAATCTTTTCCAACTCTAAATAAATGACATTAATTATAGATTTAGTGTTTCTAAATAACCAACCAAAACTTTAACTTTGGAGTTCTATCGTTGTATCTTTTGTCGATGCTTTAGGTGTTTGTCACTAGGCTAATCAATGTACGCCATAAAATTTTTACATGCAAATGTTAGGTGGGACCAAATTGTACATCATAAATGATGTCAAGGATCATTCAATGATGAATTTTTCAAAAGTATGGGTAAAGAAATTATGTGAAGGTAGCTTATATATATATAAGGGAGGAGTTAATATCTGGTGGTATGTTTTTATTAAATACGAAATTATGTTTTTGTTTTTTTTTTTTTTTTTATTTTTTTTATTTTATAATTTTGTTTATATCAAAAGTATAAGCGCGAAAATGCGAAGCGTAAATATAAAGTTTAATAAGCCAAACATTTGAAGCGTAAATACAGACGTAAACCGACAAAAGCGTGTTGTCTTGGAAGCGGGGAGGGAATATTCACAGGACGAAAGATGCGGGAGGCTGGGTAGCCCGTAGAATAGTGGGACTATATAAATGCAAAATCTGGAGTATGTCTTTAAGCACGTGTTTCATCTTGAACTAGCTTAAACAGACAAATTGTTTTTATTTTTCACTAGCTATTGATGGGTATGTTGTATTTTACCAGGTGCATCAGCTTATACAGTCACGAGTGAAATAAAATACACAAACCTCAAAGCTTGTTACCGAAAGCAATAACAGTACTTCACTCTTCGAGATTCTCACGCCAAATTAATGTACATAAGGTCTGCTTTTAAGATTCCCATGTAGCCTTTGAAGATTCTTGGAGAGAGTATAGCACAATCACATCCTAAATTTCTTGTAGATGTTTTACCTTTTAGTCACTTGTGGCTTTTGTCTAAAGTTAAAATCTTGTTCGTAGCCAAATGTGATCATGATAATTCTTTTGTTTTAAAATCTTAAAATTATTAAATTTTAATGTGGGTTGAGTACAACTTCTTTTAAAATCACAGAAATTATTCTTTTGGTAATTATTGTTTTTCAGATTGTGCAACTTGACGATGTATTTTTGCAAAATAGCGGGATACCCGCCGTTCTGCAACGGTATCTTGTAATCAAAAATTTTGGCGAGCAAAATTTTCAATCACATGTTTTTTGTGATAATGATTTTATGCAAGGGGAGGATTTTGAGGTAACTTTATCACACACTATTTCATATTAAAATGCCAAGCATACGTGCATTGTGATGCAATGGCGATACCAAAACGTTAGTCAGTAGTATTATGAGGTTGTGATCACCGAAGGTGAAAAGTACTTGCTAATGAGTAGATGTTATGTAATATTCGTCACAATATTATATAACGTGTAAACATAAAGAATTTTCGTGCTTTATATGTTTACACGTTTTCGAACTTTATAGATCATCTAAAAATCTTCATATTTTAACGTGTACGATTTTTACCAATCGAATTTATTACAAAATGATTATGATTTCATAAATCTTGTACTAAAATACATAGATGATAAAAGTTTTTTGAAAATGTGAATTTTTAAAAAATTAAATGTTCATAACCAAACAAAAAATTGGCATTAAACTCACATTAACGAATGTTTTAAATATTTATGTGTAAAACAATGATTCTTTAATGTATTATACAAAGCATTAATCATTTGTACATGTTGCATATTAAAATTTATTGCTTAAAATAAGGCATTCAATGGAGGAAAATGTCTTCCTCCATTATACGATAGTTAGATTACTAGTGTATTTGTTAAAAGTAGTTGTAAGTAGTAGCAGCGAGCTATGAGCAGTAGCCACAACTCACCATTCAAAGCTCACTGCTTCTTAAAAAAGTATTGGAAAAATAATTCTTCCTAAAAAATAGCAAAACTCACCGCTCTTTTGTCAAACGAACACTAAAGATCAAAAGGCTCATTCCTTACCGTTCATTGCCTCAAAAAGCTCCGCGCCAAACATAGCCTACTTGTTGGCACTATAATTCACTTTCCATTATTACCCTTTTCGACAATGACATTATTTTATTTTTTTTAGCTTGATTTAATTCATGTAAGAGCTCGGTATGGGAGTGTAACCACATGCCATTCGTCCATTGGCTAACCAAATGCGTCGCCGTTGGTGTACAGTGGCCTTGACAAGGTTTCGATAGCCAAGAAGAATCACGGGTATGGTAGCTATTGTTGAATCACCAAAGACCAACTTGCCCAAAGGTTTGGTCCTATTGATGAGCACTTTTTTAAACACTATGTCGAGTTTTTGAAGTCCATTGAAAATATGATTCCACAAGAAGAAAAATCATCAGTGAAGCTAAAACCGGTGACAAGAAAAAACCGAACGAAGGAAATGAAAGCAAATATGTATTTAATGTTTTATGACTACGTTAGTTTTGTGTTTCTAGTCTTGAGGTCCTTGCACTTTGTATATTAGTCTATAAATCAGTACTCCAAAAGCTTGTTCGGGATTATGACCTTAATTCACTATTATTGTTGTTATTATATAAATGAAAATATGATCTCTCTCTCTCTCTCTCTCTCTCTCTCTCTCTCTCTCTCTCTCTCTCTCTCTCTCTCTCTCTCTCTCTCTCTCTCTCTCTCTCTCTCATCTGAGGGTTATGTCACTAGTACAATCGGGACCTCCCCTGCGAATTTTTCACTTCATGTTGACGTCCCCGTCGCACCAACAATGCCGACGACAAAAAGTGGCGAGAGTTAGTCGGTGAGCCTCATTGGGAACCACTATCCCGGCGCCAAACTTAACACCGCGCCGACGACAAAGTGGGTCCCACAACATTTTCTGGTCAAACATTTTGTAGTGAAACATATCACCATAATGCTAATCGTTTTTAATTAGCAATAAGTCAGCGAAAGTCAAACGTAATTAGTATGTTCCGACGTCGTATCGTCGGGAGAATAAAAGCAAAATATTATGTTTATATGGTCCGAAGGCGGACGTCGAGACCATAAGAAACACAAAATAATATTTATATGGTCCCGACGACAAAGCGTCGGGACCATAAAACCCAAAATTATATTTATGTTGTCCCGACGACGAGCGTTGGAACCATAAGAAACCCAAAATTATGTTTCTATTATCCCAACGACGGGACGTCGGTATCATATAAATTAAAAAATAATTTTTTATTATGCAGACGACCCGTCGTCGGCTATGATGTTGCTACTAGTGCATAACAGTCGAACAATAGCAATTTTCCGATTTTTCTCGAAAAATCTACACAACTCCTTTGCCGTTTTCAACCAAAACCTCTAAACCACCAATACCGGTATGCGATATCCAAAACAAGTTATAACGGCTAAAACACTTATATATAATCGCTAAAACACCCTCAAATACATGAAGCGTTTTTTTGGTAAAGGGGTAATCACGCACTGGTAAATATATTAACCAAAAGAAGCGTTTAAGTACAATGGATATGAGTGAAATCACATATCTCAGCCCGTTACATAGGCATAAAGCTTACATAACAAGATACTTCCTATTTTCTAAACAAGAAAACAAACCACTACTCAAATGATAACATAGGACATAATGAAAGAAAATTACTTCCTAGGACCTTGAAGCTTGGTGCCATACATGGCATTAAACGCATCCAAATTCCTTGGAAGATCATGAACCTGATTCGCATAGTTATCGTAGTCATAGTCATCATACTCATCTTCAAATTCATGGCCACCACCGAATATATTAGCAGACTCATCAAATGGGTTAGCAACCACCTCATCTTCAGAATCAGAAACCACGATCTCTCCCACTTTAGAAAAAGGGTTAACTCTCTTAGTAGAAGGCGGGCGGATTACAAGATGCACTAGTTTTAGGAGCCACATCCGACTCCATCTCTTTCAAATCACTCACAAGGGTTCTTGCGATGCGAGCACTGTCTTAGTAGACTTATCTTCATTAACTTCCATTGTACGACCATAATCCACATCTTTGTTGGTGTCATTAGAAGGAATACCAAACGTATCCGTATTAAAGCATCAAACGGTTAGATGTAGAGATCGTTGTTCCACTCGAACTAGCCACATTAGAGGCATTCTTCTTATTAACTTCCACTTTCTTAGGTTCGGGAGGTATTTTGGGTTGATATTGAAGCGCTTACCACAATGAGTTTAGTAAACCCTCCTTGACCGGAATATTAGACCCACCTTGCTTTCCTTCTTCTTTTATTAACCGTCTTGAAACCATCATTAACACGCTTAGTAGGTCGACGGGAGGTTCAACAACTTTAGGACAATCCATAAGAGTATGACCAAAATCTTACATGTATCACAATGAGGTCGCTTCCACTCATATTCAACCCTTATCTTCTCAATAGTCGAACCCGACCCATCAAGTAGCGGTATCTCAACGATAAGGTTGTCCCTAAGCACCTCATCCGACTTCACTTCAATCATGAATCTAGCAAAACTACTACATTACGGTCCTTGCACATTTGGCTGGTGAAAGCATCTAACCTTTTGGGCGTGCCTATCAATGTGGCAAGGAGACTAAGGCCATCATCGAAAAACATAGCAAGAGGAACATCATGGAATTTAACCACACCGGGATGTTGGTCAAATCCTCTTTAAGTAAGTTGGTGTTCAATGTCCATGGTTTAAGAATAATATGTACATTTCTAATCAACCAAGGACCATTTTCAAGAACATCATCAACACCTTTCTTGAATTGAACTTAAAAAGAAGAACCCTTTGCATTCATCATTACCTTTTGTATACCAAACTTAGCCCACGCATTGCGTACAAAGTAATCAACAACAGGAAAAGCAAGTCGTTGACCAAGGAAGTACCCATACAAAGTATTCTCAAACCTAATGTTCACCTCTTCAACCACTTTCATCGGGACGGAAAGATCCACACCATTAGCTTTCTTATTACACTCGAACCCACGAAAGTTTGGCGTGTGTTTCTTAGGTTCGATGAAGTAACACGGCATATGATGTAGAAGGTTGTTTAAAGCAACACCAACCTTCTCAATACCAACAACCCCATTTGCATTCGTATCAACCTTATCATTAACATTATTGGGACTACTAGTAGCATTAACATTAGAAGCCATAGGAACACTCGTATCTTGAGGAGGTTTCGAATAATAACCAATAGCCGTAAGCATCTCCTCTAGCTCCTTCTGTGACTGCGGCACCTTAAGATGCTCAAATGGATTAGCCCCAGTAGTAGTAGCATCCACTATTACAGCTAGTTTTAATGGTTGCCCATCGTCACCCACGAGAATAAGTTTTCCCTCAAATATTTGTTTTTCAATAGCACGAATTTTCAATAAAGTATCATGACCCTCAGGCGTGTCATGACTAGGTGCATCATGACTAGGGCTAGAAACAAGTGAAATCGGCTCCACTTGTCCATCGATCGAGAACTACTCCCTCGTTAATCAGAGAGGAGCAAGCATCCATGTCGTTAGCAACATTAGTGTTTTGAGCTCAGCGAAGATCGACTCCCAGCATCATTACTCGATCACTGGCGGACTGGCATAGTTAACATCTTCTCTCTATATTCGACATCAAACAATCCTAAACCCTTGACACGACTAAGTAACAACCCGAATGGAAACAAGCCAACTCTTATAGCGAGATGAATAAAACCCTAGTTTACCTAGGGTTTATAAGCTATCTTGAATGATGAACTAACCCATATTAATGATGATGCCTTGTAGAATAATCAGTAGGAAGATTAAGATTTAGAAGCAAAACAGACCGATTATACCAAACCCTTATGTGCGATATACACAAAAGTTAAAAATATACAAAATGGGTGTTATAATCTACGCATCTAGCTGCTATATACACAAAAGTTGCTATATCCGCAATGTTCAAGTCGCCAAAATGTTTAAAATGTGCAATAATAATATAAGGATGAGTCGATCAAAAGGATAGTTTAAACGGTAATATATATCGAGTTGATACCCTTTATCTACTTAAAATATTGGATGCTTTGATTAGTTTAGTATGGTACATAGATACCCTTTATGACCTTGTATCTACTTAAAATATTGGATGCTTTGATTAGTTTAGTATGGTACATAGAGTTGCGGCAAAAAATAAGTATGCGTGTAGTTTGGTGTGATGGGGTTCTTGGGGTAAACAAATGAATGTTAGTGGTGGAATTTTTTTTTGTATTTCAAATTTGTGTCTAGTTAATACATCTTAATAAGTCAAAAGTAAGTTCAGGTTTAAATAGATTTTAATGTCGATTGATCGAAGTCTAATTTGCAGTGAACATGTCTTAAGAAAATAGCTTATTAAAGTCCAATTATTCTCTCGTTATTTACACGCAGGGGACCCAAAATTTGGCATAAATTGTTTCGGCATACATCTGTAGGATGAAAAGACTAATCACAATTATTCGTTAATCAAAAGCTAATCACAATTAAAATTTTGCATAAATTGTTTAATAAGATACCGACGACGGGCGTCGGCATTATTTTGAAAGAAAATTCAACGCTCCGAGAGGCTTGGTCAAACGATTTTTGTCGTTTAGTATATTACCGACAACAATGTGTAAATCGGCAATATGTTCATAACTAGATTACATTTATTCTTGTAGTGGCATGTAAAGTAAATGTCTAGGCCATGAGTAATAAGTATCTTATCAAGTTTTGTGATTAGTTTGTGAGTTTAAGGTGTCTAATTTCAAATGATATATATCCCTTCATTCATTTTTGCAGCTATATACCTAAAACATTTGTACTTGTAATTGTTTAGTTTACTTGAGATGGACTAGGAAGATCATTTATAAAAATGTCCTTGTAAATTTTTGCAGTTGTGATAATAAGCTTTGTATGAGCTAAATTTGTACCAAAAGTCCTTACTAATTAATCATAATCCCATCTTAAACATATGATACCTAGCATATAAATTTTAATAAAATACCATATATCAACTTTGTATGAGATAAATTCTTGTTGTTCTAAAAGAAAAAATAATATAATAATAAAAAATAAAAAAATAAAAAATAGGGCAACTCGGCATTGTTGTTGTTATACTTGTATGAAGTTTTTGCTAGTTAAAATTATTAATGTTTGCACATGTGGGTTTATATAATTAATCGGATTGAAACTGAATGTATAGCAGTGAACTGTAATTGGAATACACATTATGATGGAACTAAAACGTGAACTGTAAACCTTTTGTATAAGACACTACAACATTTACCAGTTTTCCCAGCGAAGTTTTCCCCGGCGACATTTGTCGCTGGGGAATCTACACTAAACGACAAAAATACATCCTACGTGGCACAAAATCTCGTTGAAAATTCAACTAAATTATTATGTACTTTTCCCCGGCGACATGAAGTGGTTATATTTTAACCGAATATGTCTTCGTAAAACGTGGCGGGAACTTTTCCAGCTTACTTTTCCCCGGCGACATGTCGCTAGGGATTCATCAGGATTATTTTAAAAATGTGTAATTAGTGTTAATGACTATTATCGTGACGTAATTAATAGTTTCCCCAGCGACATGTCGTCGGGGATAACTATTTGGGCTTTAAGTTGTGCAATTGGGCTTATGTTTTGGGATAACTGTTTTTATTGGACACTTTTCCTAGCGATATGTCACCGGGGATTCACTTTGACTTTCGGTGACTTTAACAAAAAATATGTATTGATGAGACTTGACGAAACAGAGTAGATATATAGTGTGGGAAAACCTAATATGGTTCTTAACGTGTTTGTTAAATGTGATCTTGTTTCTTGCTCGTTTAACATGATACTCAATGCACCTATACTTGGTTGTTTAACATTGATGCACCTATACGTCGTTTAATATAATCGATACCAATGCACCTAACTTGGTTGTTTAACATGATATGTATACCAATGCATATACTTGGTTGTTTAATGTCTAATGTCTAACCCGTTGAGCGTCTAATGTCTAACCATAACATATCGACTCATCCGTTGAGCGTCTAATATGTAACCATAACATATCGACTCATCCGTTGAATGTCTAATGTGTAACCGTAACATATTGACTCATCCGTTGAGCGTCTAATGTCTAACCGTAACATATCGACTCATCCGTTGAGCGTCTAATGTGTAACCATAACATATCGACTCATCCGTTGAGCGTCTAATGTAACCGTAACATATTGACTCATCCGTTGAGCGTCTAATGTCTAATAACATATCGACTCATCCGTTGAACGTCTAATGTGTAACCATAACATATCGACTCATCCGTTGAGCGTCTAATGTGTAACCGTAACATATCGACTCATCCGTTAAGCGTCTAATGTCTAACCCTAACATATCGACTCATCCGTTGAGCGTCTAATGTGTAACCATAACATATCGACTCATCCGTTGAGCGTCTAATGTCTAACCATAACATATTGACTCATCCGTTGAGCGTCTAATGTGTAACCATAACATACCGACTCATTCGTTGAGCGTCTAATGTGTAACCATAACATACCGACTCATCCGTTGAGCGTCTAATGTGTAACCGTAACATACCGACTCATCCGTTGAGCGTCTAATGTCTAACCATAACATATCGACTCATCCGTTGAGCGTCTAATATGTAACCATAACATATCGACTCATCCGTTGAGCGTCTAATGTGTAACCATAACATATCGACTCATCCGTTGAGCGTCTAATGTGTAACCATAACATATCGACTCATCCGTTGAGCGTCTAATGTGTAACCATAACATATCGACTCATTCGTTGAGCGTCTAATGTCTAACCATAACATATCGACTCATCCGTTGAGCGTCTAATGTGTAACCATAACATAGCGACTCATCCGTTGAGCGTCTAATGTCTAACCATAACATATCGACTCATCCGTTGAGCGTCTAATGTGTAACCATAACATACCGACTCATCCGTTGAGCGTCTAATGTGTAACCATAACATATCGACTCATCCGTTGAGCGTCTAATGTCTAACCATAACATATCGACTCATCGTTGAGCGTCTAATGTGTAACCATAACATACCGACTCATCCGTTGAGCGTCTAATGTGTAACCATAACATACCGACTCATTCGTTGAGCGTCTAATGTCTAACCATAACATATCGACTCATCCGTTGAGCGTCTAATGTGTAACCATAACATATCGACTCATCCGTTGAGCGTCTAATGTGTAACCATAACATATCGACTCATCCGTTGAGCGTCTAACGTGTAACCATAACATATCGACTCATCCGTTGAGCGTCTAATGTGTAACCATAACATATCGACTCATCCGTTGAGCGTCTAATGTGTAACCATAACATATCGACTCATCCGTTGAGCGTCTAATGTGTAACCATAACATACCGACTCATCCGTTGAGCGTCTAATGTGTAACCATAACATACCGACTCATCCGTTGAGCGTCTAATGTGTAACCATAACATACCGACTCATTCGTTGAGCGTCTAATGTGTAACCATAACATATCGACTCATCCGTTGAGCGTCTAATGTGTAACCATAACATACCGACTCATCCGTTGAGCGTCTAATGTCTAACCATAACATATCGACTCATCCGTTGAGCGTCTAATGTGTAACCATAACATATCGACTCATCCGTTGAGCGTCTAATGTGTAACCGTAACATATCGACTCATCCGTTGAGCGTCTAATGTGTAACCATAACATATCGACTCATCCGTTGAGCGTCTAATGTGTAACCGTAACATATCGACTCATCCGTTGAGCGTCTAATGTCTAACCATAACATATCGACTCATCCGTTGAGCGTCTAATGTGTAACCATAACATACCGACTCATTCGTTGAGCGTCTAATGTTTAACCATAACATATCGACTCATCCGTTGAGCGTCTAATGTGTAACCATAACATATCGACTCATCCGTTGAGCGTCTAATGTGTAACCATAACATATCGACTCATCCGTTGAGCGTCTAATGTGTAACCATAACATATCGACTCATCCGTTGAGCGTCTAATGTGTAACCATAACATATCGACTCATCCGTTGAGCGTCTAATGTCTAACCATAACATATCGACTCATCCGTTGAGCGTCTAATGTGTAACCATAACATATCGACTCATCCGTTGAGCGTCTAATGTGTAACCATAACATATCGACTCATCCGTTGAGCGTCTAATGTGTAACCATAACATATCGACTCATCCGTTGAGCGTCTAATGTGTAACCATAACATACCGACTCATCCGTTGAGCGTCTAATGTGTAACCATAACATACCGACTCATCCGTTGAGCGTCTAATGTGTAACCATAACATACCGACTCATCCGTTGAGCGTCTAATGTGTAACCGTAACATACCGACTCATTCGTTGAGCGTCTAATGTCTAACCATAACATATCGACTCATCCGTTGAGCGTCTAATGTGTAACCATAACATATCGACTCATCCGTTGAGCGTCTAATGTGTAACCATAACATATCGACTCATCCGTTGAGCGTCTAATGTGTAACCATAACATATCGACTCATCCGTTGAGCGTCTAATGTGTAACCGTAACATATCGACTCATCCGTTGAGCGTCTAATGTCTAACCATAACATATCGACTCATCCGTTGAGCGTCTAATGTGTAACCATAACATATCGACTCATCCGTTGAGCGTCTAATGTCTAACCATAACATATCGACTCATCCGTTGAGCGTCTAATGTGTAACCATAACATATCGACTCATCCGTTGAGCGTCTAATGTGTAACCATAACATATCGACTCATCCGTTGAGCGTCTAATGTCTAACCATAACATATCGACTCATCGTTGAGCGTCTAATGTGTAACCATAACATACCGACTCATCCGTTGAGCGTCTAATGTGTAACCGTAACATACCGACTCATTCGTTGAGCGTCTAATGTCTAACCCTAACATATCGACTCATCCGTTGAGCGTCTAATGTGTAACCATAACATATCGACTCATCCGTTGAGCGTCTAATGTGTAACCGTAACATATCGACTCATCCGTTGAGCGTCTAATGTGTAACCATAACATATCGACTCATCCGTTGAGCGTCTAATGTGTAACCATAACATATCGACTCATCCGTTGAGCGTCTAATGTCTAACCATAACATATTGACTCATCCGTTGAGCGTCTAATGTGTAACCATAACATACCGACTCATCCGTTGAGCGTCTAATGTGTAACCATAACATACCGACTCATCCGTTGAGCGTCTAATGTGTAACCATAACATACCGACTCATTCGTTGAGCGTCTAATGTGTAACCATAACATACCGACTCATCCGTTGAGCGTCTAATGTGTAACCATAACATACCGACTCATTCGTTGAGCGTCTAATGTGTAACCATAACATATCGACTCATCCGTTGAGCGTCTAATGTGTAAACATAACATATCAACTCATCCGTTGAATGTCTAATGTGTAACCGTAACATATCGACTCATCCGTTGAGCGTCTAATGTGTAACCATAACATATCGACTCATCCGTTGAGCGTCTAATGTGTAACCATAACATATCGACTCATCCGTTGAGCGTCTAATGTCTAACCCTAACATATCGACTCATCCGTTGAGCGTCTAATGTGTAACCATAACATACCGACTCATCCGTTGAGCGTCTAATGTGTAACCATAACATATCGACTCATCCGTTGAGCGTCTAATGTGTAACCATAACATATCGACTCATCCGTTGAGCGTCTAATGTGTAACCGTAACATATCGACTCATCCGTTGAGCGTCTAATGTGTAACCATAACATATCGACTCATCCGTTGAGCGTCTAATGTGTAACCATAACATATTCGACTCATCCGTTGAGCGTCTAATGTCTAACCCTAACATATTGACTCATCCGTTGAGCGTCTAATGTGTAACCATAACATACCGACTCATTCGTTGAGCGTCTAATGTGTAACCATAACATACCGACTCATCCGTTGAGCGTCTAATGTGTAACCATAACATATCGACTCATCCGTTGAGCGTCTAATGTGTAACCATAACATACCGACTCATCCGTTGAGCGTCTAATGTGTAACCATAACATACCGACTCATTCGTTGAGCGTCTAATGTCTAACCATAACATATCGACTCATCCGTTGAGCGTCTAATGTGTAACCATAACATATCGACTCATCCGTTGAGCGTCTAATGTGTAACCATAACATATTGACTCATCCGTTGAGCGTCTAATGTGTAACCATAACATATCGACTCATCCGTTGAGCGTCTAATGTGTAACCATAACATACCGACTCATCCGTTGAGCGTCTAATGTGTAACCATAACATATCGACTCATCCGTTGAGCGTCTAATGTGTTACCATAATAAATCGACACATCCGTTGAGCGTCTAATGTGTAACCATAACATATCGACTCATCCGTTGAGCGTCTAATGTGTAACCATAACATATCGACTCATCCGTTGAGCGTCTAATCTGTAACCATGACATACCGACTCATCCGTTGAGCGTCTAATGTGTAACCATAACATACCGACTCATCCGTTGAGCGTCTAATGTGTAACCATAACATACCGACTCATCCGTTGAGCGTCTAATGTGTAACCATAACATACCGACTCATCCGTTGAGCGTCTAATGTGTAACCATAACATACCGACTCATCTGTTGAGCGTCTAATGTGTAACCATTACATATCGACTCATCCGTTGAGCGTCTAATGTGTAACTATAACATATCGACTCATCCGTTGAGCGTCTAATGTGTAACCATAACATATCGACTCATCCGTTGAGCGTCTAATGTGTAACCATAACATATCGACTCATCCGTTGAGCGTCTAATGTGTAACCGTAACATATCCGTTGACTCATCCGTTGAGCGTCTCAATGTCTAACGAAAAAATAACATATCGACTAATCCGTTGAGCGTCTAATGTGTTAACCATAACATATCGACTCATCCGTTGAGCGTCTAATGTGTAGCGTAACATATTGACTCATCCGTTGAGCGTCTAATGTCTAACCTAACATCATCATCCATTGAGCGTCTAATGTGTAACCATAACAAACCGACTCATCCGTCGTTTAATGTGTAACCATCAAGTTTCGTTGAGTAAAAAATATATTCTAGGTTTCCCGGCGACATGTCATTCTTTGACTTCGTTGACTTTCGTAACAACATAATGTAATTAATTTTAACAAAAAAATTATTGATTTTCCCGCGACATGTCTAATGTCGTCACCAAAAATTTTAATAAATTAATAAGCGACAAAAATTATCTTTCCTAGCTGCATAAGCGAAAAAACTTTATCATAAAGTGGCGATATTTGCAACAATCGAGCGAGCAAAAAAAACTTATCACCATCACCAACATTTTTGCAATTCACCATCACCACCACCGCATCCACCATCACCACCACCGCATCCACCATCACCACCACCACCGTTACGGTTTGTTTTACAAATTTTAAATGTTATTCAACTATATTAGTTAATTATAATATGATTTTTGCAGATTATTATTGTTGTATTATTGTTGTTAATTAGAAAAGTTAAGGTTAATTTTTTTTTTTTTTTTTTTTTTTTTTTGGCGGTGGCGGCGAGGAGCGAAGAAGGAGCACGAGCCGAGGTATGTAATAATTATTTTTCTCCTTTTGGTATCCGGGTGACATGTCATTTGGGAATGTTTATTGTTTAAATTTTGTTAGTTTATAGTTATTATTAGTTGAATTGCCTTGAAATGTGCTCGTTTATAATTATAATAATTAGTTGTTTAAATTTTGTTAGTTTATAGTTATTATTTAAAACTTTGTTGATATTAGCCGTTTGAACCCTTTAGGAATGTTTTAGGATTTTAGTGATTAATTTTGGAAAATCCCGTCTAAAATTAATCATCCTATAGAAAACCGTCCGAAATTAATTTATTAGAAATTAATTTGGAAATAGTAAATATTATCATTAGTTTGAACAAAAATTAATTTATTAGAAATCAATGTTGATGATGATGGTGTTGAGAAAGTTTATTCTAGTGAAGAAGAAGATTGATCTTGAGTTGTAACTTGCAAAATACACTTATATATTTGAATGAATGAATGAAATTGTTGTGGATTGTTTAAATGTGTATATTTATTTGGATGTGTATGTATTTGGATGTGTGCATGCTTATATTATTTTGTTCATGAATTTCTATATCTTATGCTAATTGTACTTGTCGAGATGTCGTCGAGATGTTGCGGTCCCAGCGGTGGCGGTGGCGGTGAGGATCGTCCCCTCCGGACCACGTACCCACGGTTCTTTGGCGAGCTTCATTAACCGAGGTAAAATTTACGGATTATTGTAATACAAGCATAAATTTGATACATATATTGAACTTGCTTGCCTTGAATTTTATGACTTTATCACTAACTTGATTTTGCGAGGCAAAGGTAAGCGAAAGCCCAATTTGGGCGGCGGGGGGAGGCGGTGAATACCGCGACAAGACCCGGAACCTTCGGCGAAGGCAATCGCGGAAGAAAAAGGTCCGTCTCGATCACTTTTGATGTGGGTGACAAACAAAACCTAAACCCTCTCGGCCCCATGCGGCTCATTGGTCTAACTACATCGGGAGGTCGTTAGGGTGTCTTGTTTACTACCTTCTTGGGAGAAGGTCCCGAAGGAGAAGAAGCGGCAATCATTTGAGATATTGGGTCGATTATCCTTTTATGTTTATTTCATTATCGTGTTCATTTATTTAATTGTGTATATTTATCTAAATTAAACTTATTTATTTATATCATATAAATAAATAAACAAATTAAATAAATATATAAATTATATCTCTAACTCTGTTTTCGTTTTGTTGTATATGATTGCGAGACCTGTTTGACCTCGGGCCGCGCATGGAATCCTCCCCGGCCGAGATCTCTGAAGGCATAAACTCGCACTTGCAAAAAGCCTACAATACAAACAAGGCTTCTTTCAAGGCCAAGCATTGGAAGGTAGACCCCACCAGGGGAATTACGATGTGGAGGCGATCGGTGAGCACGTCCAGGAGATTCAACGGGTGATTGGGATGAGTACATTAAGTTTTGGAATGATCCCAAGAACCTTGCTCGAGCCGCTACAAATTGGCTAAGCAAGCAAAAAGCAAGGTCATATCTCGACGGGGATCCCGGTCATTGTCTCGCCGAGATGATATGGTAATAAACATTATAATTATTTTACATGCATATATATATATATATATATATATATATATATATATATATATATATATATATATATATATATATATATATATATATATATATATATATATATATATATATATATATATATATATATATATCGATATATACGATTATACTTTGGTGTGTTGTGATTTGTCGTTTTAAAATTATTCATCTTATATGCGTGTGTATATACGAGGCGGGCCTCGAGACACTCGGGAGTACCGTCACTCATCGACACTTTTGGCGAACACATCTTGTTGGTGGGGTATTCCCTAACGATGAGGACCGCCGGATATATGTAAGTTTTGTTTCAAAACACACTTTAATGAATTATCGAGAAATAATGTAGCAACCGACTAATATATTTACTATCTTGTGTTTTGTCACTACATAGGGCGAGATGAAAAGGCTTGAGGCTACGGGTCGGTACGGAGGATCAAATCAATGCGTTAGCAGAGGGGTAAGCTTCGTGGGCATATTCCGGTGTGGGTGGGTATTGCCATCACGGGCCACATCTAGGCCAAGTATGCCCGCCCGAACAAGTCGCTCAAGGCGTGAGCAGAAGGTAGACTTTATGATGAGTCTCTTGAGCGGCAGCAGATCTGCGGATATGTTTAGGGAGTTTGAGTCGGGTGGTGCTAGCGGGAGTGGCGGGTGTGGTGATGGCGAGGAGAATGGCGGTGATGAGGATAACGACGACGAGAGGTAGTTGTGTTATATATTATTAGTATGCTACATTGGTACTTTAGGTAGTTGTGTTATATATTATTAGTATGCTACATTGGTACTTTAGGTAGTTGTGTTATATATTATTAGGTTCATCTTGGCGACATTTAAACACTTGTTTCCTATCTATCAATGCACATATTGACTTTTAAGTCGTGTTTATGTAAAAGTTGTGATCTATTTGTATTGCGTTGATCCGTTATATTGTATTTGTGTTTTGGTACAAGTTGTGGTGAGTCTATCAGGTTTTAGTAGGTTTATTTGGTAGATTTTTAGGAAAAATTAGGAAAAAATGGAAATCGCTGCGAGCAGGTGTATTTAAAAAAATCTGAGAACTTTCCCGGCGACCTTTCCTAGCGTTGACAGCGTCGTCGCCGGGATAACCCACACTAGCGTTGACAAGTCAGCGCGAGCGCTTGATTTCCCCATCGACATGTCGCGGGGATAGTATGCTCACTCGTTGACTTGTCAACAAATAACCATAGTATCGTGACATATCGTTGAGATAATAAATATTATCGTTATCGTTAATTAGGCGTGTTAATCATTTAGCTTAATCCGATGATTCCCAGTGACATGTCGTTGGGGATAATATCTACCGTGTGCTTCTTTGTTGAAAATTGAGTGGGACCCGTCGTCGCGGGGATTGTCGTTGGGGATACAATCCCTACGAGACTTCCCGGTGACGATTCCCCAGTGACATGTCAGGGAAAGTTTTCCCAGCGACATGTCGCTTGGAAAGTCCCCAAATGTCGTTGGGGTAGCCGGTCAATGTTGTTGTGATACACTAGGTTTGAATTAAAATTGGTACTTGGACAGGAAATGAATTCTGGTGGTTCAGAAGTATAGTAACATCATTTATACTTTTAGCTTGACGTCCAAAAGCTGTTCCTGTTGGTATGTTGCAAAAACAAGCAGCTATGACCAATCACTGTAAAGTTATTCTACAAGATAATGCCCGTTGAATTGGTGTGAATTTATTGCACAATCAATCACTCTAAAATTTATAGGTTGTGACAGAAAGCGAGTAAATTTTCAGACGGGCTAGAAGTTTTAGACAGGAAGCTAAAAAGTTTATAAATGAAAAACGTGGATTCGTGTAGTGAGACAATTTATAATTTATTCCCTCACATTTGACCATATTGATATGCAAAAGTAACCATCGTTATATTTTCTTCAAGTATGTGTACGAGTTATAGGTATCTCGACATTATGTTTACGAGCAGGTGTGCGGTTCGGGATGGCTGGTTCAATGGTTGGCGGGTTAGAAACCTTCAACCCAAACACGACCTGCTTAAGTAACCGGGCAGGTTTGCCAACCAAACCTGTTTACGCATAACCCGTACACAACCCATATGACCCATTTATCTAAATGGATTGACGGTTTAAACATATTACACAAGTTAAATAGGTGAAATGGGTTGGCAAATCGATTGTTTAACCCATTAACCAAAATAACCTATTTAATCACTCATAAATTTAATTTCATGCTTAGAATAAACAGGTTGCGGGTCCAACCGTTTAACTCGCTCCAAACCCGAACACGACCTGTTTTAATAAACGGTCTACGTGGGTTGAAATTAAAACGAGAAACCATTTTTTGCTCAAGCTAACCTGTTTATTTTGATGTCGGTATCAAGTCGTCATGTTTCATGTCGAGTCAGTAATTTAAATATTCGTATTCAGATATATGACAAATACAAAATACTCGATCCACATTAACATTTAATAATTCAAAGATTTAAAACAGAAGAACCATCATGATTGGATTTGCCTGCGAACAAGTTTTTAACCTAAGACAACAAGCCACAAATGACTAAATGGTGAAACATCTCTGAAAATTAGGATGTGATGATGCTATGACCTTCGTAAATCAATTTGGCGTGACGAGGTGAATTACTACTATTGCTTTCGGTAGCTTTGAAGTTTGTGTAGTTGATTTCGCTTGTGACTTTGAGCTAGTGAACCTCATAAAAATACGATATACCCCATCAATAGTTAGTGAAAAGAAAAAAACGGGAGAAAATTCTCTAAAATAATAAAAAAAAAAATAAAACAAAAAAGTTGGTCCACTTTCTAGCCCAAAAAAATCAAATTTCCAATATAGACCGGAGCGACCAAATGGTGAGTGACTCATTAATATTTTGACATATGTCTTCTTTTTATTTGAATACCGAATTGCATATATATCTTTCAAGAGCTTAAAAATTACATATATACAAGTTAAACTAATAATTTTGTATATATCATTTTAAACATTATAAGTTCGAATATATCCAAATCTTATATTTATGCATAATAGAAATCTTAAAATATAAACTAATTAGCATTTTACTATAAAATGTCCATTATACCCTTATCTTTTTCTTTTTCATATCAAAACACATAAACTCTCAGCAATTCACTTACATGGTCACCTGATTCAAATACCCAAAAACCCAATTTAATAGATGTTCAATCATACTATTCCAAAAAAAGTAAATGTTCAATCCTTATATCTTGTGTTCCAAAAAGGTCTATGACCACAAATAGTCAAGTTTTTGTGTTGTATCTTCGTGGCCTCGCTAGTCATAGCTAAAAGTGTTGACCGGTCGTCGTCAAAATTTTTAGCGACGAACCTATGGTGACAAAAGGTTGTCCGCGACATGTCGTCGCCAAAACCTTTAGCGACGACTTGAAATCTTTGTAGTGACGGTACACTAACCAATCGTCTCTTGTTACCATGTCGGGTCAAGTAAAGTCAAGGCTATTGTGCTCTTCTTTTGAAAAGCTTTGTTATTGTAACTATCTATATAAAATCATGAAGACGAGCTATGATAAAAACAATTTTATGCAACCATTTTTTTTTATCTAAATTACTTATAATGCAGAAAGCCTTTTTGAGTATAAATGACACTAAGATAGTTGAAAATTAAGGTATACAATTTTTCATGTGATGTGTAAACCAATTGATGCATCAACATATATCAATTGAGTTATCAACATCACATTTAATGATACTTTCAAACCCTCCTCAATGAAAACTACAATTGAAAAAATACATTATACAAACCAAGCACACTACTAAACACAAAAACAAACAAAATGATACAAACTAAGTAAAGCTCCACCAATCTTTTTTCATTGATTATAATCTCTAAACATACAAACTAATAGGTAAAGCTATTGTCACAAACATATAAATGATACAAATTATAAATCGGAAAAATTAAATTACATAGTATCCACTATCGCATCGCGCAGATGCCCTGGTAGTTTCCAAGTAAATAAAGATGAGTTGTTGGTTTTTCAAATAATTAGTTTGTTGTGCATATCAATGCAAAGCAAGACGTACTCAACAAGATCCATAAAGCCATGCCACATGACTCTAGTATTAACTACAAAACACAATACATCACAATCACCAAATGTTATTGACTTATTGTTTTGCTTCAAAATCGAAACTATCCTTATAGTTTTCTCAAAAAGAATAAAAATAAATAAATAAATAAATAAAAAGTATTTGAGCCATTGGTGATGAATTCTGCCTCTCTTTTCAATTTACTTTGCTCATGTTTCTCCAAAATTTATAAGTCGTCCAATCAAATGGCTGCATTCAACAACAATTATATTCGTTAGAACACTGATGATATTACTCGTGGTCATTTATATAAATATCACTAGACATTTACTTTACATTACGCTAAATACAAACAAAAGAGAGACCAAAATACGCATTGAACAAAGTCATCAATCTTGAGTTCTAAGTTTTCTGCATTTCTTAGCAAAACTTTTCTAAGTAATTGCAAACTAATTTGGTCTAAACTGTATCTCACTATGAACTACTATGCGTATGTACGTGTATAGCAAACACGTTAATATACATTAGTTGTAAGATCACTGATTTTGAGAATGACTTACACAAGGACATTGTAGTTGCTCTTGGAAAATGAATTGGCAACAAGGAATATATCGATGGGTCATGCTAATGAGGCACCTCATAGGGGTGTTTGCACTTTCCCGTCGTTGGGGTGAGGTGATGGGGAATGTTTTTCTCGATTTTCGTGCCAAAGTCCTAAAAGGTTTATGTTTTGAGGTGCTTGGGCTGTTGTGTCGGTTATAACTTTTTATAACTTTTAGTTTTATAAAATGTTTTTACAAGTATTTTTTTTTTTTTTTTTTTTTTTTTTTTTTTTTTTTACAACTTTTTACAAGTTTTTTTACAAGTTTTTAACTTTTTACAAGTTTTTGTTAGTTTTATAACTTTTAGTTTTCGGTTTATAACTTTTAAAAAAACGTGGTCGGAAAATTTTGAGACTCAGTTCGAAGGTTGCAAAGTGAGATTTTATCTCACTTTACCGTTCATCGGTTTCGGTTATCATCATCGCCCGAAAAATTTTAAGGCTCAAATTCGAAAGTTGCAAAGTGAGATAAAAATCTCACTTTACCATCCATTCGGTTTCGGTTATCATCATCGCGTCACAAGTGTCACAAGTTCAAAACTGCACAAGTCACAACTGCATAAGTCGCAAGTTCACACGATTCTCAAACTGCACAAGCCTCACACCCGCTCGTGTTTATTACGAGAATCGGATGACATTCGGTGGAGGGACATTGATTATCGACAACACACCCTTCGTGTTGAGAGTCCGATTATGTGCCTTCTTCTCCATCTTATGCCTCCTCTCCGGCTATATCTCCATTGCAGATGAGGAGAATTTTATACACAATCCTCCGATTCTTCCTCATCTTTATTACATTATCTCGCTTTGACAAGCACGGCGAGATTGCGGATTGAAGAGAGCATTTCGAGTTAGAGTTTTGTGTGGGACGAGATGGCAACATCATTGGGCGACTACGCCTCGGGCGTGATTGATCTTAGTTTCTAGTTATATTGTGATTTTGTGAACCATGTATCAACTATTAATCTATAACAAGCTTGGTTATTTATGTATTGAAGCTTGTAATTTTGTGAACCATGATATTCTCGATTTATGTTGTAAATAATTATACAAATTATTTTGGCGGATGCAACAAAAATCCTTTCTTGTGTCGTTGTGGGCGGGGACTTATAATTGAAAGAACACCCAATAGCCCAAAAGTTGTGGTCAAGTATTATGCATGTCCTTTATCAAAAGGTAAATAATTATACGTTTGCTTATTTACGTAAATATATCAATAACTTGTTTGTTAAGAATACATTCTTATAATTGTTCCACCATGTAACAACCGAGGATGAAGACTATGGGTGTCGATACTTTATGTGAAAGGATGTATTTGACAAAAGTACTTTAGTCAAAGTTTCTTCTTCAACGCGCTTGCTCAAAGCTGAAACTAAAGATAACACGATCAACATGCTTGAAACAAGAAACCAGATGTTATTGTCTCAAAAAAATATGTTGAAGGCAAGAATAAAGACGTTAGAGGCAAGGATTACCGGGTCATTGACCTTTTACCCAAAAAAAAACGTTGGAGGCATCACTGGAATTGGCAAAAAATCCTGTTGATCACGCATGTCAGTCAAGTGGAATACTCTATGACCTTATAGATGACATTAATAATCTTCATGTGGAGTAGATTTCGTTGTAGTAGTAGTAGCATTTGTTGTACTTGTTTAATGTTTTATTGTTATTGTTTAATTAAATAGAAACAAATACACAATAAAAAAACATAACGTAAAAACACTACACAAATAAATATACTCTACATATAAAAGTATTAAACAAATAAATACACTATACATATAAAAACACTACACAAATTAAATATATATACAAATTAAACACAACATAATTAAAATAAAAAGTAAAAAAATACAGAGTACACAGTACGGAAAAATAGAAAATGGGGTGCTTGAGAAGACTATCCCTTTGCGATACATATGAAAGCTTAAACCAAACCAATAATAGACGACCAGTTCCTAAACATCCTCTTACAAGTCTTGCTAATGAAGCACTTGGCACCAAAAATTTTATCGTCTGCAGCATCTATTCTTTAATGCTCGATACTTTATTTCTTTCACTTCTTTCAAACTTTTCATAAATCTTAAATTCTAACACACTTCCTTAAATTCTTTTAACTAATGCATTCATTGATGAGTTAACCTCATGTTTTTTTAAACATTATACAAGACCCAAGATACCCTACTCTTACCTAGTTAAAGGAACAGTTTTCAGTTCTGTCTCAACAACACCAAACTTACTTGTTCTTAAAATCTCCAACACTTTTCACTTCATCTCCCACACATTTTTGTATCACATACAACGCTCTCACACAAACACAAGAACAAAAAACAGTCACTCTCCTTTTCTTCACACCTTCAGCCTTCTTCCTCATTAACATCAACACACTTTTTTTTTATCACATACAAATATAACAACTAGTCAAAACTCTCAAACACACACACCAACTCACGCACACCACACCAACAGCACAGCAGATTCTTGTTTCGTTGCAGTTCTAGTCGTTTCGGTGGTAATTTTAGTGGCATTTCGAGGCTGTATTGGGGTTGTTTTGACCGGATCTGGCCGGATAAAGCTGAGGTTTGTTATTTTCGTCATGCATTTACGTACACGTTTAAGTTTTGGTGGTGTGTTTAGTTTTTTCTGTTTGTTTTTTGCTCATAGATAATACTAAGATCTGATAGAACTATTTGTCGTGTTTGGTTTTTTCTGTTTGTTTAATTTCAAAATTTTCATAAATCTTAAATATTAAACACCTTCTTCAATTCTATCATATATACCCATTCCTTAAATTCTTTCAACTACTCCCAACAGCTAGCTAGCTAGTATATCATTTTGCTTTGTTTCAAGTACCTGATGCATTCATAGATGAGTCAACCTCATGTTTTTTTTTAAACGAAATACAAGACTCAAGAACACCAACCATACTTGTTGCTACAAAACACACACAGCAAAACACAACAACAACAACAAAAAAAACACTCACTCTCTCCTTTTCCTCACACCCTCAGCCTTCTTCCTCACACAAACACAACTCATCCGAACTCTGAAACACACACAACTCACGCACACCACACCAACAGCACATCGTTGTAGGTTTAATGGTTTAATAGTGATTTTGTCTTTTTGGTGGTGTTTCGAGGCCGTATTGGGGTTGTTTTGACCGGATCTGGCCAGATAAAGTTGAGGTTTGTTATTTTCGTCATGTATTTACATCGTTTAAGTTTTTGTGGTGTGTTTAGTTTTTTCTGTTTGTTTTTTGCTTTGATCGAGATAAGATCTGGTAGAACTTTTCTGTGGGGTGTTTAAGTATACTTTCGAGTTTTGATCAAATCTATCTTTTGAGATCTGATTTTTGAGAACTGTTATTTGCGCGCTATACCTTGAAATATATATTTGCATTTGAAATATATACCGACAATTTGAAGTTTAGCTGATAGCTGTGTCTGTCTACCAATTTTAAAACCAAGATACCCTACTCTTACCCGAGACTGATAGCTGTGTCTGTCTACCAATTTGAAGTTTAGATTAAGATTTCTTGTTTCCTGTCATAACCCAAACCTAACTACTCTCCCCATACTTTCATTTTCACAAACTCTTCCCTTTCTCTCTTCTTCTTGCTGTTCTTTACTTTTTGTAATGTATATTTGGTTTCTGAATGGTCTAATATTGTTTTTGCAAGTATCTTGGATATCCAAAGCACGTTTTGTTTAATCTGACTCTTAATTTATGTTGCAATTATTTTTTAGATTTTTTCTGCATCAAAGATGAGGTATAAGATGATCATTAAAGCAAACCTTCAATGGCGCATAATTCAGAATCATATGTTCAAAAGATGTACCAATATGACAGTGTTCTTGAGTTTCAGAGGTGATAAGGTATTTTTTTGTACTTGGCTTGTTCCTTTCTTGTTAATAACTATCTGCGGTTACTATTTTACTTCATGTGCCTATCTTCAATGTTGCTTATACTCAAAGTAGATCTAAAAAACACAAACTTTCCAATGCTCTTGGCAGCAGTTTAATTTTGCTAGACGTCTATGTTTGTTGTTGCAACCTATCTCTTATTACAAATCTATCGACAAGCTAACAAGAACCCTTGGATATCTATTTATCTTCGAACTTTATAAGTGTTATACTTTGTCTGCTGGGGTTACATAAACAAGAATCTTAGATTCAAAACTACAAATAAAATCCCAAAAATGTAGTTAAATCATCGCTAAGAAATAATAAAAGAAAAATAAAACATATTCTAAACAAATAAAACCTCAAATGTTTTAGATTAAAAAAGTCTTAAAAAACATAACACGCTCTTTCTTTGAATGAAAACATAACACACTCAGTAAAGAGAAATATGTCGTCTAAACCGGACTGGGCCATGAAAATGGTAAACATGTAAACTCACATGTAAAGTGCGTTTTTTTTTTTTTTTTTTTGAACGTAAACATAACATGCTTTCTTCTTTTTATTTTTGTTTATCCATTCGATCATAGCTTTTAACTTTTACTGTTAATTAACTTTCTAATGTTGGACCATATTTCCTCGCACAGAATGCCACTCAGACTGGATCTTCTTAGGATTGAACTTGTTAAAACTTATGGTGAAGATAAGTTGTCATATGAAGAAGATACGTTTGATGTCGACCACTTAACAGGATTATCAATAACATCTAGAACAAATAGTGTTCGAATTAAAAAAGTTGATGACAAAATTTATGAAATTTTATTTAAAAATTTCAAATTATACCGCATATTTTGCTAGTCAAGTAGAATTACCAGAAATACACCGTATTCAATGTACGGTATATCATACACTTGACATGGATCACTTCTTGCCCGTGTGTCGTAATTTGAAAATCCGTCATTTTACAATGAAACGATTTAAGATATGAAATTCAATCATCAAAGATCAAGAAATAAGATAACCTTAGGAAATGTAATATGTGAGACAGAAAACTCCACTGTGTATGGGGGCAATTTGAGGGGCTGATAGTAGCGGTGAAAGTTATAAACAAACGTCAAGGCTACTCGCAAATTTATAGAAATTTTTGACGTACAAACAGTTGCCATCACATTCTAAGATTTTATGGAGCCGAGTTTGATAACCACCAATGCAAATTCGCATTTGAGTTATGCACGCAAGCTCTGGATATATATATGAGGCACTTCTTTAGAAATATACTTTTGACGATATCTTGGACGGGTCTTGTAAGGTACTTTCACGATGTGTGATAAATAATATTTGATTATTTGGACCTTTTCATATATCATATATTTGTTTTTTTAAATGTAGGGATATAATACATGGATTGATGCACATCCATGAAAAAGGTTTATGTCACAATAACATCAACACTTCTAACATCTAAGTAACACGTGAAGAGCGGCCAAAAATTTCGAGGATGGGTAGGAGCTCAGAGTTCACCGAAGACTTGAGTGGCAAGTATCCAACTTAAACTTTTTTTATATTTTATTATTATTTGTTACATAAGGGTGTTTGAAATTGCATAATCTTCTACTTAAGAGGCAAATATTATTGGTTTCTTGCGGATTAAGCAAATTAAACACTCTTTCCTAAAGTGTTTATTTTAAAGCAACTTAATACTAATATGTGCTTAATAATCCACTTCTTGGTTAATTCGTCAAATAAATATATTATTTCACCCATTTCATTTATTCATAATAGCTGGGGAGATAGAGTGTTTTGGAAGAACGATGCTCTCGTGCTTTAGTCTTGGTGCCCATCAATTCAATGACCAACACAAGTCAGTTGACTTGCATGAAGATGTTGAAGATCTATCTGCGGAGCTTGATGAAGTG
Source organism: Chrysanthemum lavandulifolium (assembly GCA_022545495.1). Classification (NCBI taxonomy): domain Eukaryota; kingdom Viridiplantae; phylum Streptophyta; class Magnoliopsida; order Asterales; family Asteraceae; genus Chrysanthemum; species Chrysanthemum lavandulifolium. The sequence continues at coordinate 246,626,985 of CM040239.1, forward strand.
AAACATATTTTGAGAAAAATGCTAAATCCAAACCCACATCACAGGTATGACACATAGCTAGAACCATATACTTCGGTTTTTAAATGTGATTTGTAAGACAATTATATATATACAAAAAAATCCTTGTTTTCAATTTAGACAAATAGGTATTGTGGAAGATGAGGTTTAATCGATAATATGTAATCTTATGCAGACCAAGCCTCCAAAACAATTTAGATCATGTTTGGCTTTATGATGCTGATAAACGTCTCTAATTTGTGAGACATGTCAGTGATTTGTTACTCTCCAAAGAATGGCTTAGAGACGAAATAGAAACCAAATATACTTTTCGCCGAGACCGATACCAGGGACGAAAATGTACTTCGAAATTTACCGAAGATCTTGTGTAGGAAATGGAGGAAGCTAGATGGGGTGATAATTACAATCATTATAGTGTTTACGGCCTGTTACGCTTCATGCGTAACTTTCTAACTCATATCGGGAATATCATGGATACGGAACGTCGCATTATTGACAAGAATAATGTTGAAATGGAAACCATGTTTCGTAGCTATTTTCCAGGGCTACTAAGAAAGGTACACGAAAAAATGAGAATATTGGTACCACACATGATGAGCAAAGGTGAATTAGCACCAGATGCCGAAATAATACAATATTATTTACAATATTAAACTCAGCAACCAACAAAAGGTAGTTTCATTTTGATTTTCATGCATACTTATATATTGCTTTCATAGGTATTGCTATTAAACATGAATGATTGCTTTGTTAGCTATCATGGTGCTGTCGAGGCACACGGAAGGCTGTAGGATTCCACCAGCGGGATTGCTTCGAACTTGGGACTACCAACATTATTTTTGCACTTTCTTCGAAAACTTTTTACGTATTATGAATAGGATATGTTATTAGATTATTTCTTTCTTTTCCTTGTGTTTGATGTCTGAACTTTAATCCTTAGCGTGTGTATAGAATGTCTTATGTTCAAAGTTTCTTTGTGGTTGCAACAATATCGATGACATAAGTTTGAACATTAGGGTGTCTATTGTATGGATTAATTATGTGTTGACTTATTTTCGTAGTAAAGTGTTCCTTTTCATATTGTGGAGTTTGATTAATTATGTTTTGACTTATTTTCGTAGTAATAAAGTAAGTGTTCCTTTCCCATGGTAATTATATTGTTGAAATCTATTCTTTGTGGCACACAACCACAACATATTGGTGTGCTACGAATCTACGATTATTAGATGGTGTTTGTTTTGTTTGGTTTAGTGGTGGTTAATGCGTGTTTAGATGAAGATGTCGTTTAGGTGGGCGGGTTATTGCATGCCTCAATCCTCATAGCAATAGATGTGCCATCAAGCCTTTTTAAAGAGGGCATCTCAATCCCCTTCTTTCAAGAAATTATGTTATCCCGATTTTGACAGTCACACTTTTCCAATAGATTGGCAAACATTTCGATTGACTGTGTTTTGCGAATGCAATAGTCGGACAATCTTCTCCAAAACACAATTTCAAAGACAGACTAGCAGCTAAGTTGGGTTTGTTAAATTTCAGTTTTTAATTATGAGTGGAAGATGGAGCAACATTGTTATGTTAAATTTCATTGTGAATTTAACCGAGTCTATGGAGTGTAAACGGTTGAGCTCAAATTTTAGTTACGTTGAGTTTTAAATTTTAGGTTCATCTTGAATGGTATTAAATTAATTGAAGTACATAAAACGAATAAAAGATTAACCTAAAAACAGAAGTTTACATGATTAATGTGATTATGATTAAACAAGTTGAAGGAGATCCTTTTCGACCCAAATCCGCTATCTAGCTAACCCATATTGCCATCTATAAAATCAGGATGCCCTATGCGATCCTTTCAATGAAACCGTTAAGTCAGCACATCAGCACTGTAACAGTTTTGCTTCATAAATAGTACCTCCGAAAACATAATAAAAAGTTACGACATCCTTTATACACTACCCTTGGAGGCGTACATGAATCCTTCAACAACAACATACCCAATCCCGCCGGAGCGGGGTATGGGGGAGGTGAAATGATAAACCCGAAAGTGGGGAGACTCGTGAGACCTCCGGTAGCATACATGAATCCCTCCTTTACCAAAAAACAACCGTATGCTATCCGCATTGTATCTAGCACGCTTACCGCTCCTTTGCTGGCCAAAGATGCGTAAGTATGTTGACCGATAAAGATCTACTATGAAGGGGAATTATAGTGCAACAAAAAACGAAACTGGGACAAGAGATAATCCACAAATTGGGGCAAGCATCCAAGGGTTTTGATGACAGAAAACAAGGTACAAAGTTGTGCTTTATTAGTGGTTTGTTAGTAGCTTGTTGAAGGCTGCCATCATGGAAATTGCAGAGAGCAACAAGGTGCAAAGACCAATAAGCTAGCAATCATCTTGGCAAACTGAATTAGAAGTCTTGCTCTTGGCAAACTGAATTAAAGAAAACGTGCCATTAGGATAGAGAGGGAACACTAATAATGCAGTACTAGATGCAATAGTGAGATTGCATCCGACACAGAAAAGATAGTGAATGCAATGTTTTTTTGTAAACCAAGGAAATGCCTGTTTGTGAATTGCTTACACCAGGCACAGTTATTGCTACTGCAATCTAGAAATATGATTGTGTTAATTAGTGCTGCAGTGATGCTGCATGATTCGGCTGTGGTTTTCATTCACTGCTCTCCTTCTTTCACCAAATTCTCATGTTCTCTTGTGAACAGCATGTCTGGCGTCTCCTTAAATTGTTTTCTTGTGTTCTGAATGTAGGAGATATAACTTTCTTCACCCCCTGTGAATTACTATATTACTTCTTTATGTTACGTACAGAGAAAACTAAAACAATTCACTTGCTATGACTAATAGTTACCTCACGCCATTGAAGCTCTTGTTGTAATTGTAATGCTGCACCCCTTCTTTTATTGAGTTTATATGAAGGCGCCAACCTTCCAGCCAACTGCCAAGGAAAGATATTGTTCTTAGAAGAATCTAAAATCGTTCTATAAAGATTATTACGCTCCCGAATGGCATGGATAAGGTTGTAGATTTTTTCCGAACAGTGTATCACTTTTAGTTGAATGATATCATATCCACTTTTGTCTGTACACATAATTGCTTCAGGTGATCTAAATAAAATCTCATCAACAACCTCATCTGCATTTTGACGTGTGGCCTCAAGTATTGGACGGGTATAATATGGATGATGAGTATCAGAGAACTCCAACTTATCTATTTCATCACATATACCAATTCTAATACACTTTCTGCTTCAGCAGCTTTGGCCTCTTTTGGAGCAGCCGGTTCATTTTATTCTAAATCTGTGGCATAGCGTTTTAAACTTTAGGGTCAGCACTCAGCAGTACCCTCCACCAATTAATGCTTATCCGCTTGTGAAACAATTGAAGGCAACAGAAGGTGCATCCCTTTTAGACCAAAGAGAGTAAGGATTTGACTCTAGCAGGTAAAAATTATCCTGAAGGAGGAACCGGGTTGGAGTTCCAAAAATATCCGTGCATACCTGTAAAGTGAGGAAACTTTCAGTCATAAAGCATGATTATAATATACTTTGGAATTCAAATTCAGCTCACTTATCAAGCCAACCTTCAGAGAGACTGAACTTCAGAAACGAGCCAGGTCTTATGCAATGTGAATGGTATATACATGTGTGTGCAGGTCTGAATTATATCAATATGGAATATGTGCCAAATACTTCTAATGATTTGTGGTATACAGTGGGTCCCCAAGATGTGTTATATTTGTTCTTGTTTTTGTCTTGTGCATGTTTCCACCTTATAAGTCAATCTTTGTTTATTCCTTTTGTTTCTATAATTTCCAGTTTTCGTATTTTTACAGGAAAGTTAAAAGTTTAGTCTTGTAAGTGTAAGCTGTCATTTTGCTGGTAGATGTTTGGGCTCCAGTCGTGGTATACCTTGTAGCCAAGTAAGTAACATAATCAAAGCCCGTTTGAATCTTAAAAGTAGGCAAAGGATATAACGTTGTTAAGGTGTCTAATGTCAAATGATTGATATCCCTTCATTCTTTAATTTTGTAGATATATGATTAGTGCACTGTAAAATAAGTAAAAATTAATAATGTTTGGGTGATTTTGGTTTCACAAATCTTTTTATTTGATGATATGTTTTCACTAGGCACACAGAAACACAAAGTAACTTACAGATGTTGAGTTCTGACTGTTCTAAGGAAAATTTATTGAATTGTTGTTGGATGCAGCCAAATAGGAAGCCTTCTTTTGGAGAAACAAGAGCAATGGGGCCTCAAATTTTTGTGTTGCTATTTGTTTCCTTTTTTGTGGTGTGAAAAACTATAGGGAGGGATAGTTTGGATCTCAAGTAAAACATCAATACTCTTAACATTTGGTGGTTGTGGTATAATTGTATTTTGTAGTTAATATGCCATGGCTTTATGGATCTTGTTGAGTGTCTTGGTTTGCATTAATTGAAACACCAATGTTACTGGACATCAGTGACTCAATAAAACTATTCTGGGGTGATGAAACTGGGGCAAGCTTTGACTCAATGGGTTCATCATTGACTTTCAGTTTGTTTTGCAGCACCAACACCAGGTGGCGGTCTAGCCTTTGGACCAGACGAGACAAAAATCACCAACTAATCTAAATGGCCAGTCGGGTGGTGTATTTGCAAGACGCGCCAACAGAATTGTTCCAAGACATTATTTGGTGAAGAAGGGGTTGATTACTACGCTAGATGAGCAAGGATTGCTCAACTTTTGAAATGTTTTACCTCAACAAGCAAGCAATGCTAAGAAAGAAGTGAACAATTCCTTAACCCATAACTAAATGGAAAGGGCACCTTGGTAAGATCTGATCTATCAGATGAAATGAACAGAAACGTTCAACTACTAGTTCGAGTGAGTCACTCCAGAAACTTAGTGCCATGGCACTTCTGTTACGATATGGGACTCATGTAATGTATCCCTCGGTGCATATAACCATCACATGACTTGTTAGATGTTTACAGCACTCAAAAAATATCAAAGAGAGTCAAATATACATGTAACACATCATCAGAATCAAAATATCTTATGTTAAACAAAATAAAAGCAACAGATTACAATGTTTTGTTCAAACAGTGCAGACAACAACAACAACAACAACAACAACAACAACAACAACAACAACAACAAATACTTGCAATTCAGCAGCGGGCAGGCATCAACGAACCATCTTCCTCTTGGCCAGCATCGCCTTTTCTTCCGTATCAAAGTTCATAATACTTTAGTAATGCAGAATCTTTTGATAAGATATTCTTAAAATCTTGCTCTTCTATTTCGAGGTATACATTGATCATCAATCCTGGAAATTCTTTACGAAAGTTGATCTCCGACTCATCTTCAAGAACCAATAGTAATTACATTTTTCAGCTGGTCTCAGACCTCATCTAAATGCGTTAACAAGTTCCTCAAGAATCGCAATAATTCGCAAACACTAGACGATGTGGTTCAGAAGATTGCTGTCAAATCCCGAAGACCAGCCGGATGATTCGTTGAATACATAAACTTTATCTATTATCTGTTGTAGATATCGTGGCGTGTTTTTAATGTATCACCCGCATGTTTTATTTATGCGAGACGTTTCTGACAAGCATATAGCCAATAATGATCCAAAACCTAGGTGAGGCTTGGTCTGCATAGGATTATATTATGGCTTAGACTGTGGACCTAATCTCGTCCATTGCTTGGTGTATATGTAATAAACGAAAGCCTAAGGGCTGAACTAGTTAGTTTGTTAGTTAATAACCGAATACGGTTAAAGTTAGTTAAAGTTAGTTATAAGTTAGTTACAGGTGGTTATACATGTTAGTGAAATGTCACAATGGTTCGGTTAGTGCCTATATAAACAAATGTATGTATACGTTTTACGACGTGTCTTTGTTACAATGTAACCGATATTATGTTGTAATAAAATTGAATCAATACCTTGTTAATCTTGTTCATATTCGATCATGGAAATTCGCTATAAACCTGTGCAACAAAGACCTCTCATCTTCCAAAAGATCTATTTGTCTAAATTGAAAACAAGGATTTTTTTGTATATATATAATTATCTTACAAATCACATTTAAAATCGAAATATAAGGGTCTTGCTATGTGTCATATAGTCTAGTTAATGTCTTTGTATGCAAAAGTATGTATGTATAGTATAGTATTATGGGTCGAAATAAATAGGTCAGCAATAGGTCAACGGTTTGGGCAGCAAACCAAACCAAACAATCGATTATGTGTCCATTTACGCTTATGGTAGTTAAAATAGATTAGGGTAGTTATTACATTGGTGTCCAAACGACACAATGGTTCAAAGTAATTGTCATGTCATTTCACATAGTAAATATAGGATTGTAAAGGTGTCTGTAAACAATCATCCTTATTTCATATCAATCAAATTTCATTGTTTACTATCTTGATATTCCAAACAGAGTTTCATTCACATTACAAACATGGTGAACTATAAACATGTTATGAGTAGGAATTGGCTTCAATACCAACCTGTGCAACAATACCAACATTGGTATCAGAGCAAAGTTTCTGAAACCTGGGGGAAGCCAATTCAAAGGCAATGGCAGATGGGGCTCACAAGAAAATATTTACAAAGAGAAACACCACAAAGGCTGTTACCATGGAACAGTCAAAAGAGAAGATTGTCTCCTAAAATCAAAGAGAAGTTAAAGCAAAAAGTGAAAGAAATTGAAGCCTTCAATGCTTTAAAACTGTCTACAAAGGTCAGAGATCAAAGAGAAAGAAGCACAAGTACCCCAAAGGAGAAAAGGGCACGCTGCTACATATGGCAAAAGCGTGGCCATGTACTCTGGAAATGTACAAATAAAAGGAACAAAGTCATGATTAAAGATCAAAATAAAATGGTGAAGCCCACAGTCAAGAAATTTGATGAAAAGTCAGAATACCCTAGAAGGTACATGTGATCACAGATTACATGGTAGAAGGAACTGACTGTGCAAATTGGGACAACATATGGTATGTAAGCAATGCTTACAAACAATACATGTGTCCAACTAGGTCACTATTCAAGAGAATGATGAATAGATTTCGAATGAAAGGGACTGAAGAGAGTGAGAAGAAGTTTATTTTTTCTTTTGGGGTTGGTGAAGCGACTGTGGAAACAAAAGATGGGAATTTGGTGATACCTTGTGTACTTTACACACCAGAGACAACTTTAAACGTGTTAAGCATTGATCAATCGGAGGATCAAGGGTATACTGTGAAATATGGTCACAATAAATGTAGTCTGCATTACATGTTTGATAACAGAAGGTGTACAGAAGAAGCACAAGAAGAAAGTACTAAGGAAGATGTTGGATCAGGAAATGTAATCTCAAGACACAACAAGTTCCTTGATGATTATTTTGAATCAATAGATCCAAAGTAATAGTTCTTACTGGTAAAAGGAATAGAAGATCTCAAGTAGGATAGAGATGATGTACAAGACTATCTAGATGAGGAATACTTAAGTATGAATGGAACTCTATATGCCATGAAAGTGAACTCATTCCCTAGATTTATATCTTCCTTAAATATGATCAAGAAAGCAGTTTAGTGTACAAGAACTGGGAGATACTCAGTAAGAAGTTCTTGGACATGATAAGATGGTTCTATCTGGTTTACTTGAATCAAGATGTGTTGGAGGAAATGCCACCAGTCATTGGAGTGGTAAAAGTTGATCTGATAGGTCTATATAAAATGGTAGATAACCTAGGAGGTTATCTAAGTGTCACCTTTGGTGATAAATGGAAGAAAGTTGCCATACTACTTGGACTAACAGAAGAAGATGAGGAAGCAGTAAAGAATTGATACAAGCAATTCATAGAAATGGTGCAGGTTTACTATGAGACAACAGAGAGATCCTTGTAAGGAAAAGAGCCTGATGATAAAGTGGTTGGAAGTGGAATTGGTTATGCCAAGGAAAAGGGTCCACAAGGCTGTGAAGGAACAGATGTTGAAGTAGGAAAAGCACTTGAAGAAACTGAGAATAGGAAAGGCAAAACTACTCATTTTGGTATTAGTTTGGAAGGAAACATGAGTGAGACTGCAGATGATGAAGGAAGAGGAAGCACATCAAGCAGTAATGACTTTATTGTCATTACTTAAAAGAACAGAAGATGTTAGCATACAGACATTAGGGAGGAGATATAGTCAAGTTAATGTCTGTGTATGCAAAAGTATGTATGTATATTATAGTATTATGGGTCGAAATAAATAGGTTGCAATAGGTCAAAGGTTTGGGCCAAAAGGCAACCAAACCAAACAGTCAGTTATGTGTCTCTTTACAGTTATGGTAGTTAAATAGCAGTTAGGGTAGTTATGACAGTTGGTGTTGATGCAGGTTTTACTAGCAAGGTTTTTATATTTATATTGTCTCGTTATACGTATGCTCTACCCTAATGCACTAACGGGCAGTGTACCCGGTCGTGTGTAGTGTAGTATTTGGTAAAACCGAGGTCATCCCAAGAGCTATGTGTGCGGATTTTAACTAAGTCTAGGTGTCACAAATTTTAAGGTTGAAATGATTAATTAATAACTAAAGGCAAGGAAAATAAAGAAAGCAAATAGAGGCGAGGGTTGTGATCAATAGAGAAGAAGTGTGCTAACCAAGTTATTCATCCTATCAAGTTAAGTTTACTTTTAATTACTTTCAATTACTTCAAGTGGGGGTAAAAGTCGCTAGGACAGCATTTGGTCAGTTCGTCCTAACCTATCAGCAAAGGCTTCCACTGGAGATCACATGTGACCCGTTGAAAGTCCAGTTGTTATTAGTCCCCTAAGCCAAGTCATTAAGTACCGCTATATGCAAGATTCATAATAATGAGTTCCCGGGCGCTATCATCTTAAACACTGATCCCTGACTTCTTAAGTTCATCCAAACGGTAGGTGATCAGTTGGTCAAATCGCACAAGCGAAGAAGGGTCGTCAGTTGGTCATATCTTACCCTTCCCACTCAGTCTACCTACTTAGGGTCAGTTGGTCATATCTCCTAAGTAACTAGCCACTACCGCCATTCAAAACTACCGAAACAAGGGTAGCTACCAACAAACTATGCATGCATACACTAGAAACAATTATACGGAAGCAATATAAACATAAACAAAAAAATTAAGGAATCATAACTAGGCTAGCACCAGAGGTGGTTAGCCGCTCATATTAACTAAAACAATCGATTCAATGTTTAACATTACGAAATACATGAATTGAAAGTAAAGAAAAGATAAAATGCTAATGCTTATAATAGGGTAGTGATTTCTCCCTTGGAGATGGCTCCGTATGCTCCTCAATATCTGCCTTCAACCTTCTACTCACGTTCACTGATGTTGTGTGTGAAATGGGATGATTAGAAATGATGGAATTAGGGCGGTATTTATAGGCCAGATCTGGTTACGGTGTAACTTAAGTTAAGAGTTACGCCGTAACATCCATTTCTTCATAATTTGCTCTGGAAAAGCTGGTTATGGCGTAACATCAGGAATGAGTTACGCCGTATCTTCAATAAATCATGGTTACGCCATAATTGTGAAATTAGTTACATCGTATCTTGCAGCACCGTGGAACCTCATTTGACCTAATTAGTTACGACGTAATCCTAGGAGGGAGTTACGCCGTAATCTTCTGTTTAGTTGGTTTTCTGAGCGACACTTCTGTTACGGCGTAATGTGAGAGGAGTTACGCCGTAACATCTTCAAAATGAGCATACTATCATATATCTTCAATAAACTCTGCAAATCCAGCGTCTCTTTAGCTCCAATGCTTGTAATTTACACGAAAGTGAAATATAGAGAAAACAAGCGTAAATCCATATAAATGATATAAAATATGAGCATTATCGGGAAATTGACACTTAATATTCGGGACTATTTGATGTTATCAAATATCCCCCACTGAACTCTACTTGCCCTCAAGTAGACGTTATTAGATAGATTCCTAAAAGATATCTCCCATTACCGGAAAATATAAGTTTACAAATCTCTTATGCTAGAATAAAACAAAGTCGAAAACCTCACGAAATGGGAACAAAACACTCAAATCTCTCAACTATTCTAAGTGTCAATTTCGGGGTGATCACTCATCGCACAGTCATAGCATGTATTCTATCATAAGCTTGGCTGTTACACAAATCTCCACCACTAGAGTTAAGGACAAAACAATTCTCGAAGGCAATATGGGTAGACACGACAAGGGTTAAGGGTGATTTGTCATTACTAACATGTCACGGCAAAGTGGACAAAATCAATGATACATGACCAAATCTATGGCCAAGACACCAAAGATTGCTCGCTGCATCACCTAGATACGCTTCATGACTAAGGGTAGGATAAGACATGGGATAAAATTGGTGTAAAATAAAATCAAGCAGATAGTCTAAATCTATAACCAATTCATCACTACTTACCGTTCGCCCAAAGTTCAAGTTTCGAAGTTAAGAAACCGGATCATGATAATACCAGGTAGATGTGCCATTAGAGGACGTCATGATGGGCACATTACCAACTTCATTCTTCAAATGTTACCGAGGTGGCCTCCTCGATACTAAATCTATAGTAAGCTCATAACATAGTGCTTATAACTTCGCACTTTACAATCAAATGAACAACAATAACTATTTTTTTTTTATTTTTTTTAAGGAATCATAACAACTAAGCATAACATCCCCCCACTTGAGATGAACAATATGAGAATTTGGGGGGTCTTCAATGATCTTTAAGAATATGTCGTCGACGAAAGCGTGATTCCCGAACCTTTCCACTTGAACCTTGAACTTAGGCAAATAATGACTTCACAATTATAAATAAAGACTACAGGGTAGGCTAAGGTGTAAGGGTGTAACGAAATAATATATTGGGTGAACAAAATGAAAAGAATGGCTCAGATGGGTGTATCTAGGGGTATCTTGCACTAAAGGTGAGTGCAACAAAGGGTTTAACATGGGGATCGAGAAGTCGAGGTGACTAATCGATAGACACACAATGATAGGCTATTTGGGTGATAATCCTATAATACTGCCTTCTTAAACTGAAAAGTCCAAATACATCGAGCTAACTCAACATACATCGTCTATGGTCTCGAAATGATGTAAAGGCCAAGTTCTAAAGTTTACAAGCTACCGACACACTCATAATTTGGTGGATTTGGGGTAAAATTTAGAAACGGATAAGGCTAATCTCACCATATAATATCAAGGGTTATAATGTGCTCGGCTAAGGTCTAATCTAGTTAGGTTAAGAAAACATGTCAAAATTTAAAATGGCATAATTTTTCAAAATAAACTAGAAAAACGAGGGCAAAATAAAGTTCAAGAGACAATTCTACTCCCGTCCCCCCACTTGAAATGTACAAAGTCCCTTTTGTACTAAGCGTTAAATAAAGGTGAAGAAAAGAGAATTAGGCGAGAACTTCCTAAAATTTGCTCCAAAAGAAAGAAGGCCCACGAAATGAATCGTGCCTTCGCATAAGCATCCACGAGCAAACTTCAATCCTCGAAATCACACTACCGATAAGCATAATTCTAAAAGAAAAGAAAAATGAAAAAGAAATCTAACTCACTTTCGTAGGAATCACGGTTGCATTTAGCGTATGCAACAAGCCTTTTAAACCACTTGGTGTCCCAAGTGAGCGAGTGTAGTCTCGTGAGGGCTTACAGGAACATACCACAAAGTTCATTTAAAACTTATACAAGGTTATTGTGTTTTAAAAGAAAGAAGTGTTATAGAGGATAGTTACATCGTAACTCCCATAAGGAGTTACGTAGTAATTAAGCAAAACCTAGCGGACGCCTACAGAGTGTAGCTACGGCAGTAACCATTCCATGGGATTACACCGTAATTGGTAATGCTCGAGAAGGACTACGCAAAAAGTATGTTACGACGTAACCATAAGAATGAGTTACGCCAGAAGCGTGGATGTATCAGTCCCGTTTAGCATGATGCACGACAACTTTTCTTTGTTTTCCTGCGAAAATGGTTAAAAACACAAAACCCAACAGAAATGGAAATAAAACATATGAAAAGGATAATTCGGGTTGTCTCCCGAAAGAGCACTTTTCTTTATTTACGAGTCTTTAGTTAGACTCGAAGCCTCAGGGCTTTATGGTGGCCTTTGGATTTGGCCAACTTCCTCCATGTCCTTCATCAAATTATTTCTGACCCAGGAAACATTTGTAGCCGTGCGGAGGTACTCTATAGTCTCGATCTTCCTAATTTTACAAAAATTTTCATCCGGCCCCAAGTGGTATCTAGTAAAACTCATATTTTTCAGCTATAATCGGTGGCGGCCTCTTCTACAGAATGCCAAGAAGTTTGCACCTTCTTTTCTCATATGCTTCATCGTTAGGGTCAGTGAATCCATCTTCCCCTTGTAGTTCAAGGTAATCTATATCATCATCGTCGGACTCGATACCTTTAAACCATTTATTGTTGAGTAAATCTTTCACTAGCACATGCTTACATTCCTCTTTCTCATTTCTCGATGAATCTTTGGTATCATTATCCGATATCATTAGGAACTTCTTTACTTGGGTCGTCTTTACTCATACATCCATTCCAGATCTTCTCCTTAGTTAGCGCATCTACCTTTCCATATTTGATTTTGACCCAATTGTCGAATACCAAATCGTCTGGCCAAGGGAATTATGTTCTTTCCGAGTCATTAGTTGAGGTCCATAAGAATTCATCTTCCCCAACTCTCTCTATACTGCTTCCCCCATTACACTCATAATCAAAAGGGTTGCAAGATGCCCAAAGAACTCCGTCAGGGGTTTTTATTTTCTCACACCAATGACTTCGAGTTCCTTCGTCATCGGTGTTGCTAAAATGAATATCTTTGAGTGGTTTAATGGACTTTCCTTGAAGAATATGTTTTTCATATTTGAGCTCCAAATTTCTCAACCGAACCTCACTGAATACCAATCACTGAAGGATAGGTTTCCGAAATCAATGTCATGTCTTTCTAATTCATAAGGACATATCCATACTTCGTCCTTCGTATTTCCACCCCCGTTACAATACTCACGAAAGGGATTACATGTTGGCCATGCTCGTGTGGACTCATCTTTCGTGATCATTAAGGGACTACAACAATGCCTGATGGGTGTGTTAATACAAATAATCCGTAAAAACGTTTATTTATATTTTACGATAATCCAATGTTTTGTCGATAACAAACGTAAAATTATTTTAACGAAACAAATAAAATACGTAAATGGTTTGAGCCAATAGTTTTCTAACACACTTACGCTTTCACATAAAAAAATAAAACAAGTATAAGTGATTTTATGATTTAGTATTACATATGTACAACAACTAGTGTTTACATATTTGGGTAAAATATACACATAACTAGTATGTAGTATATTGAGTAATATAAATGGGTAGAAACTTAAGTATCATAACCTATTGACCAAATACATTGAATGTAGTTGGGTACAACCCAAAGTCCATGATCCATATCCATGGAGCTTGACCCATAACCCATTGCATGACATCATGCTTATGTCATATATGGATAATATCCATAACCCATGGTATTGACCCATGCCCATTTGACTAGGTGCATTGCACTCATGAGATACATTGTATCTAATAAAAAGACCCATGGATCAACCCATAATCCATGACCTATGATCAAAATACCCTTGGGTAAAGAAGAGCATCCCACGGATCCCTAGCTTTACGCTAGACGGATCCCTTGTTGGAGGGATACGTGGGATCCGGGGAACAGTAGGCATTTTCTCTCTATAAATAGTGAGCCATTTCTTCATTGCTTCTCACCCCTTTCTAACATACTTTCTCCCTGAGTTTAAAACTCTCTAACCTCAGATCCAAGTGGTCTATGTTTGTAGTTTTGTTTTTGTGTGATCCTCTAGGTTCCTCTTACAGGCGAGATCACCACCTTTGAAGTCAAGCAAGCTCAAGTCCATGAGTTGCCATGCTTCCTCATCATCAAGACTACTGAAGTCCTCTTGTTGATGGTTCTTTTCTTTCTTCTAAGAAGTGTAGTGTTGAAGACATTAGTGGGAGATGTCTCAAGTGTCAAGACGAAGACATTAGCGAAAGGTGTCGATCGTCCGTATTGTAGGCATTAGTGAAGGGTGCCTAGAAGTCAAGTCACAAGACATTAGTGAAGGGTGTCTTGAAGATCTAGTTAAAGGCATTAGTGAAAGGTGCCTAAGATGTACATTCGATATGGTGTGATTCGATGTACAAGATAGATTAGTATTGAGTCAAAGGATATTGTTATCCTTGTTAACATTACAAGGAGTAGATCTACTTTGGGGTTAGTTGATTGGTGTAGTGTTGGGTAGTAGTTTTCCATTGTAATGTAACTCGGTACTTAGCCTAGTACCGGATAAAGGGTAGGCGACGTTGTGGTAGGTGTGGTTCACCTTGGTGTGAAAGAACCCGGTGGTTAGCCTAGTACCGAAAAAAGAATAGGCAACTTGTGAAGGTTTCTCCACCATAAGGAGTCGGTGTTGTGTAGTGATTACGAAATCTCGAGTAGGTGACTCGGGGAGTGGAGTAGGGCAAGGAAGGTATCCTTGTAGCCGAAACCACTATAAATACTCGCATTGTGGTTTTGTGCTTCTTACTCTTATCTTTTCATTACATATTTATACGTCTATATGTTTGTTTATCTACATCCAACACACATCTAAATAGATTGACATAAGTCGATATAAATAGTTTGAAACGAGTTTTAATTGGCAAAACTATTCAACCCCCCTTCTAGTTTTCCACAGGGTGGTTCCTCCTCTTCATCAATCGAGAATTTAGCTAATCTTTCTTCATTGTTAAGTGCAGTCCACATGTATCCGTCATCATTAACTCTTTCATGATTGACCCATCCATCGCAGGTTTCGTTCCGAGGATCGCATGAAGCCCAAAGATCATAACACTTTCCATTATCAATTGCAATAGCCTTATACCAATGATTCTTCCTTTTAGATTCGTCTAACTCGGGAAACTTGTCACCCCTCGTATCCTGGTTACGCCGTAACTCTGATGTTTGGTTACGACGTAACTCTCTTTTGTCATCAGCATCATTATCTTTATTATACTCATCGGTGGATTTGTCATTCTCAGAAAACACGGCCTTACATGCTGTTGACTTGCCCTTTTGTGCCTCATTTCTTCTTTGCACTTCGTCGCCAAGCTTCCCAATCATGGTTTCCAAGTTTTTCAGTGATTCGTTATGGCTAGAAAGGCTCTTGTTTGTATTGTCTTGGAAGTTTTTCACCATTCTTCTTGCTCCTTACATCTTTTAGTTGAATCTACGAGGTACTTGTTAATTGTTTCTTCCAGTTAGATCTTCTTTGCCAAAATTTCCACGATCATAATATGGGAGGCCTCGCGATAGCCATTACCATTACGATTATCCCGTAAAACGGTCAATTTTCTCCATATTTAGTTTCTTCGACGTGTTATCTTTGTCAATGTGAGGACAATTTTTGGTGAGATGTCCTCCTCCACAGCTCTCGCAACCTACTTGGATGGCATGAACACTTTCTCTAAGCTTGAGCATATCTCGACCAAGATTTTCAATTTTTCTAGTGATGGCGGCAATTCCATCAATATTTCCGCCTTGGTTCCTTTTGTTTCCCCCATCGTGCCATTTTTGGGAATGTTCTGCCATTTTTTGGATGGCTTCAATTGCGGGAGTAGGGGTCATGCTTGGAATTAGTCCTTGGTAGTCCAACATCTGTCTTGTAGTCACGTTGATTCCTTTGTAAAAGATGTTGACTTTTTGCTGGTTGTTTAGATCATGTGTAGGAAACTTGTAGAGGAGATCGTTGTATCTATCCCAGGCTTGATACAATGTTTCATCGTCATCTTGCTTGAAATTATGGATCTCCATGAGCTGATTAGATATCTTCGACGGAGGACCATATCTTTGGATGAAGTGCTTTTTTAGTAGAGCCCATGTATCAATTGCCCCAATAAGAGTCATGGGGAACACCCTTAGCATAACAGCATCATGAGACACACCCGGAATGTTGAAAAGGCTTGCGATGTACAAGACATTCTCAACATGCTCATACGCATCTTCGTCCCTGTTTCTTGAAAAAGGATTAGCACGAAGCTCCCTCATAAATTGATCTTTAATCTCGAAACGGACATTAGCTCCAATCACCGGTCTTACGAGCCCCGGCCCTTGTTCTTTTCTTGTCAACGCCAAATATTTCTCAAGAGTGAGGTCATCAATGTTAACAACTTCCATGGTACCTAAAACTTGAAAAGAGATCGTGAGAATTTGAGAAAAAATTTAAAACAGAACAGAAATGAAAAACTTAATGAAAATCATAATAAAACTCCCGCGCGCAAAAACTTGATGCATGTTTCTTGACTGGTTTTAATATTTATATTGTCTCGTTGTACCTATGGTCTACCCGAATGTACTAACGGGGCAGTGTACCCGGTCGTGTGTAGTGTAGTATTTGGTAAAACCGAGGTCGTCCCAAGAGCTATGTGTGCGGATTTTAACGAAGTCTAGGTGTCACAAATTTTAAGGTTGAAATGATTAATTAATAACTAAAGGCAAGGAAAATAAAGAAAACAAATAGAGGCGAGGGTTGTGATCAATAGAGGAGAAGTGTGCTAACCTAGTTATTCATCCTATCAAGTTAAGTTTACGTTTAATTACTTCCAATTACTTCAAGTGGGGGTAAAAGTCGCTAGGACATCATTTGGTCAGTTCGTCCTAACCTATCATGAAAGTCTTCCACTGGAGATCGCAGGTGTCCCGTTGAAAGTCCATTTGTTTTTTGTCCCCTAAGCCAAGTCATTAAGTTCCGCTACATGCAAGATACATAATAATGAGTGCCCGGGCGCTAGCATCTTAAACATTGATCCCTGACTTCTTAAGTTCATCCAAACGGTAGGTGATCAGTTGGTCAAATCGCACAAGCGAATAAGGGTCGTCAGTTGGTCATATCATACCCTTCCCACTCAGTCTACCTAGTTGGGGTCAGTTGGTTATATCTCCTAAGTAACTAGCCACTACCGTCATTCAAAACTACTGAAACAAAGGTAGCTACCAACAAACTATGCATGCATACACTAGAAACAATTATACGGAAGCAATATAAACATAAACAAAACAATTAAGGAATCATAACTAGGCTAGCACCAGAGGTGCTTAGCCGCTCATATTAACTAAAACAATCGATTCAATGTTTAACATTATGAAATACATGAATTGAAAGTAAAGAAAAGATAAAATGCTAATGCTTATCGTAGGGGAGTGATTTCTCCCTTGGAGATGGCTCCGTATGCTCCCCAAGATCTGCCTTCAACCTTCTACTCACGTTCTCGATGTTGTGTGTGAAATGGGATGATTAGAAATGATGGAATTAGGGTATTTATAGGCCGGATCCGGTTATGGCGTAACTTAAGTTAAGAGTTACGCCGTAACATCCATTTCTTCGTAATTGCTCTCGGAAAAGCTGGTTACGGCGTAACATCGGGATGGGGTACGCCGTATCTTCAATAAATCATGGTTACGCCCGTAATTGTGGAATTAGTTACGTCGTAGCTTGCAGCGGCGCGTAACCTCATTTGACATAATTAGTTATGACGTAATCCTAGGAGGAGTTACGCCGTAATCTTCCTGTTTAGTTGGTTTTCGAGCCACGCTTATTATGGCGTAATCACGAGAGGGAGTTCTGTTGTAACATCTTCAAAATGAGCATACTATCATATATCTTCAATAAACTATCCAAATCCGCGTCTCTTTAGCTCCGATGCTCGTAATTTACTTGAAAGTGAAATATAGAGGAAAACAAGCGTAAATCCATATAAATGATATAAAATATGAGCATTATCGGTGGAAATTGACACTTAATATTCAGGACTATTTGATGTTATCAGGTGTCCAAACGACACAATGGTTTAAAGTAATTGTCATGTCATTTCACATAGTATATATAGGATTGTAAAGGTGTCTATAAACAATCATCCTTATTTCATATCATTCAAATTTCATTGTTTATTATCTTGATATTCCAAACACAGTTTCATTCACATTACAAACATGATGAACTATAAACATGTTATGAGTAGGAATTGGCTTCAATACCAACCTGTGCAACAATACCAACATGTCATACCTGTATTTTCTTGGACGTATCAATTGAAACAGAATTATCTTCACTTCAGCAATCTCATTAGGTAGATTAGCAATAACTTGACGAAAACCATCGGTGGCGTGTGTTGGTCATTGAATTCATAAGAAGACCCACTAAAACACGACAGTATGGTTTTCACATAACACTCTATGTCCCAATCTATTATTAATAAACGGAAAGGGTGACAATAAATAAAATTATTCCAAAAATTAGTCAAGAAGTATTTGAGATGGCTTATTGAGCAAGTACTTTTAAGTTGCTTTTAAATAAGTACTTTCAAACACCCCTAAGTAAAAAAAAATAATAATAATAAAATAAAATAAAAGGAAAAAAAAACCCAAAGTTTGCTTCAAGGCTCAAATGAGAATTTGCATGTGTCCTCATCAAAGTCGGCTCCATAAAACCTTGCGACGTTGTTGCAAGCATTTGTTAGCCACAAATTTTTGTCCATTTGTGTGTATCCTGGACGCTTGCCTATCACTTTAACCACTACAGCCAGTGATCCCTCAAATGACCCCGAATATATAGTAGAATCATCTTTCTTTACAAGCACATCATATATTTCAATCTCATTTATTGGCCGTTGATGAGAGAATTCCATATCTCTAACTGTTTTACCTAGGAAAAGCTCTGATGTGCAAGCCATCACACACATGTATGAGGTGCTGCATGTCGATTGTATGATATACGACACACCGAAACTCAGATGAAGTTCCAAAATATGTTGTATATCTTGAAAATTTTAAATACCATGAGTCTGCTTCAATCTTATATATTCAGCTTTTATAATTCTAATGGTATTTATTTCATCGGATGTTGCATACTCATTTTTAGGGTTTGCATTAAACGTATCTTCCTTATAGAAGAAGTCCACTCCTTCACGACCAAGACGTGGCTCAAGTATATTGTGATTCAGGTATCTGAGAGGAAAAAATGATCAACATTACAAAGTTAATTAACAGTAAAAGTTAAAAGCTATGATCAAACGGATAAACAAAAAATAAAAGAAACTGATCGTCTCCGGTAGTATTAATCATATCGGAGCTGACGATGAAGAAAGCGTGTTATGTTTTGGCTCAAAAAATAGGCGCACTTTAGATGTGAGTTTACCCATTTACCATTTTCAAGGCATAGTCCGATTTATACTACATAATTTCTTGTTACTTAGTGTGTTATGTTTTCGTTAAAAAAAAGAGTGTGTTGTGTTTTTTAGGACTTTCTTCTTCTATAACATATGTGAAGCATTAGTTTATGCATCCAAAATTTGAGATTTTATTTGTTTAGAAATATGTTTTCCTGTTCTTTTCTTTTTGGGTAAAAGGTACCCCAGTAAAAGAATTTTCATGTTCTTTCACTACAAAAATATCTACACTTTGGGACTACATTCTCGTCCAAAAGTTACAAATGAGGTCGACCCAAAAGCAACATGGCATGACATGTCGTGCCAAATTGGTCGTTCCTTTTCGTTTGACCCAAAAAAAAAATTGGCACGACATTCCTTTGTAAGTTTGGGACGACAGTTTGGTGGGCCCCACAAGAAAATCAACGAGAAAAAAAATGGGACGACATAGTGTTTGGAAAAATGGGACGATACAATCGTTGATAACGCTACACGCGTCGTTCGGGGTCAAAGGAACTTCCTTTTCTTTGAGCAAGTTTTATAACACCCTAGGCAGTGAACCTAATCGTTGTAGTTTAGTATTAGGGTAAGCCACGGGTATTGATATCGTTCTCTAGGGGAATAGGAATGCTAAGGTGTGTGTAGTCTATGTCTAATTATCTAATCTAAGGTGTGTGTAGTCTATGTCTAATTATTGTGTGCTCGTATGATGGTTTAAAGATGTGTTTACTTAGGTTTTATTACTCCTTAATTATCTCTAATGATGGTTGAATTGTCACGTCCTTATTCTTAATCGCGTTGTGTGTCTAAATTAAGTAGGGTATCGTTTGTCCCAACTTTTGAAACTACCAAAGGGTCTCGTCTACAAAATCTCTAGGAATTATAAACTCTAACTCTAAGATACTCTTTGATGGTTTAGCCTACAACTACTCTAGGTGTTATAGTCTAAGGTTCACAAAGATTAATCAAGCATTAACTACCCAACGAATGACCTATCGCATTACTAGATCATTAACAATTAAGATAAGAGACAATCAATCAATATTCAATAATTAAGTTTCATATTCCTAGCAAACACATAAGTAAATTAATGGGACATGGAGAACATGCAAGCATACACACAAATAATTGAAGACATAATTGAATTAATGAAGTAAAATACTTATCTTGATGTAAGATAGGTTTGGAACCCTAAAATCGTACAAGACAACCTTGGTTCGGTTTAGGTTTTACTCCAAAAGACTACACACTAAAACCGAAAAATTGATTCTATATATAAGATTACAATCGCGACGCGTCACCTTATGATTTGTGACGCCGCGGGTCGCCGTCATTAGGGTTTCGTCTTGCCACGTTAGTCTTGGCGACGGCGTCACCTTATGCTTGTGACGCCGCCCTTGATCTCGGCGTATGCGGATCAAATCTAGGCCGCCCGAGTTCGCGACGGCCTACTCTTTTAAAGCCCGACACCGTCACTTGAAAATAAGCAATTTGGCTACTTGAGTCACAAAGTGATGCGGCGGCGCCACTGGACAACACGGCGCCCGCCCCTTGTATTTCAAAGAACCGGTGGCTCGATTCTTGACTTTAGCCATTTTCTTCAGTATATCCGCGCCTTTTCGTCCAAATAAGTGCCATTCCAGCAATTTGCCTTCAAGAGACCTAAAAAGTGAAAAGGAAAGATATTAAGTAATAACGGATATGATAACGCTACACGCGTCGTTCGGGGTCAAAGGAACTTCCTTTTCGTCGAGCAAGTTTTTCAACACCCTAGGCATTGAACCTAATCGTTGTAGTGTAGTATTAGGGTAAGCCACGGGCATTGATATCGTTCTCTAGGGGAATAGGAATGCTAGTGAGAAGTTACTACGCTAAGGTTGGGGTTGAGGAAGATTATTTTTTGTATTTTTATATTTTTATGAATTGGAAAGGTACGAATCTCGGGGTTTGAATTTGGGGGGGTTGGTATTGCTACCGATTACTCTACTTATCTAGTTATCTAATCTAAGGTGTATGTAGTCTATGTCTAATTATTGTGTGCTCGTATGATAGTTTAAAGATGTGCTTACTTAGGTTTTACTACTCCTTAATTATCTCCTATTGGTGGTTGAATTGTCACATCCTCATTCCTAGTTGCGTTGTGTGTCTAAGGTTGTAGGGTATCGTTTCTCCCTAACTCTTTGAACTTACCAAAGGGTCTCATCTACAAAACCCACTAGGGATAATAAACTCTTACTCTAAGGCACTCTTTGGATGGTTTAGCTTACAACTACTCAAGGAGTCATATTCTAAGGTTCACAAAGATTTAATCAAGCATTAAGTACAACGAATGAACTATCGCATTACTAGATCATTAATCAACTAAGATAATAGACAACCAATCAATATTCAATAATTAAGTTTCATATTCCTAAGCAAACACACAAGTAAATTAGCTCGGACATGGAGAACATGCAAGCATACACACAAATAATCAAAGACATAATTGTATTAATGAAGTAAAACACTTATCTTGGTGTAAGATAGGGTTTGGAACCCTAAAATATCGTACAAGACAACCTTGGTTCGGTTTAGGTTTTACTCCAAAGACTACACACTTAATAATGAAAAATTCGGATTCTATATATAATATTACATATGCGACGGCGTCACCTTAAGTTTTGTGGCGCCGCCGTGTCGCCGTCATTAGGGTTTTGTCTTGGCCACGTTAGACTTGCGCGGCGTCACCTTATGCTTGTGGCGCCGTCCTCTTCGACTTCGGCGCCGTCTGGATTGCATCTAGGCCGTCTCGAGTTGCGACGGCCTACTCTTTTATAACTTGACGTCGTCACTTGAAAATAGGAGTTTGGCTTCGTCACGTCACAAAATCCTCCGACGGCGCCGCAATTTAACACCGACGCCGTCACTTATGTTTTCGGACTTTGAGTGTCTCGATTCGACTTTGGCCATTTTCTTCGTATATTCGCCTTTTCGTCCAAATAAGTGCCATTCCAGCATTTTGCCTTCAAGAGACCTAAAAAGTGAAAAGGAACGATATTAAGCAATAACGGATACAAAATGATCAAATAAGTGCTTAAACGACCCTCAAAAGGTACCTTTTAAAACCTTATCGGGATACAAAGTGATCAAATAAGGGCTTAAACGACCCTCAAAAGGTACATTTAAAACCTTATGAAATATCCCTACACTTGGTATTTGCTTGTCCTCAAGCAAATGTGCTTTAGCCAATTAATTTATAAGTTAGGGGTCATGAAGCATTGGTTTAAAACAATCCACAACACATATAAGCCCCGCAAAAGTCATAACAAGCACGGAAATTACATACTAGCACCTCACATGGGGTGTTTGGATACTCACATCTCTCGAGTGTATATGAAATATATTAAGTTGGAAATGGAAGATAAACACTCATTAACCGGTCCTAGTACATCGATTACCATAGGCTTGAGAATAGATCAAACCTCCATCGCTTTGGTGTAAGCACCTAGGAAAGACTATCAAAGAGGTCTTTAAAGGGTTGTAATGTTAGGCTTACGGTAGGGAAACAAAGGGTTTGGTGGGATAGGCTATTTAGTGGTGGCAAGTCAACAATCTTTATGTTACAAGCATACGAAGAATGGCGTTGCTAAGCCAAGACTCGATACTCTAGACTCTAGATAAGCTGAAACAAACAAACATGAATTTAAAGATAGATGTAGGATGGTAGCCCTTTTTTTTTTTTTTTTTTTTTTTTTTTTACACTCTATTTTTTTCACTTTTTCTATTTTTTCGATTTTTTCTCATACACTTTTACTCTACCAATCCTCTACGGTAACATCAAAATGATAGGGATTCATAGGCACATCCTACACTTGAGTTTTATTACTCAAACACTAATTTGACCCAATTGAAAAGATCAAAACACTTGGAGTACATTATTACGCAAATAAAGGAATTTGAATTTAACGTTCCTTCTAGTCATTTCATAAACTTTAACTTTTCCCATGAGTCCCAATCGTCCCAAAGCTGTACAAAGGATATGACTCGACTTAGCAACTTATGCAAGCAACTAGATAATTGAACTAAGGGTTTAGTGTGATAACAATAATGCACTAAAAGTGAGTGCATACAAGGTAGGCTAAGGCGATTTGGGTGTACATTTGGGGTGGGGTGTAAACAATGCTCTTCATTGATATTCGGAAAACCGAAACATCACGAGAACCGCGAAAAGGATAGGCTACGAGGGTTAACTAGGGTATCGTGTACTAAAGATGAGTACAAGCAAAGGTGTGGGGAATTACTCAACCGATGTGGAAGAAGTAATTATATTACGGTATCAAACAAGGGTTATCCTAATGCCTCTTATCATTTAGTTATTCCTAACCACACAAGTGTAGTCTTACTAGCGATCTCGGGATGCATCACAAAACAAGTTCTAGAATCTATTATACTACCGGTTCACACTCTAAGCATTAAAGATGAATGCTTCAATTCCTACTAATCTAAGGGCGATCCTCACATTTGGGTGGAATTTAAGTGGTAAAGGGTTTTTGTGCTAGTCATATAACTTCCTATCCGTGAGACGCTTTTGTTAAGACTAATGGCCCGCTCCTATATGTCATGAAAAATTTTAAATTTGGTGCCAAAATTACCCTAACCGACATTTTCTCATGGTTTATTACACAAATACAATTGGACAAAGCAAATATCAAGGATAAGTATAGTTTCAAAGTTCCGCTTTATTTTCCTCCCTACACTTAAACTAAACATTGTCCCCAATGTTCCCGAAGTATCAAAGTTATGATAATAGAAGGTAATTAAAAACGAAGAAACTAATACTCCCTTGATTAGCTCGGTAGGATCCGTGTAAAGTGGTGGTTAAATCCTTTCCAAGAAGAATGTATGCGTGAAAAGCTCCTTCCAATCTCATGTATCTTCTTCTTAATAAATTAAACCTGCACAATTGAAGAAAACAAACGAAACCTTCACGTAAAATCGGTGGTAATAATATATATAAGACTCTATTAAACTAGGATATAATGCTTGTGGAATGGATCTTTACAGAATTTTTGGAAAATTAAGACTTGGAAAATTTCAAAAATTTTATAAGTAGCTCAGAAAACGAGAAAAAAAAGTAATCTATTATTTTTACTCCTTCCGACGCCATCGAGTTGCGATCGACAAAAAGCGGTGCGATTTTACGAAAAAATTCGGAAAATTTACATCTTTAGAATGGAAAATTTACATAAAACATCCATTATTACTCGATACAAGCATTTGACTCGAACAAACACACATACATATATCTTTAATTAATTGTTATTCTCATGTTTACGTTTCTTTTGAAAACGTGTGTAATCCTCCCTACACTTATCCTTTATGTAAAATACCTTTATATGCAATTAAGACGAGGTTAAAAACAAAATAAATCATTTTTACAAATTTAAACATGAGAATAAGCAATCAATAAAAGATATATGACACTAACAAGCAAACAATTAAGCATGGGTTGCCTCCCACGAAGCGCTTTTCTTTATTTATGAGTCTTGTAGCTAGACTCGTGAGTCGTGCTCTTACGTTGTCCCTAATCTTAGAGGCCCATTCGATCTCCTTAACCCTTCTCTCATCACGAATATATTTGAGCCTAGTTCAAGACAAGCGGTGTAGTAAACCTTGTTCTAGTCTACTTCAAATGCCGGAATGTTATCCACATCTAAATTATCCATACCTCAAACTTCTTGTTTTTATGGGGCATTATATATTTAACACTCTCGGCCCATTTGAGAACTCGACTATTCCTTCCTCTCGATCATAAACCATCTTAGACTCTATAAATGGTTTCCCAAGTATCACATCTCCTAAAACCCATCAATGATGCCCTTAACATTTTCCAAGATCATGAAATCACACCTATATGTGAAGTTACCTCACGAAGACATGCAATCCTTTAACCCTCCCACATAGTTACTTGTTTTCCTAGGCGAAAGGGTCCCTCATAGGTTCTAGCTTTTGCTTATGATCCAATTGTAATAGAGCCTAGACATTATATTCATGGGTGCCTTATAGTCAATGTAGGAGTGATCCCTATATAAGTATCCAATCATACACGGTATCTTGATGTTTTAGGGTTTCCTTCTTATGCGAGGCTCGAAGGTGGTCTTGGGAAGTTAACCACGTTATAGTGATAGGCGGTTTCCTTCGCTTTAGGGTATGAATCGAAATACTCCTAAGTTCTTCCTCCTCCTTACTACCCTCCATAATTTCTAACACCTTATAATCTCCATCTTCTAGGTCATCATCCGAATCACTTGAGGTCGAATCACTATCTAAAGGGTGAGTAGATTCCTTAAGGGCTTCCTGCCGTATTTTCAATCATCCTATTTAGTTTCCTAAGCTCTCCAATTTCACTAATAATACGAGCTCGAAGTTGGTTGGCAGAGGCTGGGTCAAGCGGTGGGTACTTGTTTGGTGGTAAAGTGTTGTTTGGTGGTTGGTTATCACCTTCCATGATGAAAAGTGATGGGATTACTAACAAAGGTCATGAAGAAGGGGGATAGACTACGAGGAAGCTAAAAATGAAAAAAAAATTTACTTGATAGGAATCAAGCAAAGAAACCTAAATGAGGTGGACTACTAACTAGCTATTCTATTCCCAGCCGCGCCAAAACTTGATAACGCCACAGCGTCGTTGGGGTCAAAGGAAATTCCTTTCTTCGAGCAAGTTTTATAACACCTAGGCGTTGAACCTAATCGTTATAGTGTAGTATTAGGGTAAGCCACGGGTATTGATATCGTTCTCTAGGGAATAGGAATGCTAGTGAGAAGTTACTACGCTAAGTTTGGGGTTGAGGAAGATTATTTTTTATCTTTTTATGTTTTTTTAGGAATTAGAAAGGTAAGAATTTTGGGGTTTGGATTTGGGGGTTGGTATTTCTACCGATTACTCTACTTATCTAATTATCTAATCTAAGGTGTATTTAGTCTATGTCTAGTTATTGTGTGCTCGTATGATGGTTTAAAGATGTGTTTACTTAGGTTTTATTACTCCTTAATTATCTCCTATTGATGGTTGAATTGTCACGTCCTTATTTTTAATCGCGTTGTGTGTCTAAAGTCGTAGGGTATGCGTTTGTCCCTAACTTTTTGAAACTACCAAAGGGTCTCGTCTACAAAATCTCTAGGAATTATAAACTCTAACTCTAAGGTACTCTTTGGATGGTTTATCCTACAACTACCCTAGGTGTTATAGTCTAAGGTTCACAAAGATTAATCAAGCATTAACTACCCAACGAATGACCTATCACATTACTAGATCATTAACAATTAAGATAAGAGACAACCAATCAATATTCAATAATTAAGTTTCATATTCCCTAAGCAAACACATAAGTAAATTAGCCGGACATGGAGAGAACATGCAAGCATACACACAAATAATTGAAGACATAATTGAATTAATGAAGTAAAACACTTATCTTGATGTAAGATAGGGTTTGGAACCCTAAAATCTTGTACAAGACAGCCTTGGTTCGGTTTAGGTTTTACTCCAAAGACTACACACTAAAACCGAAAATTCGGATTCTATATATAAGATTACAATCGCGACGGCCACCTTATGATTTGTGAAACCGTCGGTCGCCATCATTAGGGTTTCGTCTTGGCCATATTGGTCTTATGCGACGGGCCACCTTATGCTTGTGACGCCGTCCCTTCGATCTCACGACGCCGTCTGGATCAAATCTAGGCCGTCTGAGTTGACGGCCTACTCTTTTAAAGCTCGACACCGCCACTTGAAAATAAGCAATTTGGCTCACGAGTCGCAAAAGTGATGCGACGGCCACAGATAACACCGACGCCGCCCCTTGTATTTCAAAGCGATCGAGTGGCTCGATTCTTGACTTTAGCCATTTTCTTCAGATATCCATGCCTTTTCGTACAAATAAGTGTCGGTCCAGCAATTTGCCTTCAAGAGACCTAAAAGTGAAAAGGAACGATATTAAGTAATAACGGATACAAAAGTGATCAAATAAAGGCTTAAACGACCCCTCAAAAAGGTACATTTTAAAACCTTATCAATCGTCCCAAGACTTTTTTTTAAACTTCTTTACTCTTTTTTAAATAAATATGAAATTGTATTTTAAAAACATTTGGGACGACATGTTTAATTATTATGGG
Source organism: Chrysanthemum lavandulifolium (assembly GCA_022545495.1). Taxonomy (NCBI): domain Eukaryota; kingdom Viridiplantae; phylum Streptophyta; class Magnoliopsida; order Asterales; family Asteraceae; genus Chrysanthemum; species Chrysanthemum lavandulifolium. The sequence continues at coordinate 246,654,432 of CM040239.1, forward strand.
ACGAGATTATCGTCCCAAAGCATTTTTCCACGTCAGCAAGCTGCAATTTGGGAAGATACACGTGGTATTCTTACAAATCGGACGACTTTTTTCTTTGTACTTTAAGGACGACATTTTCGTCCCTAATAATTCTGGGTGGCCAAAAAAAATACAGCAGAAACTGTAATTTTCCAGATTTTTTCTGGATTTTTTTCGGAAAAAATTTACCAAAAGAAATACAACCTGTAGTCAATCACAATCCACAATACCAATTCGATAATATCATACAATACCAAATTACTAAACGGATCCAATAACATTCCACAATTCCACGATACCATTCGGCAAATACGATACAAATTAAACTACTCTTAAACTATACAAGTCACAAGTTTCCTAGTTAACATGTCTCAAATTAACAAGTCACAAGCTTATAAAGCTAACATGTCTTAATGTTATAAAGTTAACATAAATCCACGATACCATTCGACAAATTCAATACTATTCCATAAAATTAACATGTCTAAAAGTCACAAACTTCCCGGGTACTCCTCCTCATAGTACTCGTCGCCCGACTCGTCACCCGCCTCATTATTATCCAAATCATTATTATCAATATTATCAACTTGGATCAAATGAGGATTATTTTGTGAGTTGTATTGGTTAAGGTCTGGTGGCGGCATTGCATAGTTAGAACTAGAACCCGGGCAGGAAGTAGAGTTGGGAAAGGTGGGACGATAACAACCGTCAAAGGTATTATTGGGGTCGAAAATGGAATACATAGGGCCGGGAATGGGTGGTTGGAAACCATAAGGGTCGGGAATGGGAGGTTGGAAACCAACAGGGCTGGGAATGGGAGGTTGGAAACCAACGGGGCCAGGAATGGGAAAAGGGCCAAGAAAGGGTGCCCGGGGAAAGGGAACACGAAATGGGTTACCTTGTTGGTTGTAGTGGCTAAAAAATTGCTCAAGGTATGATCCGAACGCCCCAACTATAGAATAAACCGCGGTAGCCTATTCCTTAGCAAATCTAGCCTCTTGCTCAGCCACGCGAGCCTTTTCTTGCGCCCCTCAGTTTGCTTCTCCGCTAGGCTCAACACCTCTGTCATATGCTGCCTAGTAATGTAATCTTGACCAAAAGGCCCACGTGTGGACCTGTGAGAGGTTGAGCCACCACAAGGTATCCTACCTCTGCCTGCCATATTCTGGCGGTTGTCACTCGGAACTATACGAGCCAATATTTCTAAGCTGCTCATGTACAGGATGACACCTCCTCTGACTTGCTCTTGAAGGGCCTTCATCGCATTCTTTGTAATTTCAAAAAAAAAATTATGTTAGAAAAAAGTTAGAAAAAAAATAATAAATAAGAAGTAACTTAATATTAATGGCGCATGTTACGAGATAAATTACTTACATAAGCCGTCTCATTATCTCTGTTCTTAAATGTGTCATCTTTTCTTGAATGGCCCTTCCTCCAAGTTTAAATAAGGTCTTCATTTTGATTGTCATGGTTGACCCTCTATACATGCAATATAAAATAAATTAATAAAGAGGTAAATATAAACAATATAAAAATCTTTAAAAATCACAAAAATTGTAACGAGTCTTACATTATTGTTTCTTCCTTGAACGAACGACTGTCGACCTTGGTAAGTTAGTATCTTGTTTTTAGCTCGATTTTCTGCATTTTTGGCAGATCTTGCCATCCGTTTCGGTTCGGACCACTAGTCGACCAACATCTCCCATTGCTCTTGGGGTTCTGTTAAGCCAGTCTTTCGGGGGTGGCGGATGTTCCCTTGCCACCGCGGGCGTCTCATGGGTATCAAAGTATTTAGCCTTGAGCATGTTTTTATATTTTCGGTATAGCATCCTCATCTCTAGTGTTAGCCCAAGTCCTACCCTTTCCCCCACCGTATATAAATTCCTTCCAACTTGCATTCTGTTCTCGTTATTTAACCAAGGCGCCAGGTTGAAATAGGCCTGCAAATAAATATATGCATTTAAACAAACATACATTTAAACCCACCAAAAGCTACCAGATCTGCTCTATATATCACATAAAGAAAACTTGAGATCTTATCCCACCAAAAGCTACCATATCCTATCCTCAAAACCACTCAACCTCACAACCTCTTATCTTCACACAAATTTCAAAACCTGAGATGGAGCCATTTATTCCTTTTATGTGTTCTTGTAGAGTAGGAAATATAAGACTAAGAACATCACATACAGAAAACTCATCTGGACGGCAATATTATGCATGTCCTCTGTCAAAGGTGAACAATCATACATTTCTTATTTATGTAAATATACAAATGTTGTAATATCTTAGAATTTTCTTATTATGTAACAGCCCAGAAAAAAAAAGATAACGGGTGCCGATATTTTATGTGGATGAGTGAATTTGACGAGTAATTAAGAATAATCTCTTCTGCTTCAACATCTCAAGGTTCTGGATCTGCATCAACAGAGTGTTGATCCCAGTTAAGCAAATGATCCTTAATAGAAACTGACTTAACAATAACCTATTAAACACTATGTGGAAAACTAGAAGGGGGGTTGAATAGTTTTACCAATTTAAAACTTCCTTTTAAATATTTAGATTGACTTATGTCAATCTATTTGGTTGTTTATGTTGGACGTTGATAGATAAATATATAAACGTGTAATGAAATTTAAAGAGAGAAGCACATCACCACGACACACGATTTATAGTGGTTCGCCAAGGACACCTTCTTGCCTACTCCACTCCCCGAGTCACCTACTCGAGAGTTCGTAAGCACTACACCAACTCCTTATGGCGGAGAAGCCTTCACAACGCCGCTTAACCTTTTCCGGTACAAAGCTAAATACCGAGTTCCTTCACACCAAGGCGAACCACACCTAACACAACGTCGCCTACCCTTTATACGGTGCTAGGCTAACCACCGAGTTCTTTCACACCAAGGAGAACTAATCCTATCACAACGTCGCTTACCCTTTATTGGGTACTAGGCTAAGCACCCAGTTCCATTACTATGGAGCAACTACTACCCTTCACAACAAAACACCTAATATCAAGGAGATCCACTCCTTGTTACAACATAATCAAGGATATCACCATCCTTGGAGATAAACAAATACTTATATGTATAACGATGCACCTCATCGATTGTACGACCTAGGCATTCTTCCCAAATGATACTTGATTTGATTCTTCGGCATCCTTCACTAATGCCTTTGACACAACGCTTGGCACACTTTACTAATGCCTTCGTCTTGACACCTTTAGCATTCTTCACTAATGCTTTGACACGGACGATAAGCACCTTTCACTAATGCTTTTATCTTGACACTTTCGGCATCCTTCACTAATGCCTTCAACCCAACATCTATGGAGAAAGAAAGAACTATCAACAAGAGAGCCTTAGTTGTCTGGATGATGATGAAGCATGGCAACTCATGGACTTAAGCTTGCTTGTCTTCAAGAAGTGGTGATCTCGCCTTTAAGAGGAACCTAGAGAATCACACAAAAACAAAAGACAAACTACATAGATCACTTGGATCTGAGGTTAGAGGGTTATAATACTTGGGAAGTATGTGTAAAGTGGTGAGTAGAAAGGAAGAAATGGCTCTCTATTTATAGGAAATTTTCATCGTTCCCCGGATCCCGCGGATCCTCCTACAAGGGATCCGGCTAGCACAAAGCTAGGGATCCGTGGACGCTCCTCTTTGCCCATGGGTATTTTTCGTTATGGGTCATGGGTCATGGGTTATGGGTTGATCCATGGTTTTCTTTCTAGATACAATGTATCTCAAGGATACAGTGAACTTGGTTAAGTGGTACATATAAAACCAAGGGTTATGGGTCAATACCATTTGCTAGTTTTTACCCATTTAGTATATACTTGTTTTTACCCATTTTAGTATATACTTGTTTTTACCCATTTTTAGTATACTTAGATTAAGTATATGCTAACCCAATATGTAAACACTAGTTGTTGTACATATGTATCTAAATCATAAAATCACTTATACTTGTTTTAGTGTTTTATGTGAAAACATAAGTGTGTTAGGAAACTATTGACTCAAACTATTTACGTATTCTATTTGTTTCGTTAAAATGATTTTACGTTTGTTATCGACAAAACATTGAAGATCGTAAAATATAAATAAACGCTTTTACGGCTTATTTGTATTAACAATCTCCCTTTTGTTGATGACAAAACATAAAATTATTTTAAGAAAAACTAAAATTGTAGCAAATTTGAATTAGTAGTTTTACTTTCTTCTCCCTTTTGTCGAAACAAAAAGTGTTAAAAGAAACTAACACAATTTTATAAGAAAAATATGTAAAATGTAAAGAGAGCAAGTGACGGAAATGGTACTCGCCTTAACTCCCCTTGACGAGTCCATCCCTTTGAGAGGGCATCAAGGGCATGACGTAAAATAAACTAATTGTGTTTGCAAATATGTTTGCAAATGGTTCGTCTATGAGTAAAACGTGCCCCCAGAAGATTGCAAAGATGCAATGGGTGTCATGAAGTGTACTCAAAATTGGATTAAGTTGCAAATGTTTTTGCAATATCGTTTGACACAAAGCTCCCCCTAGCTTTATAGTGTCAAAATCTTCATGTGTTATTTTGAAAATCTACAAAGTAAAGGTTAGAAAACAAGAGTATAGTGCATAATTTCCTGCAAATAAAACTCAAGTTAGTAGAAATTTGTCCCTCTGTACCACGGATCCCATGGTTCCCTTCTTGGAGGGATCCGGCTAGGCATTTTGGAGGGATCCGGCTGTTTGTTGACAGTTTCCTCAGCAGTGAAGATGTGTCAAATAATGCTAATGAAGAGATGATATATGTGTGCAATAACAAACACAACGCACAAAATAATCATAGCATATAAATATTCATTCAATAAAACAAGAGATAACCAAACGAATCTCTAAAACTAAGAGAATGAACTAGGACATACAAGTACCACTTAATACTAACTAGTTACTAGACTTAAAACGCTACAATGTGCTTGAGTCTAGGGATGAGTGGACTTGTTGATTAAACATGAAATGTTTCTCATTTCGTGCTTCTTGAACAAGTCCTTGAGTGTTTAGACAATTTGGACAATTATTGTCTTGGTTTGGACCCGGAGGGAAATGGATATTTTGAGGAGGCTCTATGTGTAATTGTGGCTCTTCATTTTGAGAAGTAGGAAGAGGTTCTAAAAATGAGGGTGGTAATGGAACTTCTTCCATATGATCAAGGTTGTTCCTTGTCTCCCATGATGGGCTAGTTGGTGTTGTTGGTGGTTCCCAATTCAATGAAAAGGTTAGTGAATGGGAGGTTCTTGGTGGTGAATGATCCAATGAGTATATGTTTGGGTGAGGGAGAGGCTCATTCAAGGAGTGTAGTCCATGCTTAATGAATGAGGATTTTGATGGCTTGCTAGAACTAGTCAAGTTTGGTTTTGAACTAGATGATCCTTTTTATAGTCTGAAAGTTTTGATGCTAATCCTTGCTGTTCTCTTAGCCTTTGTTGGATGAGATTTCATGGATCATTTGACCCTTTCTTTTGGATGATCCTAAGGTTGAGGAGTTGTTGCTAAGAGCCTTAGTCATGATGATGATGATGCTAATGTAAGCTTCTACTTGCTGATTTTTGAAAGATAAGTGAGGATGATGCCTTAAACCTAAGGTTGTTTGGTTTATAAAGGATAATTTGAATTAGGAAATTAAATTCTTGGCCACTTAGAGGATTAAGCACGCCTTAAGATTTTGATCAGCTCTAGGAGGATAATAAATGAATGCTAAAAGTGGTTAGAGAACCAAAAGGTGACTTAAAATTGAATATGAAGTCGATTGAGGCTTTCTGCAGCCTACGGATCCCGCGGATCCCTATCGCGAGGATCCGCTTGGTTAAAGACTGTGGATCCTACTGTCGATTGTGTTTTAAGTGAAATGATTATGCTTTTGTAAGGTTTATTATCAATGGATTTCAAGGTTTTGACTTAATTTTGAAGTCTTTAGCTGTTGGATATCTCAAATTCTCAACCATAATAAGTGATGGTGCTTAATGATGGTTTTGGGCAAGAAAATTGACTTTGGGTAGTCTAGCTATGTGTTTGACAAGGATAACATATAATTTGATATGGAGAAATGATGGTAACAAGTCCTAGAAGTCAGATGATGACCTAAGAAGAATTTACTAAAATCATTAAAAATAAAGAAAAATTGAAAAACTATTTTTGAGCCTAATTTTGAGTCAAAGATGATTAAAATCAATTTGCTAAAATTGAAGGATAGACCAAACTAAGTGCTATCAGACGTGATAGATAATGTGTGAGTATTGGAGCGGAATTGTGGTGAGTTTTGATGAGTTGATAAATCAAAAATATTTCCAAATATATCCTAGGTAAGCCATGGATGAGAGTGAGGTTTTCAACTATTTTAGGAAGACTTAGTTGGCTCTAGTATCTTATGTTTGACTCGTGTGAGGTGATCTAGTAGACTATTTTGATGTAAGCAAATCTATATTGCATATCAGATGCCACGGATCCCGCGGTTTCCTTCTAGGAAGGATCCGGCTAGTTCAAATGCTGGGATCCGCCTACTGCAGATCAGAGAGCTTTCAGCAAATGTGCAACTTTGCACTTTATAGTAAATGCTTGTCCTAGTTGTTTCTATAAGGAATAAATGCAAGAACACAACTAATATAATGTATATCAAAGTAGGAAGAGCTAAAATTCCTAGAATGAGTGACGACGACCACTCAAGGGGTCGTAAAATCTCATTTTCCAAATACCTAAGTTAGGATTGTTTAGTGCCAAGATATGGCGATACCTACATACTACGGGCATAGTTTAAAATGTTACAAACCATTTTTAAAAAAATTTCATCATACATTTGGGTCCTAAGACCTTACCTTTCTTCTCCTCCCATCTCATCTTTACCCGTCCTCCACTCTACCTCTTTTCTTCAAGTTGGCAAAGCACTTGAAGATTCCCTTGGTTTGTTGCCATTCGGTGATGCACCGGGAACATCCGCAATTGGTTGATATACTCCAAGGGTCGAGTTTGGTATTTCCGGTGGGTTGCTACTTCCTTCACCTCTCTTGGTCTCTCCCTTTCTTCCGAGGAATCCGTGGGTGGGTGAGGCCTCTTGCCATCTACCATAAACCTCGTGGTTCTTCCTCGGTCAATGGTACCATAACCTTGTTGCAAAAGCTATGGTCATAGGTTTGTGAGAAGGATCTAATGCAAAGATGAATTTGGCAAGACGGGTTAGGAGCATTGCATACGGGAGCACCATCTTGTCCATGCTTCTTACACTTGCCATTCTCTTGACCATGTAGTAGGCAATGTTGAAGCGAGTCTCATCACTAGACAATAGATCATGAAGCTTAGACATGCGTTGGGGTGATCCTTGTTTCCTACTAAACACACCACCTTCTCCCTTATCACATCTTCCCATTTTCTATACAACGCGTACATCTCCGAGAGCTCCATTTGGAAAGGATCCCTATAGATCACTTTCGACTTCCTAGTAACCCTTGATGGGGATGCTCTTGGCATAAACACGGTGTCCCTTATCGTGGTTGCTTCTGGGATTGTCGCGTGATAAATTTCGTGATGATCAACCATAGAGTGTATCTCCTCCAACGACCACTCATTAGAATACATGCAAACACCATCATATGGAACCCCTATTATTCTTCCAAACTCCTCAAGTGAAAGAGTGTACTCATGTCCATTTATGGTGAATTCAATTGAGATGGACCCATCATCATTTCTAATTATACCCATAGTCTTGTAGAACTCAAGCACAAAGACCGGGCAAATTTGCTCGTTTATATCCAATAAACAATTAAACCTAATAGTTCCAAATACTTCCCTTATGTCGGTATTTGCAAGAAATGATGGATCAACAACTCTACCTTCATGAAAGAGTCTCCTTTCAAGAAACTTAAAGGCTTTCCTATCGTCCGGACTTAATCCATTTTTCCTATGGTACATGGGTATGTAGTGAGCGGTGTCTTGGTAATCTTGTTGCTTGTTGCTTGGCATGATGTTCCTAAACAATACAACCACAATGTGGTGTTAATTGTGAATAGTAACCTAGAGGGTTTGATCACAATTTTGCTCTCATCATCTTTGTTGAGTTCAAGAAATGTGTTTAATTTGTATTAACAATGTTAATTCTTTGATTTAGATTATCTTAGAAAACAATGTGGTGACAAATTATGATAAACCCATTTGAACCCAACTCTTAAAGATGAAGAAATTGTAATCTTAGAAATCAAGGAATTAAAATTAACAATGTAGTGAAGATTGTACTTACACAAGTGATTGTTAAACTTGAGAGGAATGATCAAATTGCTCCTATGAACAGTACCGGAGTTTTTGTTCGTGAGTCTTTGAGGTGAGTATAATTGTGGAACATCCACAAGTGATAATTCTTTAGCTTATATGCCTTACATTGCACGGATCCCGGATCCTCTCATTTGGGATCCGCCTAGTATAAAGCGGAGGGATTCGGCATGACAAACAAAAGTCAGCTCAAACATTCCTTGATAACTTTGGTTTGGGAGTTCTAAAACGCCTAGTGTTTTGATGTTAAGGCTCTAAAACTTGTGGTTTGAGGTTTTGAAGATTTAATACTATTCCTATTAGACGATGTTCCCCTTTTTAAGAATTAGTCATAATTCTTGGGAAGCTTTTCAAACATTATAATAAAATCCTATTTTATCATAATATAAGAAGTTTCACATGGATATTTATTGACATAGATGAACTGTCAATAAATCCTTTGTGATGAATAATGATTGAGGTTATCGAATAACCAAGATATCATTTTTACGAGTTGGTAATGTAGTATATACAAATTAGTCGAAGAATACTATTTTGATTATGACTATAATATGGATAACTACTTGAACAATTACTAATAAATCATGCAACTAAGATTTTTATAATAAAAATAAAAGTAAGTAATTAACGATCATACATTTGCTAAATATTCTTTTTTAAAAAAAGAGTATTTAGATGTTCTGTGATCTTCTTGGAATCTCCAGATTTATGTTGTGAGAATGACAACACTAAACATTCTTTTTGCAAAAAGAAATATTTAGATAGATTCTTCATGATCTTCTTGGTAACTCCAAATCCAAGTATGGATAATGCTTAAAAAAAATGTTAGAGCATTCTATCATTGTCCAACAATAAACAATATAATGATTTTTTAAAATATGACAAAAGGAATCCTTCTTTGTAGTTTTCAAACATACATGGATCATATCAAGTTTTTAAAGTACAACATACTCTAAGAAACTTGGTAACGAAGCTTTGATACCAATTGTGGAAAACTAGAAGGGGGGTTGAATAGTTTTACCAATTTAAAACTTCCTTTTAAATATTTAGATTGACTTATGTCAATCTATTTGGTTGTTTATGTTGGACGTTGATAGATAAATATATAAACGTGTAATGAAATTTAAAGAGTAAGAAGCACATCACCACGACACAAGTATTTATAGTGGTTCGGCTACAAGGACACCTTCCTTGCTCCTACTCCACTCCCGAGTCACCTACCGAGAGTTCGTAAGCACTACACCAACTCCTTATGGCGGAGAAGCCTTCACAACGTCGCTTAACCTTTTTCCGGTACAAAGCTAAATACCGAGTTCCTTCACACCAAGGCGAACCACACCTAACACAACGTCGCCTACCCTTTATACGGTGCTAGGCTAACCACCGAGTTCTTTCACACCAAGGAGAACTAATCCTATCACAACGTCGCCTACCCTTTATTAGGTACTAGGCTAAGCACCTAGTTCCATTACTATGGAGCAACTACTACCCTTCACAACACAACACCTAATATCAAGGAGATCCACTCCTTGTTACAACATAATCAAGGATATCACCATCCTTGGAGATAAACAAATACTTATATGTATAACGATGCACCTCATCAATTATACGACCTAGGCATTCTTCCTAAATGCTACTTGATTTGATTCTTCGGCATCCTTCACTAATGCCTTTGACACAACGCTTGGCACCCTTCACTAATCCCTTCGTCTTGACACCTTTAGAATTCTTCACTAATGCTTTGACACGGACGATAAGCACCGTTCACTAATGCTTTTATCTTGACACTTTCGGCATCCTTCTCTAATGCCTTCAACCCAACATCTATGGAGAAAGAAAGAACTATCAACAAGAGAACCTTAGTTGTCTTGATGATGACAAAGCATGGCAACTCGTGGACTTGAGCTTGCTCGTCTTCAAGAAGTGGTGATCTCGCCTTTAAGAGGAACCTAGAGAATCACACAAAAACAAAAGACAAACTACATAGATCACTTGGATCTGAGGTTAGAGGGTTATAATACTTGAGGAAGTATGTGTGTAAAGTGGTGAGTAGAAAGGAATAAATGGCTCTCTATTTATAGAGGAAATTCTCTACTGTTCTCCGGATCTCGCGGATCCCTCCCACAAGGGATCCGGCTAGCACAAAGCTAGGGACCCGTGGGACGCTCCTCTTTGCCCATGGGTTTTTTTGGTTATGGGTCATGGGTCATGGGTTAATCCATGGTTTTCTTTCTAGATACAATGTATCTCAAGGATACAATAAACTTGGTTAAGTGGTATATATAAAACCATGGGTTATGGGTCAATACCATTTGCTAGTTTTTACCCATTTAGTATATACAGTAGAAACTCGATAAATTAATACTCGATTATTTAATAAACTCTCTAAGATAATATTTTTTGCCGGTCCCGACTCGGAGATAGGGTGCTAAAATAATAATTGACTAAAATTATAAGATAATACATTTTTGATAATTTCTTTAGACCCCATATAAAATATAAATTAATATTTCCTTATATATAGCATATTACATGAATGATTTATCAAGGTTTCTTGAAAAATGACTCAATTGTCTTTTGTTTTTTGTTGAAATCAATTTCCCCTTGAATCTCGTCTCTAATTTTCCTTAGCAAGGTAAGAACTTCTGGTGTTGTTTTCTTCTGGGTGAGTCAGAACATCTTCGACATCCATTGCATTGCGATAACCCAACTCTTTGATCAAATTCTGGAGTTCTTGAGTGCTTTCACCACCTTCATCTGAGTTCTCAAAAGTCATGTTATCTGTTGATCGAAGTTTACAATGACGAAAACAGTTCGAAATTGTATTTGCACGAACATCCATAGTCCATGCCGAAATTGCAAGATTCATTGCATCTAATACATTTATTTTTTTGGATTTTGTTGCATCTAATACATTTATTTTCTTTCAAATTGGGCCGTTCATTTGATATACATGCATTGTATACAATAATTAAGTGGAAGCTTGAAAGGTGTTCGTAAACTAAGTATTCTACTATAAATTAATAAAATATTAATTAATATATAAATTAATAATTATTAATTTATCGATTAATTAATAACTCTTTTAATTAATAAATTTTGGTGGTCCCAAGTGTATTATATTAAAGAGTTTCTACTGTACTTGTTTTTACCCATTTTAGTATATATATACTTATTTTTACCCATTTTAGTATACTTAGTTTAAGTATATGCTAACCCAATATGTAAACACTAGTTGTTGTACATATGTATCTAAATCATAAAATTACTTATACTTGTTTTAGTGTTTTATGTGAAAACGCTAGTGTGTTAGGAAACTAATGACTCAAACTATTTACGTATTCTATTTGTTTCATTAAAATGATTTTACGTTTGTTATCAACAAAACATTAGAAGATCGTAAAATATAAATAAACGTTTTTACGGGTTATTTGTATTAACACACTACGCGGAATATAATGCTTAACCAAAAGAAGAAGAACAGAAATCACTAAACACCTCAATTATATTAATAACGTATACTCTGAATAGTATTAGGGTTTTACAACCTTAAAGTGTATCGACCTTAGATATATCAAAACACACGTATATCTAATCTAACCTAGGACCTCCTTTTATAGGCTAAGGAGTCCTATACAATATACAATACGTAACCTACAAGATAAATATCTTTTCCATATTTATCTAATACAAAATATTAAACCGACTAAACAGACTAGCAGTGATTACAATATATTAGCCGTAGTTATATAATACTACTAGCCGTGGTTTAATTCCAGCTGTGGATTCCTTCTTCTAGCCATGGTTTCTTTTGCTCTAGTCGTGGTTCCATACTTAGAGTAATGATAATGAATCGTCTTGGTCAACTTCTAAGGAATTTCAGAAGGAAATTGACCGAAAACTACATATTGCCCAACCAAAATACCCTTTCAAAACTTAATGAAGTCCCGGAGAAGTATAGTGCAATTATAAAAGCTGAAGATTGGGTAAATTTTGTAAACTACACTACCACCGAGGAATACAAGGTGTTAATTATTCATTTTATTCAAGTTCAAATATCATCACATTTGATGTTTCCGTATATATTAGTTGTATACTATCGGCATTACTACATCTAAACACCTTTTTATTTTGTGTTGCAAGGTGAAATCGTTGCATCTAAAGTGGCGTTCCAAGTCCATTTATCGAGATAGAATGGGACGAGGTGGATACGCCCGTGTGATGGATAAAATGGTAACATTAAACATTAAACATTTGCATTTAATAGCATCATACTTTCGTTTATATTGGTTTATCTTACAAGTGTATGTATTTGATGTTTATAAGATCGAGAATAAAGAAATTGAACCAGATGAAGAACCACCGCGTGGTACAGCGTGGTTGAAAGGAAGGGTGAATAAAGACGGAGAATTTCACGATGATGATATCGAGCAGTTGGACAAAAATTGTAAGTTTGACCCATTTTATGATTATGTTTATTGTTAGTTATAAGTTAATCACGATAGTGTATTAGTTAAAGGCGATAGTGTATTAGTTAAAGCTGTTAGTTATTAATTAATATCGTTAGTTATAAGTTAATACGTTATTTATAATTTGATCTTGGTAGAATTAAATAACCTATTTCCCATATTGTGTGTGCAGAAGAGACGGAGGAGAAGATCAAACAAGGAACCTTGAAGCTTGATCATGGCACCGATGCTATGACATTTGTATTAGGTAAGGAAAAGGGAGGATATGCGAGAGAGTGGGAGGTGGAGTAACCTACAAGAGGTATTTTGATCGCCTCGAATCGACAAGCATCCGATGAAAGAGTGGTGTCACTTCAAAGTGAACTTGATAATGAGAGGCGCCAACGTCAAGAAAAAGAGGCGGTAATACATGATTTGATGAAACAATTGGTTGCACAAAGGGGATAATGGGGTCAACTTCAACTCCATTGATGAAACGGAAGTAAGACATAAGAAAGTAACATTCCATCTTTTTTACCCTTTTAAATCTTCTGCAGTCTTCTTAAACAATTTATATTTCGGGTGTCTCCGTGAACATTAATCTTTTAAATAGTAGTCTTGATGAGGATGCGGAACACGTGTTCTTTGGACGTGAGAAAGTTGCTAGCATTGAGAAGTCTAATGGACTTGCAACTTTGGAAAAGGAAATTCAAATAAGTGTAAGTAATAAATCACCCCACAGGATTTTGAATTCTACATACATGTATTATTTACCATGTATTATACATATAGGAAAGCTATTAAACTGTCGCATCAAAGAAATCGACTAGATCAAAACGAAAGGATTCTTCACGCCAACTTTCGGATCACAAGAACAGAGTCTCCATTAACAAGATTACCACAAGTATGTATTTAAAAATTTTCATATGTTCTTTAGTTTAATTAATTATCGATACATATATACATGCAACAAATTATCTTTTAGGTAATTAGTGCGGACTGTGGCACTTAAAGAAATCAACTATTATTGCGGAGGTACCGTGTAGAAAGCGATGGAAAACAAATGCTTCATAACAAACCACTCCCAAAGGATTGCTACAGAGTGTCTATTGAAAAATCTTTAGTGGATGCGTGCATACCGGATGTAGGAAGTAATGGTCTCAAGCAGTTAAGGATGCGAGGGTGGTTTTATGCATGGCCAAAGGATCAAGTGGTTTTCGATGAAAAGGTACATAGATGCATGTGTTTTATAAACCTACATATATCATTCTTCATATTTAATTGATGTTTGATACCCGCTTTTGTTTCCTACAGTAACACCACCAAGTACCATAAAAGCGATTGGTGAGAACAGAATCGCACCTAAATTACATCTGGCACTACGTCTCTAGTCATACCATGCAAAGGAAGCTAAGAAGATCAAGAGTCAAGTCGTTAAATTATTGAGAATTTTATAATGTACGACATTACAATTTTATATACATTCCAATTTTATTGTATTTGAATATATTTTGAATATATTTTTATATATTAGAATTTGTTTTGATATATATTGATTTCTAATATGTGACTAAAAGATTCATATAGTCACAATTATTAACACTTTTTGTCACAGCTTGCTTAATTCGATGCGTGACTAAATGTTAGAAAGCGCCACAAAAACATAAAATTAATGTGGCCATTGGATGAGCAATAGTCACACAAAACACACATTTCTTCACTTAAAACACCATATGGTCACACTTATTAACACTTTTGGCCACTTTATGCTTAATTTGTATGTGACTAAATGTTAGAAAAGGCCACACAAACATAAAATTCATGTGGCCATTGGATGATCAATAGTCACACAAAACACACATTTCTTCACTTAAAACACCATATGGTCACACTTCTTAACACTTTTAGCCACTTTATGGTTAATTGCATGTGACTAAATACCCAAAAGAAACATGCTTTGTGTGACTAAATGTTAGAAAAGGCCACACAAACATAAAACTCATGTGGCCATTGGATGAGCAATAGTCACACAAAACACGCATTTCTTCACTTAAAACACCATATGGTCACACTTATTAACACTTTTGGCCACTTTATGATTAATTGGATGTGACTAAATACCCAAAAGAAACGTGCTTTGTGTGACTAAATGTTAGAAAAGGCCACACAAACATAAAATTCATGTGGCCATTGGATGATCAATAGTCACACAAACACACATTTCTTCACTTGAAACACCATATGGTCACACTTATTAACACTTTTGGCCACTTTATGATTAATTGTATGTGACTAAATACCAAAAGAAACATGCTTTGTGTGACTAAATGTTAGAAAAGGCCACACAAACATAAAATCAAGTGGCCATTGGATGATCAATAGTCACACAAAACACACATTGCTTCACTTAAAACACCATATGGTCACACTTATTAACACTTTTAGCCACTTTATGGTTAATTGCATGTGACTAAATACCCAAAGAAACATGCTTTGTGTGACTAAATGTTAGAAAAGGCCACACAAACATAAAATTCATGTGGCCATTGGATGAGCAATAGTCACACAAAACACACATTTCTTCACTTAAAACACCATATGGTCACACTTATTAACACTTTTGGCCACTTTATGATTAATTGGATGTGACTAAATACCCAAAGAAGCGTGCTTTGTGTGACTAAATGTTAGAAAAGGCCACACAAACATAAAATTCAAGTGGCCATTGGATGATCAATAGTCACACAAAACACACATTTCTTCACTTAAAACACCATATGGTCACACTTATTAACACTTTTAGCCACTTTATGGTTAATTGTATGTGACTAAATACCCAAAACAAACATGATTTGTGTGACTAAATGTTAGAAAAGGCCACACAAACATAAAATTCATGTGGCCATTGGATGATCAATAGTCACACAAAAGACACCTTTCTTCACTTGAAACACCATATGGTCACACTTATTAACACTTTTAGCCACTTTATGATTAATTGTATGTGACTAAATACCCAAAACAAACATGCTTTGTGTGACTAAATGATAGAAAAGGCCACACAAACATAAAATTCAAGTGGCCATTGGATGATCAATAGTCACACAAAAGACATATTTCTTCACCTTAAACAACATATGGTCACACTTATTAACACTTTTTGCCACTTTATGCTTAATTGTATGTGACTAAATACCCAAAACAAACATGCTTTGTGTGACTATACAGTGTTTATGGTCACTAATACAGATTAATCCAACAAAATTTGTACCTAATTAGTCACACATGTTACGGTTTTGGTTACTCTTTTGCAATAGAGACTAAAAAAAAGTCAAACACGTGACCATAGGGTACCTATGGTCGCGCGACCTTTAGTCACACACGGCCGAAAAAACATGTGTGACTATATGTATATCGTCACACATATTCGGTGTGGCCAAATCCACTTTTTGTTCTAGTGTTATCAGAATTCAAAATCTTCTCAAACTTCCTTTGCGTTTTTTGATTCAGATAAGTAATCCACAACTTTAGATCTATCAGCCATCCTCTTCAGTCTTCCTTGAGGTTTTGCTTTTAGTGCCAAAGAACCCTGTAGATCTGCTATCTTCTCAATCTTCTAAAACAGTTGATCAATCATAGGATTAGTGGGCTTAGTCCCTTGTGGAGCAAGTTTAGCTTCAAGCATCTTTTTGGCAACATTCTTTGATAATGGATAATCCTTATCAATGAACATAAAGAACTTCTCTTTTGTAGTTTGCACATCATGAACTCTGCAAGGTTGATACAACATCCAATCCACCACCTCACAGTCATTCCAAAATTCATCATCTGGGTTAGGCTGGCACAAATTCTTCATAGAAGTCCATACAAACTTAGCTAACACTCCAGTTGGTCCATACTTCCCATATCTAAACTCCAATACTTTCCATAACTGTTCCATATTAGCCATTCTCAAACCAAACAACAAACATCCAAAATTAAAGTAAGTAGTCTTCCATCCATCACCCCTTGTAATTTCAATTATCTCTCTCTCATTAGTTGTGATGATCTGCAAGTCTTCAATAGGATGAATGGCTCTTAATGGAGTAGGATTGATAGGCTCAGGTTTGTCACACTCCAAAAGATATTGGTTCACTCTCTCTTCTTTCTCCATTTCCTCATCTACCCTCTGCTTCTTAGAACTAGATTCCTCATGAAATCCAGCTTTTCTCTTTTGTTTATTCTTTAACCACTTAGCTTCTTTTTCAGAGTTCATAGGAAGAAAATCTTCATGTATTCTCATACATCTCTGATAAATCTCTTCAACCCTCTCATATGTACACTTTCTTAAATCTTCTCCAATATACATGTCCATGTTCCTGATAATCTTCATCATTTGATTTCTCATTTGACTCTTTGTAGGAGGTTTCTTCCTTTTGACTTGCCTTTTCCCTTGGCTTATCTTCCTTGCCCTTTCAGCCAACACCTTAGCCCTCTCATCAATAGATAACAGTTCCCATTCTTGAGTAGTATATTCAGTTTTTAATATTTCAGAGGCTTGAAAAACAAATTGTTGATCATTCCATTCTGCTATCAATTTCTGAGTAGCTTCTTCATCTTCTTTCTTTTGCTTTTCTCTTGCTGCTAGAGCTTCGTCATCCTCCTTTTCTTGCAATTCTTTTGAGAATAATGCATCATAATCAATTTGCTCTTTCCTATTCTTAAACTTCAATTCAGGCTCAACAATACCTTTCCCCTTTCCAAGGTAAAACCACCTTCCAAAGCTGCTTTCATCCATGAATAATAGGCACCACACAACATATAAACATCTTCCATAAAGATTAGAATAAGTAAAACAAATTAAATATGCATAAAAACCCAAAAAATCGTTTTTGAAAACCTCTGTCAGCAGCCAACTTCGATAGCCTGTAACTTTTGATTGAGAGCTCAGATTGACAATCCATCCGGTGAAAAGTTAGATGGCTATATAGAGACGCTCTAGTAAAAATTGTGGCATGATCCAACGATTCAAGCAAAAAGTTATCGACGTTAGAAAACAGTGCTGCAGAAGCTTTTGCGAAAATTTCCAGATTCGAATTTTTTCCATCTTTCGCCATTCTTCGACCAATAAAACCTTTTGAATCCCAAGGTAACGAGCTCCCCAAGCTCTGATACCACTTGTTGATCCCAGTTGAGCAAACGATCCTTAATAGAAACTGACTTAACAATAACCTGTTAAACACTACGCGGAATATAATGCTTAACCTTAAGAAGAAGAAAAACAGAAATCACTAAACACCTCAATTATATTAATAACGAATACTCTGAATAGTATTAGGGTTTTACAACCTTGAAGTGTATCAACCTTAGATATATCAAAACACACGTATATCTAATCTAACCTAGGACCTCCTTTTATAGGCTAAGGAGTCCTATACAATATACAATACGTAACCTACAAGATAAATATATTTTCCATATTTATCTAATACAAAATATTAAACCGACTAAACAGACTAGCAGTGATTACAATATATTAGCCGTGGTTATATAATACTACTAGCCGTGGTTTAATTCCAGCAGTGGATTTCTTCTTCTAGCCGTGGTTTCTTTTGCTCTAGCCGTGGTTCCATACTTAGAGTAATTCCATTCAGTGGAACCTAAAACCCAACATAGAGTGCTCAAGCTGTAATGTCAAATATCTTAGGATAAACATGCTGGAATCACAAAAAAAGGTGCTAGAGACAAGAGTAAGGATGCTGGAGGCAAGACTTGAAATGGCAAGGATTCCTGACGACCACGACCACGCATGTCAGTCGGATGCAATACTCCATGAGCTGTTAGGTGACGTGAAAAATCTTCGTATGTAGTAGTGTTGTTGTTTGTTGTTGTTGTTGTTGTTGTTGTTGGAATAATACGTATGTTTCACTTATTACTATGTACCTTTCAAGTTGACCTTGTTCTAAGTTAACCATATTATGGTTTCCAAACACCCCTTTTCCAATACTAAATTACATATGAATAAAGAAACAACTTGACAACAAAACGAAACAGATCAAACAAAACAACTCGGCAAGCAAACGAAACAACTCAAACGATACACACGACATAGACCATAACAAACATCGCCCATTCAAATTTTTTCCTGCTACTTCCCGCTCTGCTAGAACTGCACCATCTTTTCCCTTCCTTTGCTTGACTTAACTGCTCAAACAATGCTTCAAGATTTGTTACCCTATTTCCCGCATTATCAAATGTGTAATCGAACGCGCTTTCTCCAGCTCCATCTTTTTCCTTCCTATGCTTGACGAACTGTTCAAACATAGCTTCAGCTTCCAACGTGTTTTCTCCTCCAACACCATTAGCTTCACAGTTCAAATACACCCTGTAGAATGGTTGTTTCCATAACCATTCCAGAATCCGGTCTCTTATCAATGGGTCTATGTTCTTATAAGAACCATATTCATCATAAATATCTGACCCATACGTATCAAGAACTCGAGTAAAGAGATATATCGACTATAAAACCAGTGACCACTCCTTTTCCGGCGTATAATCAGCCATTATATTGTTGCGTGTGTTTTGTGGGAATTGACGATTGGGTTATTTATGTTTTGCCGGGATATATAAGGAAAGCTTTGAGGGATATATAAAGTTGCAATTTGGCGGAAAAAATAATGGCGGGAAACTATTAGCGGTAATATTTTGCCGGTAAAAATATTGGCGGGAAACTATTAGCAAACGAAATATATATAATTTTTAAATAAAATGCAGTAAATTTATTAAAAAAACAAAATTAAAAAAAAGCACACACACTTTGGTACGACATTGTCGTCCCAAAGTGTTTTTATTATAAATATAATGTAGTAAATTTATTAAAAAGACAAAAAAAAATCACTTTGGCATGACATTGTCGTCCCAAAGTATTTGGCGGGACTCAATATCTTGGCGGGATATTTTATTTCATAAAAATATAATAAATTTATTAAAAAATAAAAAAAATAAAACAATTAAAAAATAAAATTGGCACGATATTATCGTCCCAAATTGCACAAAATTAAAGTTTTTTTTTTTACTGTCATTTTGGTTGAAAGTTGGTGGGTCTAGGCTGCAGTTTGGGACGACATTTTCGACCCAAAATATTTGGCCGTCCCAAAAATCACATTTTGGTGTAGTGTTTTATTAATTTTTATGGAAGTTTAACTATATTTTTGGGATTCTATTTGTAGTTTTGAATCTAAGATTTTCGTCTATGAACCTTCGGACTTTAAAAACGATATTCACTATATTAAGTTTCAAACCTTACTCGCACCGTCGCACGTCCATATATTCTATTTTTTTTTATATGTTTAGATTCATGCAGTTTCGTTTTATCGAGGTTGGTGTCTATGCACCAAACACATTAACGGGCACAAGCCAGCACATACAAACATTTGGTGTGTCAACATAGTTTGGTTGTTGCCTGCCCGCACAACATTAACAAAGAAAAAATGCAAATTGTTAAATTATATCCAAAAAGCGTATTACAATAAACATTTATAATTTAACACAAACCATAATTCCTCCATTATCAAGAAAACACCTTGCAATCCTAGGGGGCGTTTGGTTGGAGTAATTTGAAATTCCGGAATTTTAAATTCTAGAAATTTTAAATTTTGAGAATTTAAAATTTAATTTAAAATACCTTCGCATGTTTGGTTGTAAATTTATAAATATATTTTTATTTTTAATATAAATTTCATAAATATTCTTTAAAAGTTTATAAAAAAGTTATAAAAATGTTTATAAAAATTTATATAAAAGTTTATAAAAAAGTTTTATAAAAATTTATAAGAAATTTATAAAAATTTATAAAAAAGAAAAGTTTATAAAAATAGTTTATAAAAATTGATAAAAGAAGTTTATAAAAATTTATAAAAAGTTTATAAAAAGTTATAAAAAAGTTTATAAAGAAATTTTAAATTCTTGAAAATTTAAAATTTTGAATTTAAAATACCTTCAGCATGTTTGGTTGTGAATTTATAAATATATTTTTTATTTTTTTAATATAAATTTCATAAATATTCTTTAAAAGTTTATAAAAAAAGGTTATAAAAAGGTTTATAAAAATTTATATAAAAGTTTATAAAAATTTATAAAAAGTTTATAAAAAATATATAAAAATTTATAAGAAATTTATAAAAATTTATAAAAAAGAAAAGTTTATAAAAATAGTTTATAAAAAAGTTTATAGAAATTGATAAAAGAAGTTTATAAAAATTTATAAAAACAGTTTATAAAAAATTATAAAAAAGTTTATAAAAATTTATAAAAAGGTTTATAAAAAGTTTTATAAAAATTTTATTAGAAATTTATAAAAAATTATAAAATTAAAAGTTTATAAAAAAAGTTTATAAAAATTGATAAAAGAAGTTTATAAAAATTTATAAAAAGTTTATAAAAAATTATAAAAAAAGTTTATAAAAATTTATAAAAAGTTTATAAATAAAATTTATAAAAAATTATAAAAAGTTTATAATTTTTTTTCATATATATTCTATTTAAAAGTTTATAAAAACAATAAAAAAAGTTTATAATTTTTTTTCAAGTAAATTAAATTCCTCACTTTTGGTGCATTATAATTTCTCCATTTTAATTCATAATTCTAAATTATTTCAAAGACCTCCATTTAAGTTACTAAACATGATATTTCAAGGCAATTGAAATGCAAATTCCCCCAATATACTCCAATTTACTCCAACCAAACGCCCCCTAAGGACCATGAAAATTTTCTCATCTAAGAACACGATTAAATGCTTGATTTACTTTGGAGTGTGTTTAGTTTCTGCAAAAAGGTCTCGTTTTCCATTTTCATTTAAGCAAAGGCATCACAAAGGGTAATCGTTCTTTTGTTTTAAGTATTGTTAGTAGTTTTGTTGTTCGATTTAAACAATATATTTTGTTTAAACCATAGCCATTAAAGAAGAAAACTAACGCGAGTATAGACTCTCAGTGACAAGTATTACTTGTGGAAAAAAGTTGTTACGACGAACAAAGGAGATTCGCCCCAGCAGACAAAATACAACACTTCAAAGTTCGAAGATAATAGATATCCAAGGGTTTCTGTTAGCTTGTCGATAGATTTGTTATAAAAGACAGTCAGACAGGTTGCAACCACAAACATAGATGTCTAGCAAAATTAAACTGCTACCAAGAGCATTGGAAAGTTGGTGTTTTTTTAGATCTACTGTGAATATAAGCAACATTGAAGATAGGCACACGAAGTAAAATAGTAACCAAAGATAGTTATTAACAAGAAAAGGAACCAGCCAAGTACAATAAATTACCTTATCACCTCTGAAACTTAAGAACACTGTCATATTGGTACATCTTTTGAACATATGATTGTGAATTATGCGCCATTGAAGGTTTGCTTTAATGATCATCTTAAACCTCATCTTTGTTACGAAAAAATTCTACAAAATAATTGCAACATAAATTAAGAGTCAGATTAAACAAAACATAAGATTTTTATATCCAAAATATATACTTGCAAAAACAAAATCAGAACATTCAGAAACCAACCTGTTTAACTATTTGTAAAAAAACAAACAGAAAAGGTATTATTAGCTTATTTTTAGTACATAGCATAGCCCAATCACGTTAATATTAATAGCTTATTTTTTTAGAGTAGAGCATTCATTCGGAAGACAATTTGAAAATGTATTATGAGAATGCGCATTTAGAACACATTAAACATTACTTTGTTTAGAGGAAAAGTGGGTTTAGAGAAAGGAAGGCATTTTAGTTACAACCCCAAAGCATATAAAACAAGTAAACAACACAGTAGTAATTTGAGATTTTATTTTCTAAATGGCCCTAATTAATCTAGAAAACAAATTTACATGTTTGCATTAAACTTTTAACAGGCCAGTGTTCACTTAACACTTAGGCTATGCGCAATGGACCGGTCATCACTCGATCGGTTGCGTCGGTTGAGGCCGGTCCTCCCTTTGTGGAGGTGTCGGTCGTGTTCGGTTGTGGAGGAAAGAGACCCAAACTCGGTTGGCTTGACAACCGAGTATAAACAACACTTTACCATTTTTTTTTCTTTCAAAACTTTACCACTTTTACAACATTATAAATACCAACCTCAAACACATTTTTAAACACACAATTTCAAACACAATTCAAACAACTTCTTCAATAATCATCATATCACAAAGAAAACTCCCAACTCAAAACCGCACGATCCCGACTTCCCCAAAATTCCCGAACTTGAATTTCTCACCGGATCCACCGCTTCAATTAACCGGTTTAACACCACCACAAAATCGGATGTTCGTTTTTCAAGCGACGTTTTGATTATCAAACACGACTACCACAACCCAACCTTAATCAAAACCCATTTACGTCAATCGTCCATATTTCCCACCGGTCGTCCGAGTATCAATCAAAACCAAGCACCAAGCGGTTCGTCATATCATCCTAACATGGATTTATCACAATCTTCCCAACATAATCAATCGCTTTCACCGCTTGATGTTAATCTTGATATGGATTATGAGTATTTTATGGAATTCCCTCCGCTCAATGCTTCACGCCTCAACAATACCCGACTCAAGATGCTTCGATGGGACAAGGTTCGGGCACGGTTCATACCACGGTTCTATTCGTGTTGAAGACGATGTCAAGAGACGCCACCCACAAATCAAAGAAGGTTACAAACGGGCTACAAAGGGGAAGGGCAAGGGCAAGAATGTTGCAACCGCACCCGCCGTACCATGGACAAAAACTAAGAAGTCGCGCTTTGTAGAGCTTGGGTACATGTGTCGAAAAATTGGAAAGAGGAACTCTATCAACCGGAGTGGGTTTTGGGATGAGGTGATAGCGATTTTGAAAGTGAACCGGTTCAACAAGAACCTACGACTCCATAACGACCAAATGGAAGGGTAGGATTCGTTCAGGGTTGGTTTCTTTTGTGCAATTATGGATAATATCAAGGATAATCACGAAAGCGGTGAGAATGACGAAGACGACTATGAAAAGGCTTGTAACTAATACCGTGTGCTTCACAAGCATGAGTTTACATTCAAGGAGTGTTGGAAAGTTTTGAGAGGGCATTCTCGCTTGGAAAACTGCTGAGATGCCTAATTTCACCAAGACTAGCTCAAGAAATCCAAAACTTCGGAAACCACCTCGGGTCAACAAAGGTCCTTTTCATCCCCAAGACGTGGATGATTCAAGAAGAGACTAGAGAATCACGACCAAAAGGTCGGACGCGACCAAGAAGAAATCACACGAGGCACCCGCTTCATTTGTTACTATTATGGCCAAGAACTTTTCAAGATCAAAAGTTCAAATAAGGAAAACCAAGAATATGGAAGCGGAATACATAAAGTTGAAGAAGAGATGGAGCTTGCAGAGGCAAGGCAAGGCGAAGAGTTAAAAGGGAGAAACTTGAGCTCCAACGTCGCAGCCTTGCAATGGCAAAGACAATCAACCCGGACGCAAGATTTAATTTTCTACAACACACCTCTCGACCCAAATATGCCCGCACGACAACTACAAGAACTTGAACAACTTAAGGCCTCAATCAAAGAACGCTACAACTTAGATTATTAAGTTGCGCTTTTAATAAGTATTGTAACGCCCACGCTTTATTACTTTAAGTTTTTAATTATTGTTGTAATGTTAAGTATTTTATTAATGAATTTAATTTTGTTTTAAAAATATTTGAATTAAAAAAAAAAAAAAAAAAAAAAAAAAAAATCTCGTGTCACAACCGTGGCAATCTGCGTCGTTTGAGAGAAATGCGATGGTGGCGATTTAACCAGTCGCCTGCAGCATAGCCTTACAACATTGTACTCAATGCTAGAATAGTTATACACACGTATGTTTTGTGCATGATAATAATTAATTTAATCAACTTAGGATCCACCGTAGAACTTTCAATGTTAATATGTTCATCATCATTTAAATTCGACATTCACTCAATTTTTATTCAAAAAAGTATTCAATCATGAAACTTATAGATGATTTCACATATATATACCTTTTTTTTAACACAAGCGTGTTAAAAATTCCGATACCACCTTTTTTTTGGGTTAAAGGGTTTCTTCGGCAAATGTATTACTCCAAAAAATGTTTAAGTACAAAGGATATGGGTGATGTCCCATATCTCAGCCGGTTACATTGGCTGTAAAGCTTACATATAACAAGACACTTCCTATCCTTTAAACAAGAAAACATTCCAGTGATACCACCTATTTCAACAATGATACAATGGTTTTTTTGCTAGTGTCTCGTACAATAAAATAAAAAATAATAGATATGGTTTTCAGCATGTGTGGCGTGGTTTTCGCTAAGGCTTACTATTTAATTTTTTCATGAACTAACAGAACTGCTTGAGTGATCAAAACTTGAAACTAACATATGAATCCTAAGTACAGGTTGACGGTGTTATGAATCGGAGAAAGGGTGTATGTAAACTTTGAGAGATATATTTCTATCTTCTAAACTATCCTATACTATACAGATGAAACATACTTATACAAACATGCAATGTCCATATGTCATGAAGTTTGGAGAAATTAATCAACTCATGAATGACAAGTCATGACAAGCTAGTTGCAAAGTAGCTACCTATAATTTTTCTTTGACGTGCACTCTAGCCTCATGTGAGAAGTAAATGAATGTGGTTGATGGGTTGCATATGATGTGATCTTTCAATGTATAAGATTTGTGTGTTCGGTCAACATCGTCATTACACCTATACTAAGAACCTTTTGATTGTGTTGTTTTATCATATAGGGATATAATAAAGTTTTCAGTTCTTGCAATGGGTTTGTTGGTGTTTATTGGTTTTCATTATCAAACATGTCCAAGTCATTCAAAACCAAGTTTATTAGAATTGTTTGTGTATCAAGTGCAACGTTAGTGGTTTCTCAAGCATGCATATTACATTGGAAAATTTAGTGCACTTGTGTGATTAGTTCACACCGGCAATGGGTTAGGAGGTAAGGTGTACATGTAAAGGTCCATGAACATCCCGACTCTAATAGTGGTTTGTATTGGTAGTGCTAGTAGAAAGTACTCACCGGTGAAAGTACCGCTTGTGGTTTCATCGATAGCGAGCAGTTTCCATCGAAGCGGTGTATCCATCGATAGTGCTATGAAAGTATCGATGAAAGCATCACGCTTGTAACAAGCCACCTATTCAAGTGGCATAACAATCTGCATAATGACCACGCTTAATTGGTCATGTAACCACTAACGGCTATAATGGGGATAATTACGAGGCAATTAATGGGCCGATTAATTCTCATAATTCCATTTGACTAGCTCAGAGTAACCTCCTATATTAGGATATTGGTTATTGTTTTAATCAAAGAACTTGTATGAGGATTGAATCAAACAAGAAGGTTTTGCAGAGAGATGGGTGGATACTTTCTAGAGAGAAAGGATGAGAAAATAAGTTGTATGATTAAGAGAAATGAAAGCACCAACCATCTCCACACGAGGAGAGGGCTATTTATAGTTTTACATATTACGCCACCCACGGATCGTGGATCGCATACATTGGGTAAAGACCGTCCGTCCTCCACGGTGTTGCTCTAAACTATTTAACTAACTAATAAAAGCATAATGAACTACAAGTCACGAGCTAACTTATGCTAGATAATATTTGGGTGACCGACTCTTTACTTATGGAATTTCTAATTCTAACAATCTCCCTAGCGGAGGTCACCCCATGTTTTACATTTCCGATCCTAGCATTCTATTCTTGACTTTGTTCTTGAATTCTTGTTCATGTTCTTTGCTCGTAAGCTCGAGACTTTGATTCTTCATTTTGTATGTTTGGATAATCCAAGTGGAGGTCTTTAACCGATCCACGGATAAAGAGTGTTGAGCCGCCTTTGAGATCATCACCATCATAAATCTCGACTCATCCTTTGTGGTGTTGGTATTATGTGATGTTGCGACTTTTGGACCGACATGCTCACATTATGGATCATGATATATTCTCATCGAGTAGCGGAAGCTTTCGTTGATTCATGATATTGCGCGAAGATAGCGAAGCATGGAGTGATAATATCGTAGTCGTTGATGCACTTATCATGATTTCTTTATAGATAAATGTGTCGAGCGAGCATGTGGCTATGGATTGACCGCTTCATTCGATCACCGCAAACGCCAGGCGCACGTGACATGACAACGCTTAATAAAGCGCACGAAAGTGTCTTTGATCACTGCTGAATTGAGGTACACGCCTACGGTTCCCCGTTGATCGAGACATGTACCGCTTGCATCGTGTATAATCAAGATTTTGATGCGTAAACCGCAAGTTCTCTCACGCAAGCGTAAGAAACCTAAAATGCCTCAAGCACGAAATCAATGAAGATCCGAGGAGTACAATGTTTCCTGGTCGTTATGTCCCAATAGCTATGCAATGGATCAATCAACGCCTAGTGATCGAGAAATTTGAACGAAAAGGGAATTGTGATTATTATAACTAAGGAAAATCCAACAAATTAAAACGCCTTAAATGCAAATTAAAGAAAATTAAAAGATAAAACCTATTAAATAAACGCTATCACTATATTTAAAGTGATGAACGTTTAAAACCTAAAACGACGCTTAAATTAAAATAACGAACGCAAAATAAAAAGTGAAACTAAATCAATATTAACCCTAAAAATATGAAAATGATGTTTTTACAAACCTAATGATATAAGAAAATATTTAGAAAAAGAAAATTATTTTTAAAACTAATTATCTAATTAAAACTATTTTAACTAATAATTAATTACCTAAAATATAAGAAAATAGGAAATTAAGCTAGAAAATAAGATTAACACTTGAAAAGTCTAAAATATCAAAATAGACTTTTCAAAACTATTTTTGTATTTTTGTGACTATTTTTCTATTTTCTAGGATTTTTAAACTATTAAAACTAATTAAATTACTAAAATTACCAAATGCACTATGAAAAATATGGAAAATTACTTTTCTACTTTTATATTTATCTAAGTCTAAGAAAATTGAAAACTTATTTTTTGAACCTTTTTCTAATTTTTGTATTAAAAGCTAATTAAAAAGATTAAAAACTAATAAAAATTAAGAAAAATAGCAAATGAAGACCAAAAATTATGAAAACTTCAAGAAAATTCTAAAATTATATTATGAATCTATGAAAATGAAAATCAACAGGTTATGTGTAAGATTAATGAGTCGCTATGAAACTATTATATGATTGCTAGAAAATAAGCAAATAAGCTACTAAGCTATCCAAACAAAGGAACAAGGCTTAAGTCTACTAAAATAAGCTACAAGCAACTAATAATCACTACTCCTACCAAGTAACAAGCTCGTAACCTTGATCTAAGCTATCGCCTATTGAGCCAAACAGTGGTTCTCGAGCCACTGTTGAGCTTATGAACCACTTATCAAAAGAGCTTGTACCAAAAACAGAGATAGCAGCCTTGTAAACCACCTAGTGACTACACTTTTGCCAAAAATCGATCCTAACTCCTAGAAATGAAGCTTATGCAACAATTTTCAAATCGCCTGCTCACACTTATGTGTGAGCAGTGGCACTTAGTAGTCAAGTTTAAGCTTATTTGAAGCCCAATTTGACCAAACCAGTTTAAACAAAAAGTGATTAATGTAATTAGACCAATTGAAATTTAAGATCCCAAAGTTTCCAACTCTAAAACTCAATAATGATTCAATGAATGATTCACAAAGTTTGTCTCAAACCGATTTTGACAGATATTGACTTTTGAAAATTACACTCAACCTTTGACCAAAATGACTTTTAATTCAATCTAGTTAACTGAATATGATGTTATAAAACTGATTATGACTACCACAAGCTAGATCTACCAATTTCAAACCAATGTGCAGATTATGACTTACTGATTTTGAGACAGATTCAGATTTAGAGCAGATCCAAATTATTCTTGACTTTTAAAGAGTGACTGCTAAACTAAATGACCTCAAATGATCTCAAAACACTAACTGAACATATAACAACTACTAACCAATGATCTATAAGCTATAACCACAGACATAACAGCTATGCCAAACACTAGTTATACTACTGTTTAATTAGAACTAACAAGCAAGTTTTGACTAGATTAATCTAAATACTCATGAACCATGATCAAAACACACTAAACATCACTAATTAATGATCAAACAAGAGATTGAATGAACAAAAATGAATCAAACTTACAAGGTGTAACCATGCTTGCCAAACCGATGAAACTAGTAACACTAGCTCAACAAACCTCTAACCTAATTATGATTCAACCCATTGCTTTCCATTTCAACCCATTTCCAAGCTCGCATCAACCTTTGACCATTTCCATTTCCATTTTGACCTTGTTTGACTTTTGTTGACCAAATGTCAAAATGATGTAAACTTGAACTTGAGCTTGTAGCAAGCTATAAGGAGCTTATATAAGCTTAGTAAACTTGAAAAGAAACTTAATGAAGTTCGCTTCAAACTTTGAGAATAAAAATTGCAACAAAGGGCTTTTACAATATGAAATGATCATATAACCGAAATTGGACCTTGAATCGATTTATATTAATCAAACAACTTAAGATAGTACAACTTAACAAAATTTAACAATTTTAACTTAAATAAAACGGTTACACTAAAACGACATTTTAAGAAATAAAATAAAACTAAAGACCGCTAACTTGCTCCAATTGCTTTTCTTTATAACCCAAAGTCTTTCTCTCTTCTATGATGAAATCCCACCATTCTTGACCCTTGGATAGCTCAAATTAATCTCAACCATTCAAATGGTGTTTTGGCGCCAATTTTCTTTTCGCCATTTGAGGTTGAGTGAGGGGCAGGGGAGCAATAAATGAAGTTTGAGGTAGTTTCAAAGCGGAGGGACATGGGAGTGTGAATGGAGGAGTGGGATGGGAGTAGCGAGTTGCGTAAAGCAAGTTGGGAGTGAGACTTATTTGGCGGTGATGGTTTTTGACCGGATGTAGGGGTTGAGTAAATGGGTGAAGGGCTCATTAAATGGCCTTCGATTGTGGTGGGAGGAGGAACAAGAAATTGGGGACGGGTATTGGAGTGATTTTGTGGATTGGGTGAAGGAGACGACTTTCGGCAAAAGTTGTGTTTGTTTGACTTGGTTGATCGACTGTGGAGTATTATAAAAGGGGTTCACAAAGCTTAGTGATGTGGGGTTCAAAAGGATAGCAAGTGTCAAAAAGGGTTTAAGTGGCTTTAATTAATCAAGGACTTGTTTGTAATTCTTCCAAACTTGAGGGTCCATTCGCCAAATCTCAAACTTGTTTCAAGGGACCAAAAGTGACACTTTCAAAAGTATAAGGACCAATGTTGCCATTTTCTCATTTTCCGTGGACTAATTTCGCCAATTTTGAAACTCGAGGACCAAAGTTGTAATTTTCTCAAACTTTTGATATTTTTCACCAAAGGACTAAATTTGACAACTTATGATTTTAAAAGGACCTTGGTGACTTTACTTTTGAAATTATGACTCGTGGACTATTTTTGACAATTTTTGAAACTGGGGACTAAACCGCAATTTTGCAAATTTGATATGTTTTTCATCCGATTTTGATATTTTTGCATTTAAACACATAAAACACCGATTTGTGATATTTTGATCATTTTGATGTGTTTCGAGTGTTTTCGATGAATTTCAGCTTTAAAAGGTATAAAATGATGAGTATTTAGACACTCATCAATCCCCACATCGAGATATTGCTAGTCCCTAGCAATGATTTGAGAAAACATAATGGATTTTAAACTCTTTACCAAAAGCCATTACTTCGAGTAGCCAAATGTTTCGCTTCAAGTAAGAACCATGGTACACCGATAACCATGTGATTTTGAGCAAACCACCGCCTTTCAACGGATTTGATTTTGTCTTTACCGTGCCGCACTTTCCGGACTAGCCAACTCTTAGATAAATTATCAAATTATCTTTGGTGAGTCGATTACCAATTATGGTTTTTCCACCGCCTTTACCACAAGCCATAATCTTGCGGGCTAGCCAACTCTTCACTTTTTAGGATATGCGAATGAGAACCATACAATTTTGGGCAAATTGCAAGCCATATAAACGGATTTGAGAAATCTTTACCAAGAGCCGCTTGCTCGGATTAGCCAATCCTTTGTCTTATAGACATGGCGGATCGATAACCAAATGAGAAAGTGTAGAACACTTACTCCAAAAAAAAATTTTGGCCAAAACGGGAATTGGGTGGTATAATTATATGATAAAATTTGAGAATCCCCCACACTTAGAAATGAATATTGCCTCAATATTCAAAGTACCCCGGTTATGCCGAAACAAAGAACGAAAAGGGAAATACTTAGGCCATTATTTAGAAAGAAGATTTTTTTTTTTTTTTTTTTTTTTTTTTTTTTGAAACATGGGCAACCCCCACACTAGGGTGGTAGAAAGAGGTGAGAAGACGAAATATGGGTGAAAACCCATATGGCATGCTATCGTTTTTGATTACCGAGTCGCTAGCTTGACTCGATCCCCGCATTCATTGGTTCATGGGGAAAGTTTGTAAGTCCGGGACAACCATGGATGGAATGTCCCTCCAAAGTAATGCTTCACCGATGACCATTCACTTTGAAATTAGGACCATCGGGTTGAGATAACTCAATGGTACCATAAGGATAAACCTTAGCGATAGTAAATGGACCGCACTAACGGGACTTGAGCTTTCCGAGAAAATCTTCAATCTTGAGTTAAAAAGAAGGACTCTATCACCAACGTTGAAAACGCGGTTTTTGATTTTTGAGTCATGAATCTTCTTTGTCTTATGTTTATAGATCAAAGAGTTCTCGTAAGCTTGATCACGGAGTTCATTTAGTTCATTCATTTGAACTTTCCTATGATCACCCGTCTCGAATGTCGAAGTTAGCATGCTTCAAGGCCCAAGATGCCTTGTGCTCGAGCTCAACCGAAGATGACATGCCTTCCGCACACCGCCAGATGGAGTGCACCCGATGGGTGTTTTGTAGGTCGTACGGAAGGCCCGTGAGAGCGCCATCTAACTTATCCGACCAAGAGGCACGGTTTTCGCCAACCGTCCTCTCCAAGATTCTTTAATCCTGTTAGAAACTTCCACTTGCCCACTTGTTGTGGGTGGTACGCAGAGGTACGGTGAGTTACACCATACTTTTGCATGACTCTTGCAAATTGGTCATTGCAGAAATGCGTACTACGATCACCGATGATGGCTCGTGGAGTTCCAAACCTAGCAAAGAGAGATTTCAAGAATTTCACCACAACTCGGCATCGTTGGTGGGTAAAGCCTTAGCTTCAACCCATTTTGACAAGTAGTCAACGCCACGAGTATGTACTTATTTCCGTGAGAAGAAGGAAATGGCCCCATAAAGTCAATGCCCCAGATGTCAAAAATCTCACACACTTGAATGGCGCTTATGGCATTTCATTCTTTGTGAGATATTCCCGTGACGCTGACAAGCGCCGATGTGTTTTGACGAATTCATGGGCATCCTTATAGATCGTGGGCCAATAGAATCCCGAATCAAACACCTTCTTGGCGGTGTAGTTGGGGCTATGATGTCCCCAAGAGGGTCCGTAATGGCAAGCCTTGAGAATGTCAACGGCTTCCCGACCATACACACATCACGGATGACTTGATCCGCACAAATCTTAAACAAGTAGGGTCGTCCTGTAAATAATGTTTCACATCCTTAAAGAATTTATTTTTCTGCTGGGACGACATCCTTTCATTAACAAAGTTACCCGCATGGTAATTTGCAAAGTCAAGAAACCATGGGGTAGAAGAATCTCCACGAAAAGAAACCATGTTGAGTGTTTCGAGAGGAAAAGTTTCATTGATTTCCTTTTTCTCAAACATATTTTGATGAGGGTTCTCTAATCTGACAGATGATCGCAGCCTGTGTTCTCGCCTCCTTTTTATCACGAATAATGATATCAAATTCTTGAAGGAGGAGAACCCAACGGAGCAATCTCGCTTTGCATCTTGTTTTGCAAAGAGATATTTGAGTGCCGAGTGATCCGTATACACCACGCATTTGGTCAAGATAAGATATGGTCGAAACTTCTCAAACGCATACACCACGCCTAATAATTCTTTTTCCGTGGTGGTGTAATGAGTCCGAGCTTCACCATAGTTTTGCTCGCGTGAGTGGATTGGCTGGAAATGTTTGGTTTTGCGTTGCCCCAAGACCGCACCGATTGCAAAATCACTTGCATCGCACATAAGCTCGAAGGGTAAATCCCAAATGGGCAACTAGAATGGGTGCTTCCGTAGCTTTTTCTTAAGTGTTTCAAAAGCTTCGATGCACTCAGAGAGAAGATGAAAGGAGCATCTTTTTCGAGAAGATGGGTCATAGGCCGAGCGATTTTAGAGAAATCTTGAATGAATCTACGATAAAACCCGCATGACCTAGAAAACCCTAACACCTTGATAAAGAGTGGGATGAGGTAATTTAGCAATGACATCAACTTTGCTCTATCAACCTCGATCCCATTCTTAGAAATCTTATGGCCAAGCACAATGCCCTTTGACCATAAAGTGGCTTTTCTCCCGCTTTAGACATAGATTGGTGTCTTCACACCGCTTTAGCATTTTGTCTAAGTGGAGAGACAAGTCCGAATGAGTCCCCAATGACCGAGAAATCATCCATAAACACCTCCATAGTTTCCGATCATGTCGTGGAAAATGGCCATCATACAACGTGGAACGTGCTCGAGCATTGCATAAGCCAAAAGGCATACGCTCAGAGGCAAACGTCCCGTATGGGCAGGTGAATGTGGTTTTCTTGATCCAACGGATCAATGGGGATCCGAAGTAACCCGAGAAACCATCAAGGAAACAATAGTACTGCTCCTCGCTAGTCTCTCAAGCATCCGTCCATGAAGGGTGAGGAAAATGGTCTTTCGGTGGCATCATTTAACTTACGATAGTCAATGCACACACGCCATCCCAGAACCAATCGAGTTGGAATCAACTCGCTTTTCTTCATTCGTGACAACAAAGAATGCCACCCTTTTTGGAACGCAATGATTGGGCTAACCCAAGGACTATCGAGATCGGGTAATCAGCCCGCATCAAGAAGTTTGAGAACCTCTTGTTTGATAACCTCGTGAATCTTAGGATTCACCCTTCTCTCGACTTTGGACCATTGGTTTAAAGTCATCCTCCATTAAGATTTTATGAGTACAAAACTCGTGGTTGATACCTTAATATCGAGAGTTTCCAAGCAATTGCTTGCTTGTGTGACTTCAAGACCTTTATGAGAGCGCTTTTCCTCCTCGCTTAATCTTTAGCAATTATGACGGTAATTTATCATCACCTCCAAGAATGCATACTCAAGATGAGGAGGTAGGTCCTTAAGTTCAACCTCGAGAAATGCTTCAGAGATGATTGTACCGATTTGATTTCAATTGTGATTTCTTTTGAGGAGTGAAGGTAATGGATCTTCATTAAGCAATTGCTCAAGATAGAGAATATCCTCCGAATCATACACACCATCAATTCCATGCGGAATTGATTCATCAACAAGAAGAAATTCATCGATCTCTTCCGTAGGAAGTCACCTCCTCAAACGGAGAGAGAGGGAAGAGTCGGCAATGATAGGTTGAGAAGATGTGGTGGAATTGGAATTCCCACTGCATTATGAAGATAACCAAGAAACTCTCGAGAGTACTCCTCGAAGCAATGTCAATTAAATCGACTCGATTAATTGATTCAAGGTCATAATTTGAGGAGTACCTCAAGTCCGATCGAGGTTAAAGGTAACACTGCTACCCACACGCAGTGATCTCTTGCTCAAATACATCGATAAGAGCACGGCCCGTCCTCAAAAACCCGCCCAACAATGAGGGGAACCCGAGGATCAAGATCGAAATCAACGACCACAAAGTCACTGGGAAATGGAACTTTCCTACTTTCACAAATACATCCTCGGCAATACCAAGAGGACGCGAGATAGAACGATCCGCAAGCTCAAGAGTCATGCGTAGGAATAAGTTCCTAAGAGACAGTTGTTTCCACATCGAATACGGCATCGATTGATGCTTGCACCAAGATCGGCAAGGGCAAAGCATTCAATCATCCCGTGAAAAACACAAGGAAGAAGAAATTTTCGGGATCTCCTAGCTTCTCGGAAGCTTTTTAACAAGACAAATTGAGCAATTCTCATTCAAAGGAGTTTTAGCCATTTCAAACAATTTTTCTTTGTTGCTCAAAGATATGTTTCGTAGTAGATGCAAACTTTGGCATTAACATGATGGCATCCGCGAAGCTTATGTCAAAGTGAAGTTCTTGGAAAATCAAAGAATTTTTCCATCCGATGACTAGCTTTCTCATGAGCTTTTGCTCATGTAACCGCGAGGATAAGGAAGAGAAGTTTTTGATTCTCAATCAGAGCAACAGGAGGTTCAAAACAACCTGTGATTGGACTTGGGTTTGGGAACCACTGAGGATGGACATTATCATACTCGGTACCTATTAGTAGGAAGTTCCTTGTCCTTTGTCGCCTTGGTTCGCTTTCCACAGAGGAGGAGGCCTGAGTCGAGGTCCATTGAGTTTTGGAAGTTCGAGGTAGTAGAATAGCGGTCCAAGATATGAAGCACCACTGGTTGTGATCGCTTTGCATCGCCTCTGATTAGCGATCGTGTTGCTAGGTAGAGTACCGAGCCCGAGGGTCGATCATTTAAAGACTTCTTGATGTCGAAAATTGGCCGACCAACAACCGATCATTTCTTCTTGGGATTTCATGAATTGTTTCAATAACTCATCGATGATGGTCCCGAGGGTAATGACGGAGGAGCCGGAGTTTGCATGGAAAATTCCGCCTCTATTGTTAGGATTAGGCCTTGATTTCGAAAATTTCGGATTATTGCCATGATAATACCCCGGGTTGAAATTTCCCGACTGGTTTCTATTGTAATTTCCTTGTTGGTGGAAATTTTGATTCTGATTCTGAAAACCGTTGTTTTGATTGAAATGACCTTGGTTTTGGAAACCTTGGTTTGGTCTGTTTTGATTCGATTACGGTTTTGGTTTTGATTGAAACCGGAGGTCCAGAGTAGTGGTTAGGACGGTGGTTCGGTCTATAGAGCACGATATTGATTGCCTCCTTGATTAGACATCCCGCCCACAAAGATTGGCTTCAAAGGGTTACCATCGGTGGCCATACAGCTATAATAAGCATGGGGCCACCACATGTAACACAGATTTCCACTTTCTTAACTTCAGCAGGAGGTGAAGTTCATGAAAAGAAACTTTCTTCCGTTGGAAAGAACCAAAGCTTGAATAGCTTCCGTGAGTTTATCAATTTTAGCATCGGTGCTAGATTGACTCACGGGCGATGAAGAAGAGAAGGACCAACACCGACTTGGGAAACAACCGCTTGCTTCGCAAAGGCGGACTTTGGACTTGTTTTCGATTATCGCCAAAGCTTTTTGACAGCTTTGTTAAGGAAATTTCCTCCCGCGGAGGAATTGAGAGAATCTTGATCGATTGACTCACCCATTGTAGAAAGTGTCGAGTTGCATCAACTCGGAGAAACCGTGGTGAGGACATTTATAAGCAATTCCTTGAAACGATCCCACGATTCATCAAGGATTCATCAAACTTCGAGTGAACTTGATGATTTCATTTTAAGACTCGTGGTCTTGGAAGGTGGATAGAATTCATTCACAAATTTCTTCACCGATCTTCCCATGTCTCTATAGACCGAGGGGTTGTTTTTCAAGCCAACCGGCTTGCCCTCAAGAGAAAACGGAATGTAAGAAGCTTAATGACCTCGTAAGGACATTCTTATACTTGATGGTAGATGCAATCTTGTTAAACCATCTTATATGAGCATGAGGATCGTCCCGCTCAAAACCGTAGAATCGATTTGAGGTTACAAGATTCAAGAACCGGTCTTGAGTTCAAAATTTTCACCACGATGGTCGGCATAACAATAGCATCTCCATACCCGCCGATGGGTGCCCGGAGAAGCTCACACAGGAATCTCATCCGCCATGATAGCGGGATGAGTGCGAGCGATCCGGATCTCGATCCGATCGATGGAGCAGAAAGTTCACGAGCACGCCTTCTTGGAATCTTGACAAGCTCACGAAATGGGCTTACAGATCTAGAAGAGCGAAAAGATACTAGAATTAACTCTAAGGAAACTCGAGTTAATGAGAGAAATGGAATTATGAAAATCTTTCGATGAGAATGAGAATTATGAAGACGCT
Organism: Chrysanthemum lavandulifolium; assembly: GCA_022545495.1. Classification (NCBI taxonomy): domain Eukaryota; kingdom Viridiplantae; phylum Streptophyta; class Magnoliopsida; order Asterales; family Asteraceae; genus Chrysanthemum; species Chrysanthemum lavandulifolium. Next base: position 246,691,426 of record CM040239.1, read on the forward strand.
TTGTAAAAATGGTGGTGAGAAGAATCTTTATGGGTTTTACGCTTTCAAACGTCGATATCACAACAAAATCAATTAACACAAAATCGAGGCAAAACAACAAAGTGAACTTTACCAATAATCCAAGATGAATGGCTTTTTGAAAAAGGTACACCAATCACAATGGACACAAAGGCAAGTTTTATATCTTTAGTTCGAACTTATTATGGTCGCACCCAGCTAGGTAGTGCACCGCCTTGGTTTTCGTGGTAATCTTTTAAGTTGTTAATTATTAGAGAAAACGACTTATTCTTTTGTATTTTTTTTTGATACATATATAGAAACAAAAGAGAAAATATTTTGTGTTTTATACGCTTTTTGTTTTGGGTTTTGGATTTTTAGAAAGATATGGATATATATATATACAAAGATGGATGATATAAACAAAGAGTGAGGATTCAAACAACTAATCTGCTAAACGGAGATAAATCAAGACAACCTCAAGCGTGGCGCGCTAAAATTTTGATTTGCTAAGTTCTCAACAAGTCTAAGAAGACCTAAAACCGCTCAACAACCAATGCAATTAAGATCCGAGGAGTACAATGTTTCCGGTCGTTATGTCCCAAATGAGCTATGCATGGATCAATCAACGCCTAGTGATCGAGAAATTTGAACGAAAAAGGAATTGTGATTATTATAACTAAGGAAAATCCAACAAATTAAAAACGCCTTAAATGCAAATTAAAGAAAATTAAAAGATAAAACCTATTAAATAAACGCTATCACTATATTTAAAGTGATGAACGTTTAAAACCTAAAACGACGCTTAAATTAAAATAACGTAGCGCGCAAAATAAAAAGTGAAACTAAATCAATATTAACCCTAAAAATATGAAAATGATGTTTTTACAAACCTAATGATATAAGAAAATATTTAGAAAAAGAAAATTATTTTTAAAACTAATTATCTAATTAAAAACTATTTTTAACTAATAATTAATTACCTAAAATATAAGAAAATAGGAAATTAAGCTAGAAAAATAAGATTAACACTTGGAAAAGTCTAAAATATCAAAATAGACTTTTCAAAACTATTTTTGTATTTTTGTGACTATTTTTCTATTTTCTAGGATTTTTAAACTATTAAAAACTAATTAAATTACTAAAAATTACCAAATGCACTATGAAAAATATGGAAAATTACTTTTTCTACTTTTTATATTTATCTAAGTCTAAGAAAATTGAAAACTTATTTTTTTGAACCTTTTTCTAATTTTTTGTATTAAAAGCTATTTAAAATGATTAAAACTAAGTTAAATTAAGAAAAATAGCAAATGAAGAGAAAATTATGAAAACTTCAAGAAAATTCTAAAATTATATTATGAATCTATGAAAATGAAAAATCAACAGGTTATGTGTAAGATTAATGAGTCGCTATGAAACTATTATATGATTAAGCTAGAAAATAAGCAAATAAGCTACTAAGCTATCCAAACAAAGGAACAAGGCTTAAGTCTACTAAAATAAGCTACAAGCAACTAATAATCACTACTCCTACCAAGTAACAAGCTCGTAACCTTGATCTAAGCTTATCGCTTATTGAGCCAAACAATGGTTCCGAGCCACTGTTTGAGCTTATGAACCAAACTTATCAAAAGAGCTTGTACCAAAAAAGAGATAGCGTGCCTTGTAAACCACCTAGTCGACTACACTTTGCCAAAAATCAGATCCTAACTCCTAGAAATGAAGCTTATGCAACACTTAAATCACTGCTCACACTTATGTGTGAGCAGGCACTAGTAGTCAAGTTTAAGCTTATTTGAAGCCCATTTGACCAAACCGTTTAAACAAAAAGTGATTAATGAATTAGACCAATTGAAATTTAAGATCCCAAAGTTTCCAACTCTAAAACTCAATAATGATTCAATGAATGATTCACAAAGTTTGTCTCAAACCGATTTTGACAGATATTGACTTTTGAAAATTACACTCAACCTTTGACCAAAATGACTTTTAATTCAATCTAGTTAATCAATATGATGTTATAAACCGATTATGACTACCACAAGCTAGATCTACCAATTTCAAACCAATGTGCGATTATGACTTCATCGATTTTGAGATGATTTGATTTAGAGCAGATCCAAATTATTCTTGACTTTTAAAGAGGATCGCTAAACTAAATGACCTCAAATGATCTCAAAACACTAACTGAACATATAACAACTACTAACCAATGATCTATAAGCTATAACCACAGACATAACAGCTATGCCAAACACTAGTTATACTACTGTTTAATGAACTAACAAGCAGCTAATGATCAAATTAAGCTGAACAATCACAATCACAGATTAAACACTACTAATTAAGACTAATTAACAGATCAAACAGTAGATTAATGAGCAAAATCACCTATCAAACTTACAAGTCGCCTTAACCACTGCGGCTTGGCTGATGAAACAAGTAACACTAGCCTAACAAATACCAACCTAATTATAATTCAACCCGCCCATTTCCGAATCAACCCAAATCCAGCTCGCATCAACCTTTGACCATTTCCATTTCCATTTTAAGCTTAAGTTGACTTTGGTTGACCAAAATTCAAAATGATTAAAACTTAAACTTGAGCTTATAAAGCTATAAGGAGCTTGTATAAGCTTAAGTAAACGAGAAAGAAACTTAATGAAGTTTGGCTTCAAGACTTTGAGAATAAAAATTTCAACAAGGCTTTTACAATATGAAATGATCATATAACCGAAATTGGACCTTGAAATCGATTTATATTAATCAAACAACTTAGGATAGTACAACTTAACAAAATTTAACAATATTACAACTTAAATGAAACGTTCAACTAAAAACGACATTTTACTAAATTTTATAAAACTAAAACTGCCTCACTTCCTCTTTTGCTTTTCTTTATACCCAATCTCCTCTCTCTTCTATGATGAAATCCCACCATTCTTGACCCTTGGATAGCCTTGAAATAATCTCAACCATTCAAATGGTGTTTTGCCAATTTTCTTTTCGCCAATTGAGGTTGAGTGAGGGGGGGGCATTAAATGAAGTTTGGAGGTTTGCAGGTGGAGGGACATGGGAGAGTGAAATGGAGGAGTGGGATGGGGTAGTAGCCTGTTGCAGAAAGCAGTTGGGAGTGGAGACTTATTTGGCGGGTGATGGTTTTTGACCAGATGTAGGGGTTGAGTAAATGGGTGAAGGGCTCATTAAATGGCCTTTGGATTGTGGTGGAGGAGGAGGGAACAAGAAATGAGCTGGGGGGATGGGTATTGGAGTGATTTCAGGGATGGTGGGTGAAGGAGACGACTTTGGCGGCAAAAGGTGTGTTTGTTTGACTTGGTTGACTGACCAGGTGGAGTATTATAAAAAGGGGGTTCACAAAGCTTAGTGACAGGGGGTTCAAAAGGATAGGCAGGTCAAAAAGGGTTTAAGGGCTTTAATTAATCAAGGACTTGTTTGTAATTCTTCAAACTTGAGGGTCCATTCTCGCCAAATCTCAAAGTTGTTTCAAGGGACCATTAATGACAAGTTTCAAAAGTATAAGGGCCAATGTTGCCATTTTCTAATTTTCCAGGACTAATTTCGCCAATTTTGAAACTCGAGGACTAAAGTTGTAATTTCTCAATCTTTTGATATTTTTCACCAAAGGACTAAATTTAACAACTTATGATTTAAAAGGACCTTTGGTGACTTTTCTTTGAAATTTTGACTGTGGACTATTTTTGACAATTTTTGAAACTTGGGGACTAAAGCGCAATTTTGCAAATTTGATACGTTTTTCATCCGATTTTGATATTTTGCATTTAAAACACATAAAACACCGATTTGTGATATTTTGATCATTTTGATGTGTTTCGAGTGTTTTCGGATGATTTTGCAGTTTAAAGGTATAAAATGATGAGTATTTGGACACTCATCAAATTTCTTAATGAGGTTTCGCAATTGCTCTAGTTGTTCTCGAACCTAACGTCTCAAAGAAGACAACACAGAGTGAGTGAACCGGTAATTGAGATTCACCGATTGATAAAAGATATTTGATAAACAATCGTGTATCGCTCAATAGAAATTGTTTTTGCAATACAACGAAGGTTTTAATGAAAATCAATTATCAATCATAAACACCTTTTATACTGAAATATTAGTACACAGTCGATGTGCTAAAGTGATGAGTGTGTAAATACTCATCATTTTTAGTCAAATCTGAACTGCAAAACGTTTAAAAATGCTCAGAAATGCATCAAAATACTGAAAATATTCCAAAATTACATTTTATATGTTTCGGATGCAAAATGTTTAAAATCGGATGAAAAATGAGCAAAGTTTGCATAATTGGCGGTTTGGTCTCCCAGTTTTAAAATTGTCAAAAATAGTCCCCTGAGTCAAAATTTCAAAGAAAAATCACCAAGGTCCTTTTAATGTCATAACTTGTCAAATTTAGTCCTTTGGTGAAAAATATCAAAAGTTTGAGAAAATTACAAGTTTGGTCCTCAACTTTGAAAATTGGCAAAATGGTCCTGGAAAATCGAAAATGGCAACTTTGGTCCTTGCATTATTAAACTTTGTCATTTTAGTCCTTGGAAGCAACTATGTTGAATTAGCGGGATTGGTCCTTTAATTTGATTTGGCACTTTAAGTCCTTATGTTTTAAGCCTTATACACCCTTTTGGCCTTGTCGATTCATTGTGACCCCTGACCAACAAACCATTTGGACCCCTGTTTTGACCCCTTATATTATTAATCCCCCGGTCAAATGTGTTTGACTAACACCCTACGCGCCAAAATTAAACCCACCTTCTTCCCCACTTGCTTTCTGCAAACACCCCTGCACACTCAAGCCCTCCTCACCTTATCCCTTCCCATGTCCCCCCACCTCACCAAAACAACAAAATCATTAAATGCACCCTTCACCCCTTTACTCTACCCCTCCAACTGTCAAAACTTCATTTCCCGCCAAAAGCCATCCAATGGCTACAATCAATCCAATTGATCCAAAGGCCTAAAAAGCAGGTGGGATTTGCTCAGACTGGAGAGAGAAACAATTTGGGATATATAAGGAGCAGAGAGAAGCAAGATAGAGGGTAGAAAAGTAGTTTTCAAATTTCCTTAAATGTCGTTTTTTTTAATTAATGTTTTAGTTTAAAGTAAATGATGTAATATCAGTTTCTATGTATTGGATTTAAGCTAATTAAATGTTTGTAATCAAGTTTCAGTCTTAATTTAAAGTTTCATTTGAGTTTCATAAATTCATGTCTATTGTTGAAAAATTGAGTTTGCAAATCTGGTGTTAAAGCTTCTAATAGCATATATTTAGTTCACTCAAGTTTGTTTAAGCTTGTTAAAGCTTTTCATAAGCTCTCATTTCAGTTTCAAGCATTTTTGGCTCAGGGTCAACAATAGTCAACTGTTGGAGGAAATTGTAATTGGAAATGGATAATGGTGTCTCAGATCTTTGAAATGGGTTGGAATAGGCTTATTTAGTGTAGTATTGGGTTTGGTATTGGCCTGCAAACAAGCTGGACTCATTTGAGTAAGTTCCTAGATTTTCGTATTTCAAGCCAATATTGCATATTTTGCTTGAATGAGTATCTGTAGTCCTGATTGGTATTATTGTGTTTAATTAGTTGTAATTAGGTAACTTAAGCTCATTTAATCAAGGTTATATTAGCTAGTTAAGTTTAATTCTCGGTTTGAGTTCAAAACTATGGTTAAGGGTGTTTGGAATTGTTGCTTGGTTTAGGTTTGAGGTCCTTTTTGATTTGAAACTTGTTGGTTCATGTCTACTTATCACTTTTGAACTCATATCATGTCTTTAACTTGAGTGCGCAACTCACGTAAGTCAAATCTACATAAATCATCTTAAGGTGTTTCTTGTTGAATTTTGCTAAGTCAATAACTCATTTTGTGTTTAAATGTCTTAGATATAGCTTTTTCGTTTTATTTCATCACATTAAATCTATATCGGTTATTAAATCAAGATTAAAGCTCAACAAAGTCAACTTTTCGGTTTTGATAAAAAGTCAAAACATTGAAAACTCCGTTTAGGCCGAATAGGATGAATTTTCACAAGCTCATTTCGAGCCATTTTCAATAAAACTTGTGGTTTCAAAAGTCAACCTGGTCTATTTTCTTATCCTCATTTTAGTTTAATTTTGTGAATTTTCTTAAGCTTCTAACAAGCTTGTGAATATGGTGTCAAATCCCAGCGAAACCCTGACCCATTGCAGGTTTGTCCAGGTTTTGCAGAGCTTGTGTAGAGCTCATTTGAGCTCTCCTAAGCCTGGTTTTTGGTTTACACATTCTTGGCCAGGTCTAGGTTAGGTTCCAATCTTTGGTTTGTAGTTTCTAGCTTATTCAGTAGCTTATAATCTCGCTGCAAGTTGACACCCCTTTAACTGTTTTCGCCATAAGCTCATTACATCTAACTGTGCTAGCTTGTGATTCCGTGGTTTTAGCTTGTTGATTCCTATTGCATTTAGGTATTTTAGCTTATAGTAGCCTGCTTTCGCTTGATGCCTTTTGGTGTGCTTTTGGTTTATCCAGTGCTTATTTATAAGCACTTGGCACATCAATTCCTTATTCTTCCATATAAGCCCATGTTTTCCAATTTTCCTAGCTTCCTTATATCATTTTAGAGTTTTCCTGAAATTTTCAGATTTTTCTAAGTTGTTTTGCTATTTTTCTTAATTTAAATTAGTTTTTAAGCCTTTTTAATTAGCTTTAAATACAATTAATTAAGAAAAGGTTCAAAAAAATAATTTTTCAATTTTCTTAAGTTAAGATAAATATAAAAAGCAAAAAAAATATTTTTCCATATTTTTCTTAGTTAAATTTGTATTTTTAAATAATTTAAGTAGTTTTTATTAGTTTAAAATTCCAAGAAAATAGAAAAATAATCATAAAAATACAAAAATAGTTTTGAAAAGTCTATTTTGATATTTTAGATTTTTCTAAGTCTTAATTTTATTTTTCTAGCTTTATTTCCTAATTTCTTGTATTTTAGGTAATTATTAAATAGTTAAAAATAGTTTTTAATTCATAATAATTAGATAATTAGTCATAAAAATAATTTTCTTTTTCTATAAATTTTCTTTCATCATTAGGTTTGTAAAAATGTATTTTTCATATTTTTAGGATTTATATTGTATAAGTTTCACTTTTTATTTTGTACGTTTACATAATTTTATTTAAACGTAAGTTTTTAGTTTTAAGTTTTAAACGTTCATCAATTTTAAATATAGTGATAGCGTTTATTTAATATATTTTATCTTTTTAATCTCCTTTAATTTGCATTTAAGCCGTTGTAATTTGTTGGCTTCTCCTGTAGTTATAATCCTATTCAAATCCTTTTCCCGTTCAAATCTCGCGATCACTATACGTTTGATAATCCATTGAGTCTCGTGGGACTTAACGACCGGGAATTCATTGTATTCTCGATCTTCATTGTATTTGTGTTTTAAGCAGTTTTAAGTACATTACGGTTAGCCATTCACAAGTGGCGGAAACGTGAGGAGACCCTATACTCCCGGATCTTCATTGAGTTCGTGTTCTTGTTTTAAGGTTCTTACGATTACGCCATTCACAAGTGGCGAGCATGTGTGAAACCAGCGGTTTTACGCATCAAATTTTGGCGCGTGGGGTGTTAGTCAAACACATTTGACCGGGGATTAATAATATGAGGGGGTCAAAACGGGGGTCCAAATGGTTTGTTGGTAGGTCACAATGAATTGACAAGGCCGAAGGGTGTATAAGGCTTAAAACATAAGGACTTAAAGTGCCAATCACGAAATTAAAGGACCAATCCTGCTAATTCAATATAGTTGCTTCCAAGGACTAAAAATGACAAAGTTTAATAATGCAAGGACCAAAGTTGCAATTTTCAGATTTTCCAGGGACCATTTTTGCCAATTTTCAAAGTTGGAGGACCAAACTTGTAATTTTCTCAAACTTTTGATATTTTTCACCAAAGGACTAAATTTGACAAGTTATGACATTAAAAGGACCTTTGGTGATTTTTCTTTTGAAATTTTGACTCAGGGACTATTTTTGACAATTTTAGAAACTTGGGGGAATGAGCGCCAATTATGCAAACTTTGCTCATTTTTCATCGATTTTAAACATTTTCATCGAAACATATAAAATGTAATTTTGGAATATTTTCAGTATTTTGATGCATTTCGAGCATTTTAAGCGTTTTGCTGATTCAGTTGTTAAAAATGATGAGTATTTACACACTCATCATAAAGAAAAGTTTTTAACCACGACCGGTTTTCAAAGGTATCCGTCAATCCATAACTTTGAACCGGGTTGACTCGAATGATTGAATCGCCCCATTGTTTACATTCGGTTGTCACATGGTTGATCTAATGAATAGATCTCATACCACCCAGAGAGCTTGTTAGATGTTGGCTCGAAGGCTTTCCATCTTCATTGTGAATATGTTTGTATATCACTCGGATGTTACGGCAATACCACAAGGATAATCGTGGGACTCAAGATATAATCTCTTTCCACGTAGTGTGAAGAGAGAGTCTTCATTGAAAGTGTCATAAGGAGATTAATTGATGATCTCGTGGGTCTAGATTCAATTATGTGCATATTTGGATCCTATATCGGAGACTTGGAGAGGTCTCCTTCTTCAATATCAACAATCTCTAAGAGAAAGTCGATATATAATGTCGGTTCCCGTGAGAATGAAACAAGTCCTTTTAAGAGGAACTTGAGTGGTTTGGGAAGTTGAAGTGCGGTGCGTCCTTTGGGTCCATGACGTCTTGTCTTTAATACCGATGTTACCTTGGTAACCACCGTAACATATATGAATTGAACCGGTAGCGCCCTAAGGTTGAATAATTGGAGGGCTATTTGTTTTCACCCTTTTCTCATTCAATTCTTTTTCATTCTTCAACCCCTTGATTACTTACGAGACTTCATAGCTAGAACCTTGTTGGGTTTATTCGATACTAGCTCGGTCTCGATCCGCCTCTTCCCATATCTCATTTTTCTCCTTTTTTCAATATACCTAAGGACTTCTACACTATCTAGTGGATTGTCCACTGGTAGATCCCTCCGGATTCTGGCGGACCATGGGAACAAATACCTAACCTTATCATCCTTATATCACCATACATAAAGTAAAGTTGGTCGGTCTATTTGATATTGTTCATACGCCATTGGAACCAATTGAAAACCATTTGAAAATCAATCCGGATACTTAAGATATATTATCAAAGCATTTTGTACTGAATTGTTTTTGATATTTGTAGAACAAGAGCTCCCCCTCAACATGTGCATCAAGTATTTGAAATCGTTTTGCACGAAGGCAAGAGAAAGAATTAACTTCTTTGATTACCATTTTCTAAAAGATATCAACATCACTTCCCTAATCAAATCATGTAGATAAAACATTTTGGGGAAGGATGAGGTTTTCATAAGCTTGCTCCCTTCAATATGTGCCTTGAGGTATGAAAGAGTTTTGCACATACAAGAGGAACTGCATTGATCACGTTTCAAATCTTTGTGGTTTAAGATAGATGCTCCCCCCACGACATGTGCATGGAAAATTTGAAATCGTTTGGCACATGTGGGAAGGAAAGCTTGTACACCCATATAAAACCATTTACCAAATTATCGGTTTAAATCCAATTTAAATCACAAATTCTCCCGATCACAATTATCAAATCATTTGAGATTTGTGATCTCTGTAATTAAATTGAATTTGAAAGCTTTTAAGGAGAATTGGGACTTGATTATGAAAGCGTTTTAAGCGATAAGGATCGAATTTTGAGACTTTAAACTCCGTTGAATAAACATGCATGATTATCTTTTGAAAATAATTGTATGACAAATAACTTTTGATTTAATTGAAATCATTCTCCCCTCGATCAATGACATAAGTTGTTGATTGAGAGATAGATATTTTGACAAACTTTTAAGTCCGATGATTATCAAAAATAGAGTCCGAGTTATTTTTGAAACAACTAGTTTTCATTAGATAGTAAGGATTAGTTTAAAGAATCGAGCAAGAAATTTGAAAACCAAGATAAAGCATGGCTCTGTTTCTATCTTTGAAAAGCGGGTTACTGCCTGAAATGACAATAAACCATTGTTTCATTTCTTTATTTTTTTTTAATTTTTTTTTTGAAAATTCGAAAAATATCTAAAGTCCCGTGTCATTCTTTGAATGACATCACAAAGATCGTAGATATTATCGAATCGAGAAAAAACATGACAAAAAGACAATATTTTTCGAAATTTTTTAAGTTTTTCAAATTTTTATGGATTTTTTGAAAGTTTTATATTTTTCTATTTGCTTTTTGAAGGTTTTGTAATTTTGTATTTTGCTTTTTGAATAGATATATACAAGAGATAAATTAGTTTAAGAGGATGATGAAATGAGTACCGAGATAAAGATATCGTTCAGCACGTTGTAGAAGAAAGGAATCAACATCTCTTAAACTTTGGCCACCAAGGCATTCGAGGCTTCTAAGAAAATCGTCTGAACATGAGCCTTTTCAATTTGAATCCTTGGTAGCTTCCCCCCAAACCGACAAACATCGAATAAAGACCATTTCCCTAATAAGTAGAATTGAATACAAATGGTCTCATTGAATGAAGCTCAGCACCCAAGAACACGAGAACACCAAAGAAACAAGTTGAAACATTGATCGTCTCGGTGGTTATCAAATCCGGAATAGCGATGAAGTCCGATCACATGAACTGTTGTGCGTCCCGATGTACACATTACTCTTGAGATTGACCCGGTTGTCTATTGAGGGAACAATACATCAACATCTTCATTTTACCAAGTGCATTCCGGTTATCTTCCATATAACCATTCAACCCATAGTGTACACATGTACCCGACGGAGTAGAAACAACGACATCACGGTAACTTTATCATCGAATCATCATTACATATCTCTCCCCTGATGTACACATATCTCTCCCCTGATGGTTGCGACCTTAACGGAATCATCATTACATTGTGTACATGAAACACTAACCGGAAGCACTTTATCATAAGACATATAGAAGATGTCGATAAGCAATATCATCTCACGTTCCAAATATTCTTCTCATATTTCTTCCTACTGAAGGCTGAGTTAACACATACCAAAAGTATCCAGAGACCACTTCCTCCCAAATGGTTGGAATAATACATCCTTCCCCCAAATAGTTAGAATAATATATCCTTCTCCAAATAGTTGGAATAATACATCCTTCCCCCAAATAGTTGAAATAACACACCAAAGGTGTTAGATATTAGTTTTCACATACACATCAAACCATTAACATAAGTAGGCGTATAAGTGGAATTCTAGAGAGAGAAAGTTAGAGGTTTAGGGAACTTAGTGAGAGAAAGTGAAAGATATTATTATGAGCTCCAACTCTCACCTTGGGAGGTAGAGTATTTATAGTCTTACATAAATCGCCACACATCGGGTGTGGATCGGGGCATACTGGTGGGTAACGACCGTCCGTCCTCCACGGTGTTACTTAACTAAATACTACTTAACTTAAAGAACTACGACTACGAGCTTTCTAACGATTACATATACTTGAGGTGACCGACTCTTTAATACACGGAATTTCTAATTCCTAACAATCTCCCTAAGGAGGTCACCTCAATCATGTACCAAAATTACATTGAATACAACTAGATAATACATTAACAATTGATCTTGCATTCTTGATGTAGTCCTTTGCTCCTAAGCTCGTAGTCATTGATTCTTCACGTTGCATGTTTGGTTACTCCAAGTGGAGGTCATTTCTTGATCCACGTGATAATAAATTTGAGCCATCTTTTGAGATCATCACTATCAACTATCTACGAGACATCCTTTGTGGTGTTGGTATTATGTGATGTTGTGACTTTAGGACCGTCATGCTCACATTACGGATCATGATATCTTCTTATCGAGTAGCGGAAGCTTTGTTGAATCATGATATTGGCGCAGTAGCGGTATGGAGTGAAAATATCGAGTCATTGATGCACTAATCATGATTTCTTTTGAGATGAATGTGTTAAGTGAGCATGCGGTTATGGATTGACCGCTTCATTACGATCATTTATAAGCGTCGGGTGTACACAGTATGTGAGTTAGCAATAAATCGCATGAAAGTGTCTTTGATCACTTTCGTTGAATCGAGTACACGACCACGGTTCCCGTTGATCGATACATGTCTTGCTGTGATCGGTATAATTCGAAGAATTTCCTTGACAGGTTTTTGGTACTCTATTGTTCTCAAACCGGAACATCTCAAAGAAGACAACACGGATTGAGTGAACGGTAATTTAAGTCCCGATTGATGAAAAAGATTTGAAAAACAATCGTGTATTGCTCAATAGAAATTGTTTTGCAATACAGCGAAGGTTTTATTGAAAATCAATTATCAATCATAAAAACACCTTTTGGTTTGAAAAATGAGTACGGTCGATGTGCTAAAGAAAAGAGTTGTTAAGCACAAAGACCGGTTTTCAAAGGTATCAGTCAATCCATACCACGAACCGGGATTGATTCAAGAGATTGAATAAGCCCCATTGTTTACATTCGGTTGTCACATGGTTGATCCATACAATAGATCTCACATGCCACCTACCGGGAGCTTGTTTGATGTTGGCTCGAAGGCTTTCCATCTTCATTGTGAATATGTATACACATCACTCGGATGTTACGGCAATACCACAAGGATAATCGTGGGACTCAAGATATAATCTCTCTTTCCACATTGTGTGAAGCAGAGTCTTCATTAAACGTGTCCTAATGAGATTTATTGATGATCTCGTGGCTCTAGACTCAATTTGTGCATATTTGGATCCTTTATTGGAGACTAGGAGAGGTCTCCTTCTTCAATATCAACCATCTCTAAGAAAGTCGATAGATAATGTCGGTTCCCGTGAGAATGAAACAAGTCCTTTTAAGAGGAACTTGGTGGTTTGGAAAGTTGAAGTGCGGTGCGTCCACTGGGTCCATAGCGTCTTGTCTTCAATACCGATGTTACCATCGGTAGCATATGAATTGAACCGGTTTACGCCCTAAGGTTGAATAAATGGAGGGCTATTTGTTTTCACCCTTTCCTCATTCAATTCTTTTAATTCTTCAACCCTTCGGTGCTTACGAGACTTCATAGCTAGAACCTTGTTGGGTTTATTCCGATTACTAGCTCGGTCTTAGTCCGCACTCTTCCCATATCTCATCTTTCTCCTTTTATCATCATACCTAAGGACTTCTACACTAACTAGTGGATTGTCCACAGGTAGATCCCTCGGTTACGGCGGATCATGGGAACACATACCTACCCTTATCATCCTTATATCACCGTACATAAAGTAAAATTGGTCGGTCTATTTGGTATTGTTCATCGCCATTGGAACCAATTGAAAACCATTTGAAAATCAATTCAGATACTTGTGATATATTATCAAAGCATTTTGTACTGAATTGTTTTGATAATTTTTAAACGAGAACTCCCCTCAACATGTGCATCAAGTATTTGAAAATGTTTTGCACATGGAGGCAAAGAAAAATTAACTTCTTTGATTACCATTTTCTAAAGATATCAACATCACTTCCACATCAAATCAAGTAGATATAGCGTTTCCGGGAAGGATGAGGTTTCAGTAAATTGCTCCCCTCAATATGTGCCTCGAGGTTTGAAAAGAGTTTTGCACATACTAGGGAACACACTATAGGGATAAATGATCACGTTTCAAATCAAAGGTTTAAGATAGATGCTCCCCTCAACATGTGCATTGAAAATTTGAAATCGTTTGTCACATGTGGGAAGGGCAGACATGTACATCCTTATAAAACCATTTACCGAATTATCGGTTTAAATCAATTTAAATCACACATTCTCCCCGATCACAATTATCAAATCATTTGAGATTTGTGATCTCTTATAGATTTAAATTGATTTTGAAAGCTTTTAAGGAGAATTGTGACTTGATTATGAAGCGTTTGAGCCGATAAGGATCGGATTTAAGACTTTAAACTCCATTGATAAAACATGCATGTATATCTTTTGAAAACAATTTAATGCCAAATAACTTTTTAATTTAATTGAGAAAGACATGACAAAAATGACAACAATTTTTGAAGAATTTTTGAATTTTTCAAATATTTATGGATTTTTGAAGGTTTTTATATTTTTCTATTTGATTTTTTAGGATTTTATAATTTTGTATTTTGTTTTTCGAATAAATATTTACAAGAGATAGATGAAGATAGACCTTTACTCCTCGTCTTCCTCCGAAGGCGTTTGAGTGTTCGGTTGTAGGCTTTTCAAGCCAAGTCGTGGAAGAATAAACTCAAAGCGTTCTCTAGGAAGAGCTTTGGTGAAGATGTGCGCTAGCGATATTCGAGACCTCACAAAATAAAGTTCCACCACACCTTTTCCACATGTTCCACGATGAAATGATGTCGAATGTCGATATGCTTTGCTCTTGAGTGTTGAGCGTTGTTGCATGAGAGCAATAGCACTTTTATTATCACGATGCGGAGGAATTTTGTTGAATACAAAGCCATAGTCGAGATAATTGAGATCTCATCCATAAGATTTGAGCACAACAGGATGACATGGCTATGTATTCAACCTCTATAGAGAAATAAGTACTCATTTGCTTCTTTGAAGACCAACTCACAAGCTTATCACCCAAAACTAAGCACCTCGGGCGTACTTGACGTGTATCTTGACAACTGCATGATCGGCATCTGCATGAGGCGTTAGTGACATACCGGTGTCCTTGGTGCCAAAGACCCATATTGATGGTTCCTTGGAATACCGAAAGACCCGTTTAAGCGCTTCAAGGTGCTTTTAGTAGGCAGCACGGTATCTACACACATGCAAGCAGTGAACAAGATGTACGGTCTACTAGCGGTGAGGTACATCGAGGATCAATCATACTACGATATTTAGTTTGGTCGATCATGATCCACGAGTGGTCCTCATCTAGTTTGGTTCGATCAATCATGGGGGTGTCAGCGGTCATGAGATCAAATCCAAATTTCTTTAAGATCTCTGTTGCATATTTAGATTGATTTATGAAAATGCCTCCGGGACTTTGTGAAATTTGTAATCCCAGAAAAATGACATTTGTCCCATCATTGACATTTGAAATTTTGAACTCATTTCATTGAAAAACGATCACATTCCATTGGGTGCATCGAGGCAAAAATGATATCATCAACATAAATTTGAACATGAATTAAATGTTTGCACGACTTCACGGTGAACAATGTAGGATCAAGCTGCTCCTTTCTGAATCCGGTTGATAGAAGAAACTTTGACGATGTATCATACCATGCCCTTGGAGCTTGCTTTAAACCGTAAAGAGCCTTCTTCAAGCGATAAGCGTGAGTAGGATGCTCTTGATTCACAAATCCTTGGGTTGGGCGGCGTATCGACTTCTTTAAGATCTCCGTTCGGAAATGCCGTCTTCGCATCCATCGATAGACTACCATGTTCTTACTAGCGGCGTAGCGGAAAGATTACGATTGCCTCGATTAGAACAGCGAGGGCAAAAGATTCTTCAAAGTCAATACCCTCCTCTTGGCGGTATCCTTTAGCAACTAATCGAGCCTTGTTCTTCAACACATCACCATGCTCATCAAGTTTCACTTTGAAGATCCATTTAAGAGCAATAATCATATACGATGCGGAGCATGTACTAACTCCAATACATCAAGTCGATCAAACTCATGAATTTCATCTTGCATGGCATTGAACCATCTATCTTCATTCATGGCGGTTTAACATCTTTTGGTTCGATCTTAGATAATGCGGAGTTAAAGAAGCACCATAAGGCATCGGTTGCAAGTTGTTTCGGGTTGATCTGGGGCGAGAGGATTTCCAATGATGTTGTCTAATGGATGATCGTGAGTCCATTTTACGAGGTGTTCATGTGGCGGTTGTTGAGGCGAGGTAGGCGAGTCAATGTCTCTTGAAGAAGATGGTTACGATGATGATTCGAGGAGAAAATATGTTTTCAAATGGAGCATCTTCGAGAGTAACAAAGGATTAACTTCATCATTGATGCGAAACATTTCCATGATGTACATTTGAAGAATGATGATTTGTTGATGAGGCGAAGGATCGTGACGGTGCTTCTTGACTTAAAGATATTGAGGCGAGGGATTGACTTCATTTACGGGAATATGAGCATCCTCTGTTGTAGGGATCAACACCTCATTAGTAATTGAATCATCAGTTCATCAAACATAGGATCAAACAATTTCTTTAAATCATCTTGGATGGAGGTACATATGGAGTTTCTTGAGAAGAGTTTGGAACAAGGGATGAACCAATGGGACTATTTTGAAGTGCGGGTCTGGTTGGAGTGTCAGGAGCCATTTGACGATCGACTCATCAAGCGTAGCGTGAATTGTTTCCATGATATTTGGGTTCTTTTGTTATAGATTCGGTATCCCTTTTGTTTGAAGCATATCCTACAAATACTCCAATGTCGACTTTAGCCCTAAGTTTTCCTAAGTCTTGACCTCATTGGTTGGATAACACAATGCACCAAACACACGAAGGAAGAGATTAGGTTTTACTGTTGTAGACAAGTTCATATGGAGTTTTTCCATGAGCAGTGTGAATCGAGAACGATTTTGTGTGTAGCATGCGGTGGCAATAGCTTGACCCGGAGAAATATTGGAACCTTTGAGTAAATTAGCATTGTTCTAGCGGCTTCTACAAGAGTTCGATTTAGTCTTTCAACTACACCGTTACATTGAGGAGTTCGAGGAACACTTCTTTGATGGCTGATTCCAATGCTTTCATAGAAGTCACTAAGTTGTTTGTTAACAAGCGGTTCCATTCTGTTTGGATAATTACGACGGTTTTGTTAAGTCGAACACCAAGCTGTTTGATGAGTTTGATGATGATATCGGAGTTTCATCCTTTGTCCTTAGAACTTGACCGGTGAATCTAGAGTAATCATCAACCACAACCAACACATATTTCTTACCAAAGATATTACGCACTCTCATTGGTCCCACAAATACATATGAAGAACTTACGTAATTGAGATTGTAGGTTTGGGTTTGTGGGCAAACTTTTGCTTTTACCCAATTGGCATCTTTGAACAAAGATGATCCTTTTCATACTTTAGTCTAGGTAAACCTACAACTAAGTCCTTTACGGAAAGATCGTTGATGGTGCGAAGTTCAAGTGATTGAGGCAGCGATGCCATAACCATGACTTTGTTTTGAAGCCTTTGATAACAAGCGATTGGAGAAGCCCTCATCATGTCATCCATAGAGATGGTGTAAAGATTTGAGCCACGAGTTCCTTTTAACAGTTCCTTACCATTAAGATCTCTAACAAAGCGGTATGTTTTACGAAGGCTAATTCTAGATCGGAATCACGAATTGACCAACGGAGAGAGATTATGACAAACCTTCCACATAGTAAACTCTAGAGATGACACTATCACCAACCACGTAATCTCCATAACCCATAATAGCACCGAAATGATCATTACGAATCTAATGGTCCGATGAATTTGCTCGCGAAGTTCATGAGCGCGACGGTCTCGGTCATATGCTTGGAACAACTGAGTCCGGTACCACGAGCGATTTGAGCGATCTGCGGTTGAACCTGAGACAAGAATGGATAAGCTGGATAATTGGGATCCCATGCAAGAATGGGTTCCATTTGGTTAGTTACAATGATTGGAACACCCGCATCGAAATAGAAGCATTCATATCGAGAAAGTGAGGCAATGGAATCATTGTGAATAGATGCGGATACTAGTGTGCGTATTAGCCACATTCACGGTGTGATCACTTCTTAAGGGAATAGTTCTACCGGTAGGCATCCATTTTCTAGTGGGCATTATCGATTAGTCTTATGACCAGCGGTATCAATAAAAGCCTATTTCTTGAATGTTCTTCTGTGGGTTTCCTTTGTTTTCTAACTTTCTTTCGTTTTGCCTTTTAGCCTTCTTAGCATGAATTTTAGCATTAACAATATTAGCTGGACAATTAACATCATTAGGCAAAACATTAACACCACATTCATGATTAGAAACATAATTCAAGCGAGACATCGGTACAAGGTTTGCAAATAGTATCGAATTGAATTAATTACGATGCGCCTATGGCTAATACTAGAATCAACACGATTTGTTTTATTCAATTCAAGCTTAAAGTTCCTAGATTGTTCTTCTACTCTTCGGTGCACATTCTTAGCTTGAGAGGTCCTATCATTCCTTGTATTGTCTTGAGACTTTGACTGCTCCGTTTAATGTCGCGATTACTCTGTAGGGAATGGGAACATTAGTTGGTTTAACTACTCTTTGCATCACTGTTTAGATGTCTTTGGGATCGAACTACATGCGGTGTGCTAAGGTTCACTTTCTTAAAACTAGAGTCTTGAGATTTGTACTCTAGAAAGCACACTTGAGTTCTCTTTCTTAGCATTGCGGATCTGGAATCGACCTACTTAAAAGCACACTACGGTTCACATTCAAAACATTGGGAATCGAATGCATATCATACTTGGCATTAGGCATCGAGCATGGAATCAAAGGATTAACTCTCTCACCTAATGACTTTGGGCATATTGTGATCAAGCATTCTAAGATTTCTTGAGATCGTTTGGCATATAGGCATGCATGTCCAATTGCATTATCATGAGGTTTCTCTAGCTTATCCTCTTCAACAATCTCACATAGACATTCTAAGCAATCCTTAAGAGATGAGAAGTATGTTTGAATAGCAAGTTTGTTGTTCCTTAGATGAGGAGGGACATATGTCACGAGACAAAGCATATCTATTACAAGTGAACCTTTGATACATCATTCTCCCCATTGGTCATTGGCATTTTCCCTTTTACGACTCTTGATTCTCAATTTCCTTTTGCAATGAAGCTATTTGTTCATTATTTTTGTTCTGAGTGACCTTAATTGATTCAAATAACTCATTGAAATGACGTTTAACCTTTTCATTTTCTTCTAGAAAACTTTCTTTTCCTTTTGTAAAGCATTTACTAGGTTTTGAAGATGAAACGTTTGAGAATTACGAGAATCTAAAGGAGGAGGCATTTGGGAGCTGTCATATTGTTCGTTTGACCCTTTAATTGAGAGATTTGGGCTTTCAACTTTACGATCGTGTTGCTTGAGCTTGAATCATTCATCACGTTTGTTAATTTGAAAAGCGCATCAAATGCGGAGCATCGATGATGTCTTGATATTTGAAGTTTTGACATTTTCTTTAAGATGTTGATATTTTAGTTGTAAATTAAAATGCTCAACTTCTAGTATAGAAAATGTTTAACCAAATTGTCGTGATCATCGGTTTAATTTTCCCTTTTAGTTGAATTAGTTTTTCAAGCTCAATGACACGATCATGGGAGACTTTCGAGGCAACCGATAATTCATGAAATTTGGAAGCATTAATGGAACAATTTGTAGCGATGAAAACACATCTTGAGCAATACATTGAAATCGGGTTCTCATTTAATGTATGCAAGTTCTTCCTCTCAATCTCATTATATTTTAGTGCTCGCTCATAGTCACTAACTTCAACTATCATTGCATCAAATTCCTTTTCCATTCCTTAATATCGGTTTCTATCCCCTTTTAAGACTCTCAAAGTGATCTTTTAGAAGTTTAAAGAAAGGCATGACCTCGATTAAATAACATTCTTTCATTTGTTCAAAACCCCTTTCTCCTTGATTATACCGGTGGGTGTGATCCTTTTCTTGCAAGTTTTCTCAAAATCAACAAATAGTTGAAATATAACGTATTGGCTAATTAAGGTCTTGCTTTTAGTGGCAATTGTTCTAGGAACAAGATGCATTGGTGTATTAGGAGGATACCGATCGCTCTAGGCATTTTCAAAGGGAGGTTTGTTTCAACAATGTTTTGACTACCTTATCTAAATCCATTTTCCGAAGACTTGTTCGGAGTCAACAATGTCGAGGCTTAAACTTATTCAAAGGAAATCAGTTTTCCTTCTTATAGTCATGAGGAGTGATAATTATTTTTTCTCTTTGCATTTAGGATCATTTAGTTTCTTATTCATCCTTTCCTAGTGATTTCATCTAGTTTCTTATCATCCTCATTGCACTCATCGCATACTAGGTTTTGTCTTGGTTTAAGAATCTCATTGCCATCATAGATCACACTTTGAGCTGCTTTTGCTATCTTTCCGTGCTCGGGGTTGGGTTTATCTATAATGGGAACACTATGCTTATCGCTTAGAACTCTATGTTTAGTGACCATGTGAAGCGATCACGAATGGTGTTTCCTTGTATGTACAACTTGTTTTCAAGTTTGTTTTCAAAATTTTCAGATTAGAAAAGTCTCTCAAGAGTTTTGATTCCTTTGCATTAAATTCTTGCTTAAGCATTTTGACATTATCTTGAAGTTCTTGTTTTGCTTAGGCTTGTTTTAGAAAGTTTTTCTTGCAAGGAATTTAATTCTTGTTTCAATACTTCTTCTCTAAAATTACTTTTCTAATATTTGTCGCACTTGGTCATCCATTTCACGCTCACAGTGGTCAACTCAAATTTTGCGTTGTTAATAAATAGCAACACGTTCTTTATAGGCATTTAGTTCGGAGATTACGGAATCATCGGGAGGCACATGCGGTGTATTCATCAAAAACATAGTCATTGTTGTTGTAGAAGATGCATCACTTGGTACAACTTCACTTTCACTTTGTTTCACATATTGATCATATGGGACAATGTCGGTATTACCCATATTTTCAATATTTGATTCAATAGTTTCGATTGATAGTACTTTGTCATGCATCTTTTGCACATCGACATCATCGTATAATTTTAGTACCTACGAAATGAGTTTGTCCTTGGATGGGCCGACTTGTGGTGAAAAAGAGACCTTGGGAGAAACCATTGGAGAAATGCTAGCCATAAAAATTGTGTGTGCGATGGGTCCATCATCCACATCAGTCGTATGCATCACAATCGGCGACTTGAAAGGCATTCGATGATTGTGACCTATCTCACGAATAAATTGCTCATCCACATCGCATCATAGGTCTTGGCATTGCCTTGACAGAAACAACAATTCCTCTTCATCAGCGACACCATTGTCACGAGCTTGTCTGAGCGACATCTTATCTCGAAGTAATCGGCGATACATGGGCGCTTTGGAGATGTGCGGTTCCTTACAATGTGTCCCTACGCCACCACAGTTATAACATTTGATCGGCTTAGCTTGACCTTGGTTACCATTCCTTCCTCGATCTTTGGTTACCAACATAACCTCTACCAGCTCCACCTCTTCCACTGATCATCTTGTCTTTCTGAATTGGTTGCACCGATCCTTCCATCTTTTGGTAGCTTGATTGTGTGGGTTAGAAGGCATTACGAGGTTGTTGTTGGTTTGTGGGAAGAATTCATGTTTTGACTAATCGGAAGAGCTAGTTGATTAATGAAGTTTCCACGTGTGCATCGGCATCGGCTTGTTTGAACATAGGATCGGGAATGAGTTTGTGATTACCATTACCCAGGGTATGACTTGTGAAGCTTTGGTTGTGATTCCGATGTTTGAGTAGAAGGCGGTTGAGTCATTGGACGAGCTTGTCTCTCCACTGGTTGGTTTTGAGCGATTGAGAACCAATTTTTCAAACATAGCATGTCTCTCATTACGAAGGAGGAAGGCATAGAGTTGCTCATGGTTTGTATTCTTCAATCCTTTAGTGAGCTTCGGAGGTAACAAACTTATGCCATTCGGGATTCATGTTGTTCACAAATTTTGAGTTCGAAATTGAATGTTAGGCATAGTCATTACGATGTTCCTCATGTCATTCACCAACTTATGAAATCTCACATAGTACTCATAGACACTCTCATACGGTTTCATCTTGAAGTGTTCAAATTAAGTCATAGAGTTGTGATTCTCATCTTCCATAGTTAATTACGAACACGAGAGAAGCATCTTGACATTATCCCATCTTGCCTTTGCATCGGTGTTGTGATTGATCGACTTGTAGATGTCTTTAGGAAGACCTTGAAGAACAATGTTAGAAGCCACGATATACGCATCGAATCTCTTTTTCTCCTTATCATCAAGCTCATCATACATTTTAGGTCATCCATTCCGTAAATAGGAGTTCCATCTTCATTAGTGTCAAGTATATCTCGGTCGTCTCAACTCGATACGGTCCTTCATCAATGGATTTGAGAATGTTGACACCATTTTCCTTTCAAAGCGGTACAATCGATTCGTTGAGCCCAAGAATCGTAGTCGATTCATCAAGCATGGGTGGGCAGTATCGAGCCGGTGCTTGAACATCCTCGACAGCGATGGAGATGGCGGTAGGAGCGTTGGTAGACATGTTAACAGTTATACGAGTTTTATAACTCTATGATTAAGCGGAAATATATTCTTTCACGGGTTTTACTAAATCAAGAAAACCGTAAACAATCACCCAGTCGCTGAAGATAATGCGCAAGTCGCTAACACCTAATTAGCTACACCACTAAGTCGCTAGAGTCCCAAGTCGCTAGACAAATGCAAGTCGCTAAGTAGTAACTCGCTAAGCCTCAAGTCGCTAGCAAAATTTTGGCGACAATTAAGCTACTCAAGTCGCTAAAGATACAAGTCGCTAAAGAGCGACTCGCTCTGGACCAAGTCGCTACCACCAAGTCGCTACCCGTGGTGGAGGTCCACTACTTGTCTTTATGTCGCTAGATCTAAGTCGCTAGCTCCAAAGCGTAACTGCGCCACGAAATTGCAAAGCAAGTCGCTTCGAAGAATGAAGTCCGAATGTCAAGTCGCTAGCAAGAAAACCACAAAACATCACTTTTCAATCCAAAACTACCCAACCACGATGATTCAAGCTTACCAAATCAAAACCTAAACCCTTGTGATGATTCTAAACACAAAGTACTATCAAAATCCAAACTTTAGCATGAAATCACCCAAATGATGCAAAACCACTAAACTTTTCAAACTCAAAACCACCTAAAAACCACTAGAAATCCAAAGATGTGCAAGATATGATCTAACCATGGCTCTTGATACCAATTGTTAGATATTAGTTTTCACATACATCAAACCATTAACATAAGTAGCGTATAAGTGGAATTCTAGAGAGAAAGTTAGAGGTTTAGGGAACTTAGTGAGAGAAAGTGAAAGATATTATTATGAGCTCAACTCTCTACCTTGGGAGGTAGAGAGTATTTATAGTCTTACATAAATCGCCACACATCGTGTCATGGATCGGGCATACGGTGGGTAAGACCGTCCAGTCCTCCACGGTGTTACTTAACTAAATACTACTTAACTTAAAGAACTACGACTCGAGCTTTCTAACGATTACATATACTTGAGGTGACCGACTCTTTAATACCTGGAATTTCTAATTCCTAACAAAAGGCTATGAGTAAACACTGAGTTTCTCTACGGTTATGACATTTGTCTTTCCCGGGATTACTTCAATAGATAAGAAGTATTAGGTTCATCATGTGTACTCGTTGTTTATTTAGATGTATGTCTCCTTAGTTGGAATAACACACCAAAGGCTATGAGTAAACATTGAGTTTCTCTACGGTTATGACATTTGTCTTTCCCGGGATTACTTCAATAGATAAGAAGTATTAGGTTCATCACGTGTACTCGTTGTTTATTTAGATGTATGTCTCCTTCCCCCTTGCTGGTTTTGATACCTCAGAATTAGCAACACATTATACATACCGAATATAATTGAAATAGAGAAGAACAACTAATTAGCTCAAATGAATCCTGTGAGAATCAACTGCTACAGAAACTCTCTAATTAGATAAGAGGTATTAGGTTCATCATGTGTACTCGTTGTTTATTTAGATGTATGTCTCCTTAGTTGGAATAACACACCAAAGGCTATGAGTAAACATTGAGTTTCTCTACGGTTATTACATTTGTCTTTCCCGGGATTACTTCAATAGATAAGAAGTATTAGGTTCATCACGTGTACTCGTTGTTTATTTAGATGTATGTCTCCTTCCCCACTTTGGTTTTGATACCTCGGAATCGACACACATCTTCATACCGAATATAATTGAAATAGAGAAGAACAACTAATTAGCTCAAATGAATCTGTGAGAATCAAGCGCTACGAAACTCTCTCGACTATCTTTATCAACCCATATGTAGAGCAGTTTGAAGTGACCTTGAAGAAGCAAACCCGATATACCAAACATGAAATTGAAGTAGAGATCCCGCATTTGTATCTTAATCTTGCACTAATGTTGGAAGAATGGTGTAGAAATTTATGCTCTAAGAAAATCTCTTAAGTACTCAATACCCAATGAGAGTATGAGACATTACCACATCTTGTGATTATCCACACCGTCATCGCATGTGACCTTTGAGTAAAACAAAGTAACTCCTAATAGTGATAGTTAACCGGTCTTCAACCATCCACCTCAGCTGCTTTGGTAACTAGATAACCCAGTCTTCAACTCAAATTCTTAAACACTGAGCAAGTTATCAAATAAGAACACGCCTTTGAGAGCGTCAACTTCAACCTCAAATAAGTGATAAAGAGTAACTTGAAGTAATCAACATGTCAAATTTCCAACACGTGAATAAACATACAATCGGATGTACATTGACTCACTGAATGAGCCGAACAAATGATTCCTCAACATTGATGCATTCTTCCTAAAGGTATACATGTAGAGACTGATATGGAAGATTCACCAATAATGTTTTCGAGTGGATGAGGTAGTCATTTTCCTTAATGTTCATGTGGTTGATTTATAATGTACACAATGAGATTAGTCTGAGTAGTACTTCTTAGATGGAGAACCAGTTGAGTCGAAGTAGCTTGGGCGGGGAGCTTGAGGAACTAGATGATCAACATTAGTTGAAGGTTGGAAGTATTCATCAAACATAGGTTGAAACACTAAATCCCAAACAATAGATCGAGTTAACATTAGGCGTTGGAGAGAATCACGATGACCATAATTCACGCATCCATCAACATAGTATATATACTCTTCTCCCCTCAAAAATTGCATCCGAAGTTGCCATTTTGATTTAAACAAGTGAATATAAATAAACACCAATGAGCGTAGATCCACTTGAGGGTTGATAGGCGTGGGAAAACATGAAGCTTGTTGATTAAGAATGTCGATGAAAAT
Organism: Chrysanthemum lavandulifolium; assembly: GCA_022545495.1. Lineage (NCBI taxonomy): Eukaryota > Viridiplantae > Streptophyta > Magnoliopsida > Asterales > Asteraceae > Chrysanthemum > Chrysanthemum lavandulifolium. Next base: position 246,716,527 of record CM040239.1, read on the forward strand.
GGTCATAAACATGAAGATTTATCTTCTTTTGAAGATAAAGCGCCTTTGAAGCGTACACCTTTCTTTTCTTTGAGGCAGGGCTGAAGTGTTATCTTGACGCCATAATGTTGAAGAAACGAGGCTGAGCGGTGTGAGCAGGGCGTCATAGCAGTTGAATATCAAGGTTGAGTAACTTGAACCCGTGAGTAATGAGATATCAATCCATTTGTTATCCATACTTTAAGCGAGTCCATGTAGTGAAGGATCGAAAAATGCTGGCCGAGTAAGGAATACTGCACTAACATTACAAACTTGATTGCATATATATTGGTTAGTGACATTAGTATCCAAATCCTTTGGGGCTTCTTGTCAACCTTGATTTTGCCATTGGAAAGCGACTTTCGGTAGGAATCCACCTAAGTCAAGCATCCTTAAACATTCTACTGATGGTATCCACTTATGGCAAGGTCTAGGGTGTTAAGCTTCTTATGCGGTGGAAGACTTATCGATATTCCTAGACTCCAAAGATTTAGCAGCTGGTATCCATCTAGGCAAAGTGTTTTGTTTGTTTTGCTTCATAACATGTTGAACCTTAGTCACGTTAGTAGTCTTAGTGGATTGTACCTTAGCATGTGAATTAGGAGAATGTGTCTTATTCGGAAAAGACTTAGAATTTCTAGTTTCGTTTTCAACATGCTTAGCACTCTTCTTCTCATATCTACTCATAGATGATAGCCAACCCCTAGTCATTTGAGTGTTCCTAGGTAATGGTTTACAACTACTAGTAGTGCCTTAAAAACTCATAGAATTCCTCACCCTAGGTCTTGCACCTAAAATTCCATCTTTTCGAATCTGTGCCTTTTTCCTAGCTTCTTCTAGATAATAGTTCTTCCACAAGTCATTCATATTATATGAATTAAGGTTTTAATGCTTGATTTTGACCTTTGTTTTTGAACTATTCCTAGTGGTCTTTGGGAGTAGAAGTAGCTACTTGTTGAGGTTAAGCTGAACTAGAAGCCTTATTCTTAGGTAACTTTCGGTGAAGTGGCTGGTTTGACAAAACTTTTATCGCATCAACTTGGGAGGCAAACCGTGTTTTTAAAATTTTGGTCTTTCGGATATAAGCGCGTGAGGTGCGCTAACAACGGACCCGGTTTCTAATGGGATGGCTGGTTTCCCAAGTTGATGGTTTTGTAAACTTAGTGTTCACACTTTTCCTACAGTTTTCCTAAGCTCATTTTTAAGGCAACAATAGCGAAACTCTTTTTACGAAGTTGAGCTTTGAGTTCATCAATTTTAGCTATCAAAGAGTTTGATTGTTCCATTGACTTAGTTCTAGCTTCTTTGTGAGTCTTAGTTCTATGTGATGCTTTCTCGAAGACTCATTTTCCTTTAGTAATTTGGCCACACAAACCGCTAATTCATCATTTCTCATTTGAATATCATCAATAACATTAACATCAATTACTTGTAACCAAATTACTTTTCACATGCATATCGAAATGTGTTTTTCAAATTGTTGATAGTCGAGTTGTTGGCTTGAAGTGAGATTTTAAATCGTTTATTTCAAAAATTCACGAAATTCGGAAATTCGGATTTTTACATGGTTTCTTAGTTTGAAAACTTTCCTCCTTTCTTTGTATTGCAATTTCAAGAGAAATTCAATGTTTTCAAGTTTGAGAATTTGTTTGAAGGTTCATCAAAAGCCTTTTTATCAACCATATCATTTGTTTTGAATTTATTAGACTTAGCCTCAACCAAGGAACATTTATCGAATGATGTTCGATATTAAGATCGGTTGTTTAGGTACATTAGCGAGATGCACTATGTTGAGCAGTTAATGGTACCTCATCACATGACACACAACTCATTTGTCGATGCGATATTTGCATCCGCATCATGTGTGACAAGAGTCATTAAACAATGGTTGTTTCAAACTTAATCGCCTCTGAGCCTCGTATTCGGTGTCAAGCGATCCATCATCCGATGCCTTACCGATCTCAACACTACAATCTATTGATTGTACCCGACATTCATTCACCTTTTCGATTACGCATCCAGCTTCATGTGTGACGGAATTCTTGAGTAGTGGTTACATCATTCTTAGTGTCTCTCGATATTACGCATTCGACCAACACCCAACCTTTCAAGCGATATATTACCCGACTCATCACAACTATCTCTCAACTGCACCTGACACTCATCCACTTTTTCATCTTTATTTGTAACTTCCTTAATGTACTTCTCAACATTATCCATGAGTTGGATGAATGTCTCAGTAAATACGCTAATTTCCATTCCAGTGTGTCTCTTGAAAGACATTTCAGTCGCGTCTTGATCATAATCTGATGTGAACTCCCTTCTAATGAATGACCGAAGATGTTTGTAGATCACTTGAAGTGCGACCTTTGGAACTATCCTTTTGAACCTTCTTTTTGTCAAGTTGTAGCTCAATTGCTCTAGGTTTAGCGCAAAGTTCACATTAATGTGGATAAGTCACGATGGAAGAGGGCAATACATGTTCGTTCCGTTGTTACGGGTAGAAGTAACATGAGGTGAGAGTGAAGTTGTTGAAAAGGTTCAATCTTGCTTTCCTTTTGCAAGGCATTACATAGCACGAGCAGTGCAAATCTTTCTCATCAGTGCGAACCGGAGATATCACATCCTCATTGATTGATTCAATCATCTTTAATCGTTCAGTGTAGCAAAAATTATCATTGTTGTCCACAGCATCATATAATTTAATCACCTCTGAAATCACTGGGTCAGTAGAGTAAGACATGATGTTGTAGTATACACGGGATTTTACAAGTCTATGATTTAAACCGATAAATAAATTCTTTCGCGGGATTTTACTAAAATCAAGACGAACCCGTTGGACAAGATAAATAAAGAATGATTGTGTGAAATGAATTTACGGATCTTGTAGACGATAAAGAAGTGATCTTTGTTTTGGAAACGTGTTTTCCAAGAACTAGCACAGTAGTTATACCCAACAAAGCAATCAATCTCGGATAAACGAAGCTCGAGTAAAACCGGGATAAAAAATTAGCCTTTAACAAATGATTTAAATCTTAAAAAAAATCAAATGTGTTAATTCCTTATATCAAAAAAATATACAGCACATTGATTAGTCCAACTCCAGCTCACACTTTGAATAACTGAATTGTTATACCCGGCCCAAGAGAAATCAGCCCAATTGTTAGTCAACTTGTTCGTGTACATAAATCAGCCCAAGAGAAATCGTACCAGACCAATGTGATTTTAATACTTACTAACCCTAAACCTATGCTATATAAGACCCACTTAATATTATTTTTACCCTAAAAAACACTCACTAACCCTAATCAGACTTAAAAAAAATGCAGTCACTCTTTCCCAACCCTTTCTTATCTCAACATAAACGCAGCCACAAAAAAATTCCTGTAACCCTCAATTTGTTCTTAAACTCGCAGCGCCCAAAAGAAAAGAACAAATTAACCTTTATTCTTTCTTTGTTTAATTAATCAAATCACAGAAAGCCTTAAAACAAGATTCACCTCTGATCTTTTGTATATTACTTTACGGCTTCAAGGTCTATAATATGATCTCAGGTAGGTGATGTTGTTTTACGAATTGTTTTTGTTTAAATCGAATGAGAGAGGGAATGAAACAATTGTGTTTTGTTCTTCTTTCTAAAAACTTTCGGATATTAAAAATAGAAGTGAAAACTTCTAACAAACGATCTATGATGAGCTTACTTTCGATTGGTTATGATCTTCAAAGGTCGTCTAATCTCATATGAAATGAAGAAAGAAGCGCTGAGATTTTTAATTTTCGTTTTTTCTTTTTGGTTCGAGTGTTGATGTTGAGAATAGTTGATGTTGATGTTTGTAAGTGAGATGAAACGGGACAGCGGGTTTGCAATTTGTTATGTAGTGTACGTTTGGGTTTCGGTTTTAAGATTAAAGCTGCAATTATTTTCTTTTTTTGTTTATCAATGATTCGTCCTTGGTTTGTTCATCAATCTGGTTGTCAAAACACAAGTCGCTTGTGTAAAGACACAAGTCGCTACTCTAAAAATAGTACTAAGTCGCTAGGATGAAGATCAGAATATTATACTGCAAGTCGCTATTAAAGAATAGGACAAGTCTGCTATCTAAAAACAAACACAAGTCGCTAGGTTTTGTAAATACAAAACCAAGTCGCTAGCTATTTTAAAAGAAACAACTAGCTATAATATTTAACCAAGTCGCTAAGATGAACACGATGTGACCAAGAATATGGTCAAAAAGTATTGCTCGAAAATTACCAAAAAACCCGAAACTTATTAAAAACTTAACCAAACATCAAACTATACTAATCAACCCCTAAATAAACATGAAATTACAAATCTTTAACATGTTTAACCAAATAAAATTCGAATTTGGTGCAAACACAAATAAAAATTCGAACCAAATGAAAACAACAATAACCACATAAAGATTCAAGCACACAAGATATCCAAGATCAAACCATGGCTCTTGATACCATTTGTAGGATATTGGTTATTGTTTTAATCAAAGAACTTGTATGAGGATTGAATCAAACAAGAAGGTTTTAGAGAGAGAGATAGGTGGGATACTTTCTAGAGAGAGAAAGGGATGAGAGAAAAATAAGTTGTATGATTAAGAGAAATGAAAGCACCAACCCTCTCCTCATGAGGAGAGGGCTATTTATAGTTCTTACATATTACGCCACCTACGGGCTGTGGACCAGGCATACATTGGGTAAAGACCCGTCCGTCCTCCACGGTGTTGCTCTAAACTATTTAACTAACTAATAAAAAGCATAATGAACTACAAGTCTACGAGCTAACTTATGCTAGATAATATTTGGGGTGACCGACTCTTTACTTATGGAATTTCTAATTCCTAACATCCTATAAATAGGAGATCTGATTATGCATGAGATACACACAGAAAACGATTAATACTTCTAAGCAAAAGGGTTATTGATTTGTGCCTAATTCAATAACCAACATTTGGTATTATCCCAAGTAAATATTCATGTAACCCAGGAATTAGGGTCGACTAGTTTACTTTGGAAAGTGATCACACGATTCCAAGTGATATCCGGTAACCACCTAGTGGTATTTGTTTCTGGCGACTTGATACTTGTTTACTGCGACATTGATTATCTTACCTTGTTACGGGCTCATAACCACCAACAATCAAAGTAAACTATTTTGTGATAATCAATGGTACAACTGCGCAATGAAACACATGGCTTCAAACTTTGCCAAGCTTGATAAGTTTGAAGGGGGACTTTAGGAGATGCCGGAAGAAGATGCACTGTTGGGTTTTAGGTTCCTTGGATCAAGAATTATTCTAAATCTTGGAACCACGGACGGTTTGATATAACCACGGACGGAAGAATGTAACCACGGATGAAGACAAACCGCGGCTAGTAGTATTGTGTAACCAGCGATATTGATATGTAACCTTTGCTAGTCTTGTATAGTCGGTTTAGTTTATTGTATTAGATAAATATGGAAAAGATATTTATCTTGTAGGTTACGTATTGTATAATGTAAAGGACTCCTTAGCCTATAAAAGGAGGTCCTAGGTTAGATTAGATATCGTATGTTTTATATCTAAGGTCGATACACTTCAAGGTTGCAAAACCCTAATCTTTGTAAGAGTATTCGTATTAATAAATAATATTGAGGTGTTGAATGTTTTTTGTTCTTCTTCTTAAGATTAAGTGTTAAATTCGCGTAATACTTAATAAGCTTTTATTCTAAGTCGGTTTCTATATTAGATCGTTTGCTCATTGGGATCAACAAGTGGTATCGAGCTTGTGATCTAGAAGCGTAACCAAGAAGAAGTTACATTAAGCTTTATTCAAGTAAGTAAAGATGTCGTGAAACTCACATGGTGATTGCTTCAAAGGTACCCATGCTCGAGCATGGTGAGTATCAAATCGGAGAATGCGAATGAGGCAATACATTCGTATGATTGATTATGCTCTACGGGATGTCGTTGAAAGGAGACACTCTTCCTAAGAAGGGTGAGGATGGTCAAGAGATAGCTATTGTTAGTGAAATTGATAAAGCTAAAAGGAAAATGGAGATCAAAGCTCACGATATTCTCTCCATGGGAATACCTAATGAGTATGCTTTGGACTTTGAACAATATGAGTCTGCTAAAGATTTATTGGATGCTCTTGAAATAAGGTTTCTTTGGTAATGAAGCTACAAAGAAGTCAAGGATGAATATGCTCAAGCATCAATTTGAAACCTTCACTTTCTTAGTGGAGAAAAACTTGATGGCACATATAATAGACTTCAAAACTTATCGACCAGCTGAAGTACATGGATTACAAGGTTCTTCAAGAAGATATTAATTTGAAGTTCATTAGGAGTTTATCATCGAATGGGCTATTCATACAATTGTGTGGAGAAATAAGGTGGACTTTGATAAGATGACTCGGACAATCTCTTCAACAACTTGAAGGTTTATGAGTGCGAGAATAACTTTGCTAATGCATCTTACGCTAATCAAAACATTGCTTTTGTATCCACTAATCACAAGAGCTCACAAGATGTATCCACTGCGCCTATGGTATAACCACGGCTATTGCAAACAATACCCTTTGTTAGTGATAATGTCGGTGATGGTGCAATTTGTGCTTTTACGGTGATTTAACTACCGGTGTTCTTGTGTTGAATCAAGATGCGGATCAAATTGATCGATGATCTTGAAGAGATTAATCTTCAATGGCAAATGGCAATGTTGACTCTCCAAGCAAGGAAGTTTCGAGGAGGATTTGGAAGACAAGTTAAGTATGATGGTCAAAGGAGAGTGGGTTCGACAAAAGCAAGATGGAGTGCTTTAGCGCAAGAAGAAAGGGCACTTTGCTAGGGAATGTCGAGCTCTAAAAGAATTGAAGGCATAAAGAAGACTACGAGAAGAGCTGCTTTGCTTGACTTTGGTTGCTCGGGATGGGATTGGTGATTATGATTGGGTGATCAGTTGAAGAAGGTCCCAATGCGACTTTTCTTGCTAGTGAAGCTTCAAAGCACATAACTTTGCTCTAATGGCCTATGCTTCATCTTACGGTTCGATTAAAGGGTATCTAATGATTCTACTTGTTCTTTTAAATCATGTCATGATAACTTAGAATCTCAAAAGCTATCGAGTATGAGGAAAGAAGTAGAAAAGGTGACTATGGACAACTTAGGTTATAGAGTTGGTCTAGAGAGTGTGGAAGAGAAGCTTAAATCTTGTATTAAATGTGAGTTTGAGTATGTAGATAAGATCAATATACTAGGTGGTGAAATTGATCTTAAGAATAGAGATTAAAATGCTTAAGAGAAACTTGAGCGGCGGAGAGTGTAAAACAAAAGGCCTAGAAGAAAAAGAAAAACATGTTGTTAGGGTAGCTAAAACACAATTTGCTACGATCGGTTCATAAATCAATAGAGAGTCATTTAATGAAAAGGGTTACGGGATAGGATACAATAATATGCCACCACCCACTCTTATGCAACATGCACCACTGCTAAAGAAGCTGTCATTTAGTAGTGAATTCGGTTTAACAAACACTGTAGAAGGGATAAGTAAGGTGAAACACCTAAGATAAGTTCGATAAGTCATCGATGCTCCCATAATTGAAGATTGGGAATCGGATTACGAGGAAGATAGATCTGAATCAACTAAGCACGAAGAGATAGAAAGTTAAGAAAGTTGATTCTCGACAAGTCAACCTTGTACCTAGATTTGGAGCTCAAATTGCTAAGAGAGTAGTTGAGTACAAGGAAGTGCCTAGGAACAAATGAAAAGATACATACCTAGGGAAACGAGAGAAACTTTAATGGTCTAATTTCTAACAGGTTGGGAGATGAGTTTCAATGTGTTAAAAGGCTTGTTTTGTATGTGGTAGTTTTGAACACTTACGGAGAAATTGTAATAAAACAGACCACAAGTATGGAATCATTGGAAGAGGGTAAATCATCAAAACTTTTCAAAGAAAACAAACCCTCATCCAAATAAAACATGATTCCTAGGGCGGTGTTGATGAGGAATGGGAATACAAAATCTATAGTCTTCTTTGCACCTAAATGGGTTCCAACCTTTGCTAAGCAAAATGTAAACACGGCTAAGCGAGAATCAAACCAGCATTAAGCAAAATATCACCTACGATTCAAAAGAAGTTTTAAAAATTCCAAAGGTGATAAGCGACACGGTGGTTGGAAATCATTTTATGTTGTTAAGGCCTCGACTAGTTGGCAATGGAAGCCTAAGACCAAGGTTTTACCACATGTCAGCTGTGCATCAATGGACCTAAAGAAATTTGAATATTTTGATGCAGGCGAGACCAAGTCGATATTGGCTTGGGTCCACAAAAGAACTAATTTGTTTAATTTCATGTGCGGGGCAATCTACAAAATGAGCTAAAAGATAAAGGAGTTTTTGATAGTGGTTGCTCGGGCACATGACTTGGGATGGGAGCAACCTTGAAGATTTTGAAGCTTTTGATGGAGGATATGTGGCATTTGGCAATGATCCAAGGGAGGAAAGATACTTGGCGGAGGCACAATCGAGCAGGAATTTAGACTTTGAAAAGTCTATTTGAGTCTGAGGACTTAAGTATAATCTATTCGGTGTTTCTCAAATGTGTGATAAGAAAAGCGGGTACTTTTGGGAAAGCGGTGTGTGGTGTTGTCTCACGAGTTTAAGATGCACGATGAGAAGTTTATACAACTTAGGGTACCTAGGAAGGAAAATATATATTGTTTTGATCTTAAAGATGTTCTTCTAATAGGTCCTTAACATGTTTGTTTGCTAAAGCATCGTAGATGAGTCAAAATTGTGGCATAGAAGGCTAGGTCATCTCAATTACAAAACAATCAATAAAGCGGTAAAGGAAACTTAGTGAGAGGTTACCTTCTAAGGTTTTGAGTGTAAGGATTTGTGTGTGGCTGTCAAAAGGAAAACAACATAGAGCTTCTTGTAAGACCAAAGCTGTAAACACCATCACACAACCCTTGTTTATGCTTCATATGGACTTATTTGGACCTACCTTTGTTAAAGTTTGAACCATAAGCGATCTTGCCTAGTTATCATGATGATTATAGTAGATTTTCTTGGGTATACTTTTTGGTACGCTAAGAGTGAGACTAGTGAGATCCTCGAGAGTTTCATTACTAAGATAGAAAATCTAGTAAACCATAAGGTCAAGGTAATCGGATGTGATAATGGGCGGAGTTTAAGAATGATGTGATGAATCGGTTACGTGTAGCTAAAGGTATAGAAAGCAGTTTAGTGTTGCTAGAACACCACAACAGAATGGTGTGGTGAAAGGAAAAATAGGACACTAATTGAGGTTGCTAGGACAATGTTGTCGAATCTAAGTTACCAACTACCTTTTGAATTTGAAGGTGTAGGAGCGCATGTTATGTGCGAGCAGTAAGGTAGTGAAGCCTCATAACAAGACCCCTATGAGTTGTTACATGATAGGAAGCCAATGATTGCATTCCTAAAACCTTTTGGGTGTCTGTTACCATCTTGAATACCATAGACTACCTAGGCAAGTTTCAAGAAAAAGGCGATGATGGATACTTTTAGGCTATTCTTCTAATAGCAAAGCCTTTAGAGTATACAATAGGAGGACTAGAATTGTTGAAGAGAACTTACATGTTCAATTCGGTGAAAAGACTCTAGTGTTGAGACCAAAGGACGGATGGGTGTTTAACATTGATATGCTAACCAAATCTATGAATTATGAGCCTATCATTGCGGGAACTTCCACTAATGTTAATGCGGTACACAAAAGGATTACGAGAGAGACACCTTCAAGGAAGGCGATTCTCCAAAGGAGTTCTATTTGGTTGAAAAGTGGAAAGGCTGGTTACTGTTCCTTCCATCATTCACAAGCAAGGTCCCAGATGATGATGTTTTGAATAATGGAGGCAATGTTGATCATCATCAAGATAAGGATGAGTTGTTGAAAGATAACTCGGTGTTGGTAGAAGAAATTGAAAAGAAGAAAGGAATTCTACAAGCCTTTGCTAAGCCAAATGAAAGCAACGCTAAGCCTACTAAAACCAGCGATAAGCCATCTTCTACCCGATAGGTCAAGTGAAACCCGGATACAAGTCTTGGTGATAGTACTTTCTTTGGACCACATGCAAAGCCATTATTTGGTGATGAGGAGTATCCATGATCCTAATATACTGCTTTGATTGAAATTGATACTCTAACGATGATGAAGACATGGATGATTTCTTCAATCTTGATTTGTCTAATTTGGAAGCTATCATTCATGAAAGTCCAATCACCACTACAAGGATTCACAAGATTCATCCCAAGGAACAAATACTTGGAAACTTGAATACTCAGGTTCAAACAAGAAGCGGGGTTAAGAACAATGAACCCTTTCACGAACATGGGTTCTTTGCAAGATCACTTCACAAAAGCAGTCATAAAGATGCAAAATTTGCTGTTTGCTTGTTTTCTGTCTCAAAGGAGCCCAAAGAGTGGAAGAAGCTTTATCGGAAGAAGGTTGGGTAGAATCAATGCAAGAGGAGCTTTTACAGTTTAAGCTTCAAGAGGTTTGGACATTGGTTGATCTTCCTAATGGTAAAGGGCAATTGGGACTAAATGGGTGTTCGAAACAAGAGGATGAAAGAGGAATTGTTGTAAGGAACAAATCAAGGTTGGTTGCTCAAGGATACACAAAGCGAAGGTTTGGATTATGATGAAGTGTTTGCTCGGTTGCAAGAATAGAGGCTATTAGATTATTTTTGGCTTATGCTTCATTCAAGAATTTTGTTGTGTATCGGATGGATGTTAAAAGTGCATTTTGTATGGCACAATTGATGAGGAGGTTTATGTTTGTCAACCTCCGGTTTTGAAGATCTGATCATCGACAAGGTTTATAGGGTGAGAAAGGCTATGTATGGGTTGCATCAAGCTCTAGGGCATGGTATGAGTGCTGTCTACTTATTTGATGGACAATGGGTTTAAAGAGGTGATTGATAAAACTTTGTTCATTAGAAAGCACAAAGATGATATTTTATTGGTTCGAGGTTTATGTAGATGACATCATCTTTGGCTCTACAAACAAGGAGCTATCGAGAGATTTTGAGAAACTTATGCATGATAAGTTTGAGATGAGTTCTATGGGAGAACTCACTTTCTTTTGAGACTACTGAGTTCAACAAAGGGTGATGGTATTTTCATTAGTCAAGACAAGTATGTAGCAGATGTTTTGAAGAAGTTTGGGTTTCAAGATGTAAAGAGTGCAAGTACACCTATGGAGACTCGAAACCTCTGCTACCGGATGATGGAAGTCCCAAAGTTGATTTGAAGTTGTACGGGTCCATGATTGGATCTTTGATGTATCTCACGACATCTAGGCGGATATTATGTTCTCGGTATGTGTGTGTGCAAGATTTCAAGTCACACCTAATACCTCACACATGAATCTTTGTTAAGAGGATCTTTAGATATCTTAAAGGTCATCCTAAATTGGGCCTTTGGTACTCTAAGGATTCCCTTTTGATTTGGTGGCCTACGAGATAGTGACTATCTTGGTGCTAGTTTGGATAGGAAGTCTACTCTTTGGAGGATGTCGGTTTTGGGAAGCAGTTAATTTCTTGGCGGTGTAAAAGCAAACTATTGTGGCTAATTCTACAAGCTGAAAGTGAATATGTGGCTGCTTGCTAGTTCTTTGTGGTCAAGTTCTTTGGATTGAGAATCAATTCTTTGGATTTTGGGTACAATTTTATGCATACTAAGATTTACATTGATAATAACGATACAATTTGCATTATTAAAATCTGTTTTACATTCTAGAACTAAACATATTGAGATAAGGCATCATTTCATTAGAGATTGTAATGAGAAAAGGTGATTCAAATGGTAAAAATCCATCTTGATTTCAATGTTCTTGATCTTCTCACCAAAGCTTTTGATGTGGGGAGGTTTGATTACCTTGTTGTTAGTATTGGAATGATTAATCTCTAAACTCTCAAATTGTTTTGTACCGGTTTGTATAAGTATTGAATTTGTTATTATGTAATCTTAGTTTTGCTATTCTTGTTTCTAACCACGATAGTTTTGTTCAAACCCTTTGCTTGTTGTTACGTGTTTCCACTAACCATTTTGCGAGATAAAGAAAGTTCATTATAGAAGCTAAAGAAATCTTGAAGTTAAATTGTTCATTCATTCATCAAAAGCAGTTCTGACTTCGACACAATGAAACTTCAAGTGCAAATTAAAGACTACTTCTATACATGATTTCCTACTACTATCCTCAGCTGTTGGATATGCATGACAAGCTAAGGATCAAAATGGGAAGGATGGATTGATGCAAACGAAGATGATGAAGATGAATACAGTAGATGAAGCACAAAGGACATAGTCGGATCACACATTCATCTGCTGGTTTCACCAAAAAGCATCATTCCATTTTCCTTTTTCCCTTCCCCCTTACGATATGTGAAGAAGCACCACAACTTGGTGCAGGAAGACCAAGAACCACCTCTCTGTCCTTTGGGAGTGGTGGATTTCTTGCTCGTGATCTTGGTTGGGGTTGGGATGATGAAGGTTGGGGTTTGAAGTTCTCTTCTTTGAGGTCATCGAGTCCTCGGATGCCTCACTTGGATCCACCACACTATCATCTTGGATGATGGAAGAAATGGGGATTTTCTTGGTCTTGGTTCTTGTGGAGGAAAGTAGGACTGCCATGGGTTAGAATCTTCACTTGATGATGAAGATGATGATGAGGATGAGGAGGATGTTAGATCCACAACTTTTGGTTTATTCCAACTAGGGTTCCACATGGTGATTGTAGTTGATTGGGGATTTTGGAGTAATTAGGGTTTTGATATTGATTGGTGTGTGCGTTATATGAGATTAGGGTTCTTTATATAAGCAGAGTTAAGGGTTATGGAAGTAAATGAGGGGTAGGTTAAATGTGGTTGAGGAGTTAATGAGATTCTTGGGCGTTGGACTAATATTAATCCTAGAAGTTGACCATATTGACTTACCTGTTCTAAACCACGGATAGGTCATTTGGAACCACTTCTGGCTCTTTCTAACCACTGACAACAATAACCTTCTTCTCTGTGTTTGTTTTGTGTTTTTGTCTTGCAGGTATGAAGGATTTGTGTACATAGGAGCTGGTGTGTTAGCTGCATGTGTTTGTTTAAAAATAAAATAAAATAAAATAAATAATAATAAAAAAAAAGTTGTGTAATCCTTCATATTTTTGTGAGATCTCTCTTATTATGACACAATTACTTGCTATAACTCTTGGACATTTGGTTGAAGTGCTACCATGTATCCATTGATGGTGTGTGTCTAAGCGGATAGCGATTACGAAACCTCGGATAGCTTTTTGCTTTGTGTTGGATACTACGGGGCTGTTTGGTAACTTTGGCAAAAGTATATTATCTCCCAAATCACGGATGGATCATTTATTTGATCTTCAAACCACTTCAATTGGCGCTCAACATTAACCTAATCACTTTCCTTTGCATAATTCACAAAACCTACATCATCTACATTCTTAATCACAATGGCGGAAAATTATTCCACTACACATAACCTTGTTGCTATTCTCACCAAAACGATCGATCGAAGGGTTTCATCAAATGATTGATTTTCTTGTTCACGATCCTATTCACTATGCCTTAAGCTGTCACACCAACCATTCTTAAAGCCTACATACATCGATTGGAGGAATGCTAAGCTTGAAGAGGTTGAAGGAGTTGAAGTGTTTATCTTGTTGTGGATGAGAATGCTATTTACGAGTTGATGAGGAGATCATAAGGAGAGTGTTAAAGTTTGATGATCTTGATGGTATTGATAATCTTTACGATCTTGAGATTGTATTTGGTTTAGAAAGGTTAGGATATACACACGAGGGGTGATAAGGTACAATTTTTAAGAGTTTGTTTTCACCACAATGGAAGTTTCTTATTCATACCTTGTTGATGTGTATGAGTAATAAGACCTTTGGGTTTAATGACTTTCCTTCCAAAATTGCTCTCTTTGTTATTTGTTTGTCTGATGGAAGAAAGTTCAATTGGTCTAGGATGATTTATGAGGGGTTAGTACAAAACATTAGGAAGAAGGGTAAATACTATTTGTATCCTAGGTTTGTTCAACTTATTGTGGAAAGCCAAATTGATGAACCTGTTGAGCATTCTAGAGAGTATGAAGTACATCATATGCTTCCTAAGGTTTTTGCACATATGAGGAATCAGAAGCCAAATGTACAGATTAGAGATGTTCCTTTGTTTCCTCACATGCTTACTTTGCCTACTGATCCTGAGTTTGATGAAGGTCTTGAATCTCAACCTATAGTCTTGAACCCATTGCTAGTACACCTCAAACCCCCCTGTTAGTCAAACCCAAACCATTGTTACACCAATTGTATGGACTAGGAGACAAAGAGGCACTAAGCTTCCTCGGGGCTAGTGTTAGTGGTGTTGTTAATGAGGTGTCGCATGGAGTGGAGGTGACATGATTGGAAGGGCTTCCACTCTTGATTCATGCTTAGATCTTTGGTCGGGATAGTGGAAACATAAATAAGACCCAACCATTGGCAACTCCTAATGTGGAGAGTTCCTTGGAACTTAACACGGTGGAGAATCCTTATTTGGGCGCTACTGTGGTGCATAGATGATCGGGCAAGGTGCGATGCTATGTTTACTATATCCAAGATTCACCTCTCGGGCGGTTAACACATTTCGAAGTGATGAGGATAGTTTGGAACATGAACATGAATTAGCGGATCCTAAGGCTGGTACATGATGACTTTTCAATGAACCACCTCTCGGACCGGTTCACACAGGTCGAAGTGGGAGGATATTCTTGAACGTTTTAATGAATTGGCGGTTAAATGTGCTAAAATGGAGGCTACAATTTTAGGTCTCTGAGGAGTTGGGTGTGTTTCGAGGTAAGGATATTAGGAGATTGAAGCGGGGTGTTGGTTTTGGAAAAAGTAAGAAGACACAGGGTTCTTTGTTTTGAAAGCTATGAGAAGAAAGAAAAGAAGGTGGACTCTCTCCGACTCGAATATGGAGGATGTATCAAGCAGGGGAGGAGTGAAGGCATAAATTCGGGGAGGCTCATTGATGGATCTATGGAAGAAGATAGTGGAGATCAAGAATTTTGGTATCGATAAAGATGGGAATGAGGCGGTTCTTGAAAATGTGAAGAATGTTGTAGAAGATGTAGTAGTGGGACACAACCAACGATGGTATATGCGAAACCACGGTTAGTACTCTTGAAACCACTGCTGCGGTTTCGGATATGGCAATTATACCCACTACTATCATACCATTGCTATCATAACCACTTCCTTTGTTGTCACAACTCTCTCGTATCACCACCTAAAACTAAAGAAGTTGAGAAAGAAGCGCAAGTACATTGATAAATCTAAGTAAAACCTCATCTATTTCTACACCTATCATTGCACTGTTTTATCTCATTCAATCTCTGCAACTAAACCCAAAGGAAAAAGTTTAGTTATTGGTGAACCTTTGAAGAAGAAAGTGGTTCAATCGATATTGGAAAAGGTAAAGGGGTTGCGATGCAGTGAAGTTTAAAAGTAAGCGGAACAAAAAGCTTATGATGCAGTATGCAAAAGTATTATAGGCGATGAACAAGCGACTTTAGAAAAGGAAGCAAGATGAAGAAGAAGCTAGTCGAGATGGTTAGCTACATGGTATGAATCACAAAATTATCTTCAAGCTTACGAATTAATAAATGATGAGTATCTTGCACAAGAATGGGCTTTGTTGGATGATGAGGAAAAAGCTAGACTTTTGGGTGAATGGGCAAGGAAGGTTGGTAAAGAAAGGAAGCAAGTTATAAGAAAGAAACCTCCTTCAATTGCACGAGATGAGGAATGTATTGATGAAGATTATTAAAATTCAAGCATTCATGTTCACGATAATCTTAATAAATGTTCATTTGAAAGAATTTATGAGCTTTATGAGAGATGTATGAGGATTAATAATGATGATTTTTGTCCAATGAATTCTAAAAAGGAAGAAGAGTGGATTAAAAGGATGATGAATGGATTCAAAGTAAGCGAAGAGAAAATCGAGGTTCGAGGAGACATCGATTCTAAAAGACCGAAAGTAGTTGAAGATGTTAATCAAATTATTTCTTATGAGTTTAAGCTTAAAGTTGGAAGTGAAGGAGTTTGGAAAATTCAAAGACTCAACAATGAAGTTTATGAGTATAATAAATTTTCACGAGATGCTTGATATTTTGATAGAGATGATTTGATGAATCTTTGGATACTTTACAAGAATAAGTTTGGTGAAGTACATCCAAATGATTATCATGAGAGAATGGTTTATCATCATTTGAAGATTTTATTTGAGCCTACTCATGATGAACACGAATGGAAAGGACTCTACAATGGTCAAGTTACTAGATGGTTTTATATCAAACTTGTGGAGTTCATGTTTTAAGCATTTTACGGAGAAGTTATTCATATGCTTGTAGAAGGTGATTATCCTCATTGAATAAGTATCCATGATTATTGCTCGGATGTTGAAGCTTTGGTTGTATCAAGATGTTAGTACCCTATGATGGTCAAGCTTACAATTTGTTCTTTGAAGTATGAGAACATTCTTAAGGCTAGTAAGTGTTTGGCTACATCCTCCAATTCGGATGTTTTGAGCTTAAAGGAAACTTGAGAATTACATTGGAATGTATCAAGTTTAGGGAGGATGTTGGGTTTTAGGTTCCTTGGATCAAGAATTATTCTAAATCTTGGAACCACGGACGAGTTGATATAACCACGAGACGAGAAGAATGTAACAGTGATGAAGACAAACCGCGGCTAGTAGTATTGTGTAACCAACGATATTGATATGTAACCACTTGCTAGTCTTGTATAGTCGGTTTAGTTTATTGTATTAGATAAATATGGAAAAGATATTTATCTTGTAGGTTACGTATTGTATAATGTAAAGGACTCCTTAGCCTATAAAAGGAGGTCCTAGGTTAGATTATATATCGTATGTTTTATATCTAAGGTCGATACACTTCAAGGTTGCAAAACCCTAATCTTGTAAGAGTATTCGTATTAATAAATAATATTGAGGTGTTGAATGTTTCTTGTTCTTCTTCTTAAGATTAAGTGTTAAATTCGCGTAATACTTAATAAGCTTTTATTCTAAGTCGGTTTCTATATTAGATCGTTTGCTCATTGGGATCAACACACGAGATCCTAACAAGAGGGCAACACCTACTTGTTGGAAATGTGCAAAGCGGTCACATCAAAGGGATTGCAAAGGTGTTAAGGTTGGTGGTAAAGCCAATAGATCGGGCACTAATGGTTCGAGGGGTGGTGGTTCAACCAACTCACTTTGAAAGGTCGAAATATGTTTAATAAGTCTTTTCGGATTTATTATGTTACATATGTCACGAATCTTATTATGTCGAGGATGATGATGTTGCGTGGTGGGTTGACTCGAGCAACAGTTCATGTGTGCAAAGATAGAAGGCGGTTC
Source organism: Chrysanthemum lavandulifolium (assembly GCA_022545495.1). Taxonomy (NCBI): domain Eukaryota; kingdom Viridiplantae; phylum Streptophyta; class Magnoliopsida; order Asterales; family Asteraceae; genus Chrysanthemum; species Chrysanthemum lavandulifolium. The sequence goes on from CM040239.1 coordinate 246,734,015, forward strand.
AAGACTTATGAGTCTTTGAATGATGGTTCTATTCTTCACAGGAAATGAGTCAACGACCTTGGTGCATGGTCATGGTTGTGTAGATCTTAGATTTAGTTCGAGAAAGATTGTAATTTTGTTTAATGTTATTCATGTTCGGATATAAGGAAGAACTTGGTTTCAAGTAGTATTTTAAATAATCATGGATATAAACAAGTTATTGAGTCGATAAATTTGTTCTTTCTAAGCATGGTGTGTTTATTGGTTTTGGATATTTGTGTAATCAAATGTTCGGGCTTAATATTGTCCATGATAGTGTTAATTCACATTTGTGACCACCATGACTGGTGACTCTACCCTATGGCATGCAAGACTTGGCCATGTACACTATAAAAGAATGCAAGATATGTCTAAGGATGGCTTAATCCCGGCATTTGACATGGACCGAAAAGTGTAAAACTTGCATGTTGACCAAGATAACCAAGAAACCTTTTCAAGATGTTAGTCGTGAGACTAAGCTCTTGGAACTTATACGATGACACTGTGTGATTTGCATGCCACTCCTTCTTTGGGGAATAAGAAGTACTGTGACATTTATTGATGATGCTTCAAGGTTTTGTTATGTCTATCATTACATACCAAGGATGAAGCATTAGATAAATTCAAAGTGTTTAAAGCGAAGTTGAATTACAACTTGGGTCCACGATCAAAGATTAAGGGCCGATAGGGAGGTGAGTACATGGATACTCGTATTTTCGATCTGTTGGTATAATCCATAAACATCGCCCTTATACTCCTCGGCAAAATGGTATTTCGAAAGGAAAAAGCAGTCTTGAAGAGATGATTAATTCCATGTTGTCTTATTCGGGGTGAGTCAAGGGTTACGGGGTGAAGCTATGTTAACGACTTGCTATTTATTAAATAGGGTTCCCAACAACAAGAACAAGGTTACCCTTATGAACTACGGACTAAAAGTGTAACACCCCAACCCGACAAGGGTAGAAGTGTCACATTCTGGTGTCATATCGAACATACAAATAAAATTTTACAAGCGAAAGCATTTTAAAATAAATTACCAAGTCATATAACGGATGACTTACAAAGAAAATACAAAATCGAATATGTCCAAGCGGATCTAAAATCGAAAACAATAACTCTTCAAATTAAATCCAAAATGATAAAGGAAAACTAGGGTTGGTCCACTCGGATAATCCAACTCTCACCCATCAAAGCCCATCTTCAACCTAAAAACACGCGCAGGGAAAAGAAATGCGGTGAGCTTAAAAAGCCCGGTGAGCAGATATAACAAAAGAAAAGTGAATAAAATAAAATCCCAAATGAAACAAAGGAAGCGGATAAGAAAGTTGCGGTGAAATTAGATCAATGAGTCAATGAGGATCTGCAGAACACTATTATCGAGATATCCAAAATGAGCAGATGACAAGGAGAGCGAAGCAAAGCAAGGCATCGATGACATGTAAATAAGCACATACAACGGGCATACAAGAAAATCGGGAAAGCAGACAACATATAAGCCAAGCGAAATATAAAAGTTAGCGGAAGCAAGTAATTAGAAAGTGAGCATGGCGATCACAAAGTCAAGTAACCAGCGGTCAAAACATAAGTATCATAACAATGGAAGTACTAGCGGCGGTCAAAACATGGCGATCGCACATAACCGGTAGGAATTACAGTATGAACATTATAATTAAATGTATTAAAGACATAGCGAGCAACTAAACAAATTATCGGTCCAGACGTCACAAGTTGAACCATTTACCCGGTCAAACCGTAGCATAGGCGAAATGTAACATGGCGGGTCAACAACAAGCCGATAAGGGCCTTGACGAATAGTCTCGATCCACGAGATTAACTTAACGAAGTACACATAATAAATATACAAAACTATCGATTACCCATAGCATGGTTACCAAACAAATTAAGAGGTTCACATAACGGTGAGATCACATATCATCGAGGCAAGCAGGTGCTTTCGAGATAACCGCATATTAATTACATCATAGCGGGATACTCGGTGAGTCACATAAAACATAAATAGCATAAACAAATCCAATAAACATATAATAACCCGATGCGTGAATGCAATGGTAGAAGAATAAGTCACATAAAGTGCAGGGGTAGCAGGCGGTCAATCTGAGAATATGGTGCATTGGGGTAAACATACGGTACAATATAAATATATCGGCGGTGTAAGGGTTGTCAATCTATCCGAGCCAACGATGCGATGCTGATAATATCGGTGGTGGCAATAGCAGCCCGATAATCAATAGTAACCATCGTATTCGGAGGGTGACCTCGGAATAAGACAATAGGAGGAGACCTCGGTAACGATGGAGTAGCTAGCTCCCGGTATGTGAGGGGTGTATTGCACACGCACCACATCACCGAGCAGTATATATATCGATATGATGCGATGCGGATCTAGGATGCATCCATCGCCCTGCGAAATATTAGTGGCCATAACAATACGGTGAAGCGCGCATAATCGATGCGATTATAGGGGCGGTGTGTAACATCACTCGTACACACCTGAGTCATGCCATTGGTGCATCAATGACACGGTCATGGAACCCCATGACTAGTTAACGATGTTGGCTCGGTATCAATCGAAGGGTCGAGACAAGGTCCTGATATAGCAATATATCGATCATAATAATCGGAGGTTCAATATCGATAGTTCACCATTCAAAGGTTCATAGCAGTTCAATATCAAAGTTCGGTAAGTAGCAGTTCAATATCAAAATTGATATCAAAGGTTTAGTAACATTAGTTCAATAACGAGGTCCAATAACGAGAGGTCAATAGCAATGGTTCGATGTGAGAGGTTCAATAACGGAGGATCAATATCAAAGGGTCATAGCATAAGGAACCATAAAAATGGAATATTATAAGCGAAGCAAAGTTAAAGGAAGCCCTAATAAGAAGGCTCGGTGTAAAATATAGCGGTTCAAAGCTAATATCGAAATATGTAAGCGAATCATGAGAAACCCCTACGAAAGGGATAGAATATACGTGCCTTAACGCCGATGAAAGGAAAGCAAACAAATGAATGAACACAAAGATCTGACGCGCGTCTTCTTCAACGAATCTACGGATTACGGTTCGTATAATATTTATTAGCTCATTTAAGTCATAGCAGTTTATCGTATTAATATTTTAGAGTTGCAGCGTATTCTCATTTTTAGTAATGGACCAAAATAAATACTTTAGGGTAATAATCATTAATTAGTCAAACTTAAGGGTTACAAATGATAAATGACAAAATTAAATGTTTAATATGACAAATATCCTATATTTAAGGCCTTATTAGATAATACTTCAAAGTATAGGGTTTATTTTGTAAATTAGCTTAAAGTATAAGGTTTATAATAAAAGTAAGAAAAGGTTCATTTTATTTTATTGTTTTTTTATTTGCGTATGTTATCACGAAAGAAAAGAACATGATTCTTAATATTTTCATGCACAAGATTTTGCCCGACTTGAGCTTGCTCGCGGTTTTATTATGCATATCTCGACTAAGTAAATGTACCGAATGACTAACTCCGGCTCATCTTTCCGGCGCCCATAAAATGTAAAGCGGCTCACCCACTTGCCCCCGATCACCCTCAAGTTACCCCCACAAGACCCATTACATTACATGCATATACTATGTTACTATTAGAAGCAGTTTGCACCAAAATCTTTAGTTTATATACTATGCCATAAACCATTTTGATTACCATACTCCATTATTCAAGATGTACAGTACATTTTTGTAACAGCGTTAATAAGCATGCATATTACAATAAGAGATAGTGTCCATTTCACCAAAAATCAACATGTTCCAATATAGCTTATGATTTTAACGTGACATATTATATCTATAACTAAGATCTCTTATAACATAATATTTATGATTAGTGTGTGATTTTGTATTAAAATGATAGATCAAGAATTACCCCAAGGCTTAACGGAAATAGATTGAAACACGAAGCACAAGCACAAGATTTGTGAGGCATAATAGAACTAGAAACCCAAATGTGAACCGGCGAGATCAAAACTCGGCGGACCTCCAATCATGAACCAAACCAACGTGAATCGTACCGCACTCCGTTTCGGTAAATGCTCAAACCACTTGTAGCGTGAAAGAAAGGGAGAGAACAAGGTCAAGCGAAGCAAAGTAACACCCTTTTGCCTTAGCTATAACCACGACGTGACAAATTCCAAACCCACGACAACACCTCTTGAACCAACCTTGATCACAGCCACTCCACGAGGTCACGAATCTCCTTTTTGCACTACCTTGATGTCGACTGAAATTGGAAGAGGAAAAAGGATTTTTGCCGACACTTTCACTTGGGTTTCTTTGGGTTTAATTTGAGATAAAAATATGGAGAGATGAATGAGATAGGAATGAGTTAATTGTGGAGATTATATTGGGGAGTATGGTGGTTTCTTCAGGCCGATTAGGGGGAAGACTTATTCTCTCAATCCCTTTCAAAATTACTTGTTCTTATCTTCATTCAAAAGGTGTACAAAATAACAATTAAACAAAATTGGTTCTAGCAAATGGGACATAGGCGTGGCCGACAATGGGGACAAGAGAACATTGACCAAATCAATGATATTTAATTTACCAAGATTACAAATGTTTTAGTTACATTTAAATGTTTTTGTTAACTTGTACATGAAATTAGTCCATATAACTTATAATGTGCTATATTTATTTTGTAGACCCAAGTGTAAGTTGGTCATTAATATCTTTCATAAATCATTTGTAAGTTAAGTGTTAAACGTAGTTATCGAGCTCGGCGTGTTTTAAGAATTTCACATATTAGCTTGAGGGGCAAAATGGTCATTTAACACGTTTACGATTTTTAGGGTTTTACAACTCTTCCCCTCTAAAAGAAAAATTTTCGTCCTCGAAAATTGAAGTTGCAGGAGTACACGTTTAGGGCAGACGTAGCAATCCATAGTTTCACACAGCTCATAACGATCTCAGTTCCAAAGCGTACAGAACTTATACGTAACAGATGTCGATGAGAATCTCACAAGAGGTACAGAATTTCGAACGAACATGAGGAGTGTCAATTAACGGATATAAGCCTTATTCCATTCACGTACCAATCCCAGGCATTTCCCAAGACGTCGTATGACTTCAATAAGTTCAAATTATATGATCTCGGTATTATCACGGTGATCAGGCGTCATAATACTTGCATCACATAACAAGTCCTTATTGTCATCATATTCTGTCCCGGGTCATGACAAACCACATAGCCGATATCACACAAAACATATCACATACAGATATCAAGTAACATACCAAAGTAGACCAGATTCATATACACAACATAAACTGCATCAAACAACTTACCATATCACAATGAAAGAATGCCACCAACTTGCACAAAATGGCCCCTCATGACTCATTACTGACGATCCAAATGGAAAAGCTGAGATATTAACGAAATGCTAAACGATAGAGCTTCACGATTCAAACCGAGTTCCGAAAAAATCAAGAAAAGCAATACCGATCAAAATCACATAGCAAAATATCAAGCCGCCACAAACGCATGACAAACAAATCGGAGTAACACAGGTCACGCCCAATCTTGTGAAGTAGGTGAATCTCCTCAGCCACCAATTGAATCTTGTCTCCGTCTTTGTGCCTTTGGTTCATCCGTCTAGCTCCCTCCAACAACATCTTGATGTCTCCGTGACATTACGATCGGGTGCGACACGCTTCACGAACCTCTCGACTCACGAGGCATTGCGGCAACACAGGGTTGTCACCATCATCTTCGGCTTTACTGTTAGTCTCCATCTAACGATCGATAAACGGATGTGCGAAAACAATATAACAAAATTCGATGCGAAAAGAGGAGGGCCAATTCAGTGAAGGAAAAAAATATCGAAGTCAAATCTGAACGACCATCAAAAGGAATCGAAAGATATTATAACAAACGGAAACCTAATGTCTACCCAATCCTCACAGGTCAATCCTAAGGTCAACAAGACGAAACCTTAGCTCCGATACCATAATTGTAACACCCCAACCCGACAAGGGTAGAAGTGTCGCATTACGGTGTCATATCGAAACTATACAAATAAAATTTTACAAGCGAAAGCATTTTAAAATAAATTACCAAGTCATATAACGGATGACTTACAAAGAAAATACAAAATCGAATATGTCCAAACGGATCTAAAATCGAAAACAATAACTCTTCAAATTAAATCCAAAATGATAAAGGAAAACTAGGGTTGGTCCACTCGGATAATCCAACTCTCGACCCATCAAAGCCCATCTTCAACCTAAAAACTGCAGCGGGGAAAAGAAATGCGGTGAGCTTAAAAAGCCAGTGAGCAGATATAACAAAGAAAAGCTGAATAAAATAAAATCCCAAATGAAACAAAGGAAGCGGATAAGAAAGTTGCGGTGAAATTAGATCAATGAGGATCTGAGAACACTATTATCTGAGATATCCAAAATGAGCAGATGACAAGGAGAGCGAAGCAAAGCAAGGCATCGATGACATGTAAATAAGCACATACAACAGCATACAAGAAAATCGGGAAAAGCAGACAACATATAAGCCAAGCGAAATATAAAAGTTAGCGGAAGCAAGTAATTAGAAAGTGAGCATGGCGATCACAAAAGTCAAGTAACCAGCGATCAAAACATAACGAGTATCATAACGTGAAGTACTAGCAGCGGTCAAAACATGGCGGTCACACATAACGGTAGGAATTACTGATATGAACATTATAATTAAATGTATTAAAGACATAGCGAGCAACTAAACAAATTATCGGTCAGGGCGTCACAAGTTGAACCATTTACCCGGTCGAGCCGTAGCATAGGCGAAATGTAACATGGCGAGGTCAACAACAAGCCGATAAGGGCCTTGCGAATAGTCTCGATCCACGAGATTAACAACGAAGTACACATAATAAATATACAAAACTATCGATTACCCATAGCATGGTTACCAAACAAATTAAGAGGTTCGCATAACGGTGAGATCACATATCATCGAGGCAAGCAGTGCTTTCGAGATAACCACATATTAATTACATCATAGCGAGGATACTCGGTAGTCACATAAAACATAAATAGCATAAACAAATCCAATAAACATATAATAACCCGATGCGTGAATGCAATGGTAGAAGAATAAGTCACATAAAGTGCGGGGTAGCAGGCGATCAATACGAATATGGTGCATTGGGGTAAACATACGGTACAATATAAATATATCGGCGATGTAAGGGTTGTCGAAATCTATCCGAGCCAACGATGCAGTCTGATAATATCGGTAGTGGCAATAGCGACCCGGTAATCAATAGTAACCATCGTATTCGGAGGGTGACCTCGGAATAAGACAATAGGAGGAGACCTCGGTAACGGTGGAGTAGCTAGCTCCCGGTATGTGAGGGGTGTATGCACACACGCACCACATCACCGAGCAGTATATATATCGATGTGATGCGATGCGGATCTAGGATGCATCCATACGCCCTGCGAAATATTAGTGGCCATAACAATAACGATGAAGCGCGCATAATCGATGCGATATAGGGACGGTGTGTAACATCACTAAATACACCTTTGAGTCATGCCATTGGTGCATCAATGACACGGTCATGGAACCCCATGACTAGTTAACGATGTTGGCTCGGGTATCAATCGAAGGGTCGAGACAAGGTCCACAAGTATAGCAATATATCATTCATAATAATCGGAGGTTCAATATCGGTAGTTCACCATTCAAAGGTTCATAGCAGCAGTTCAATATCAAAGTTCGATGTAGCAGTTCAATATCAAAATTGATATCAAAGGTTTAGTAACATTAGTTCAATAACGAGAGGTCCAATAACGAGAGAGGTCAATAGCAATGGTTCGATGTGAGAGGTTCAATAACGAGAGGATCAATATCAAAGGGTCATAGCATAAGGAACCATAAAAATGGAATATTATAAGCGAAGCAAAGTTAAAGGGAAGCCACAATAAGAGGCTCGGTGTAAAATATAACGGTTCAAAGCTAATATCGAAATATGTAAGCGAATCATGAGAAACCCTCTTGAAAGGGATAGAATATCGTACCTTAACGCCGATGAAAGGAAAGCAAACAAATGAATGAACACAAGAGATCGACCATCGCGTCTTCTTCAACGAATCTACGGATTACGGTTCGTATAATATTTATTAGCTCATTTAAGTCATAACGGTTTATCGTATTAATATTTTTAGAGTTTCAAGCGTATTCTCATTTTAGTAATGGACCAAAATAAATACTTTAGGGTAATAATCATTAATTAGTCAAACTTAAGGGTTACAAATGATAAATGACAAAATTAAATGTTTAATATGACAAATATCCTATATTTAAGGCCTTATTAGATAATACTTCAAAGTATAGGGTTTATTTTGTAAATTAGCTTAAAGTATAAGGTTTATAATAAAAAGTAAGAAAAGGTTCATTTTATTTTATTGTTTTTTTATTTGCACGTATGTTATCACGAAAGAAAAGAACATGATTCTTAATATTTTCATGCACAAGATTTTGCCCGACTTGAGCTTGCTTTCGCGGTTTTTATTATGCATATCTCGACTAAGTAAATGTACGAATGACTAACTCCGGCTCATCTTTCCGGCCCCATAAAATGTAAAACGGCTCACCCACTTGCGATCACCCTCAAAGTTACCCCATAAGACCCATTACATTACATGCATATACTATGTTACTATTAAAGCAGTTTGCACCAAAATCTTTAGTTTATATACTATGCCATAAACCATTTTGATTACCACTGTACTCCATTATTCAAGATGTACGAGTACATTTTGTAACCAGCGTTAATAAGCATGCATATTACAATAAGAGATAGTGTCCATTTCACCAAAAATCAACATGTTCCAATATAGCTTATGATTTTAACGTGACATATTATATCCAATAACTAAGATCTCTTATAACATAATATTTATGATTAGTGTGTGATTTTGTATTAAAATGATAGATCAAGAATTACCCCAAGGCTTAACGGAAATAGATTGAAACCTGAAGCACAAGCACAAGATTTCGCGAGACGCAATAGAACTAGAAACCCAAATGTGAACCGACAGATCAAAACTCGAGCAGACCTCCAATCATGAACCAAACCAACGTGAATCGTACCCGCACTCCGTTTCGGTAAATGCTCAAACCACTTGTAGCGTGAAAGAAAGGGAGAGAACAAGGTCAAGCGAAGCAAAAGTAACACCCTTTTGCCTTAGCTATAACCACGACCAATGACAAATTCCAAACCCGACAACACCTCTTGAACCAACCTTGATCACGACCACTCCACGAGGTCACGAATCTCCTTTTTGCACTACCTTGATGTCATTGAAATTGGAAGAGGAAAAGGATTTTCTGACACTTTCACTTGGGTTTCTTTGGGTTTATTTTGAGATAAAAATATGGAGAGATGAATGAGATAGGAATGAGTTAATTGTGGAGATTATATTGGGAGTATGGTGGTTTCTTGAGGGCGATTAGGGGAAGACTTATTCTCTCAATCCCTTTCAAAATTACTTGTTCTTATCTTCATTCAAAAGGTGTACAAAATAACAATTAAACAAAATTGGTTCTAGCAAATGGGACATAGGCGTGGCCGACAATGGGGACAAGAGAACATTGACCAAATCAATGATATTTAATTTACCAAGATTACAAATGTTTTAGTTACATTTAAATGTTTTTGTTAACTTGTACATGAAATTAGTCCATATAACTTATAATGTGCTATATTTATTTTGTAGACCCAAGTGTAAGTTGGTCATTAATATCTTTCATAAATCATTTGTAAGTTAAGTGTTAAGCGTAGTTATCGAGCTCGGCGTGTTTTAAAATTTCACATATTAGCGAGGGCAAAATGGTCATTTAACACGTTTACGATTTTAGGGTTTTACAAAAGGAAACCCAACTGAACTATCTCAAGGTTTGGGGTTGTAGAACATTGTAAGACTCACGATCCAAAGTTGAAAACTTTGGGTGAAAGAGCATTGATTGCATCTTTGTTGGATATCTTGAGCATTCCAAGGCTTATAGGTTCTATGTTATTGAACCTAATGAATATGTTTGATTAACTCCATAATTGAATCAAGGGATGCAAACTTTGATGAGAATAGATTCTCATCGGTCCCTAGACCAAGTATGAGGATTCCTAATGGAACTCATGACCTTTGGTGTATCGAGGGTCCCGATGATGAACCATCGGTGGTCCACGATGAGGTTGTGGTTCAACAACTGAACCTATCTTTCGAGAAAAAGCAAAGGTCGGGGACTCCAAAGTCATTTGGACACGAGTTTCAATTATACTTAATTGAAGGAACAAGGGATGAAGTCTCGACCAATACTCCTATTGCTTCATTGTTGAGGATGATCCCAAGACATTTGAAGAAGCAATGAAGTCCCAGGACATTGCCTTCTGGAAAGAAGCAATCAATGATGAGATGGATTCCATCATGGGCAACAACACTTGGGTGTTGGTCGATCTACCACCTAGTTTCAAACCCTTGGGTTGCAAATGGATTTTCAAAAGGAAAATGAAGGTAGATGGAACTATTGAAAAGTTCAAGGCTAGACTAGTCATTTAGGGCTTTAAAAAAAAAGTCAGGGATAGACTATTTTGATACTTATGCCCCTGTGGCTCGTGTCGATTACCATAAGGCTGATGATTGCTTTGGCATCTATTCAATCGATTATTCATCGATGGATGTGAAAACGACTTTCTTGAATGGTGAATTGGATGAGGAGGTTTATATGAACTAACCTCGGGCTTCATCATGCACGGCAATGAAACCAAGGTATGTAAAGCGATTAAGTCTCTTTATGGATGAAGCAGCACCTAAGCAATGGCATCAAAAATTGATGAAGTGGTTTTGTCTAGTGGTTATGTTCTTAACCAAGGTCGACAAATGTGTATATAGCAAATTTGATGAATCGGTAAAGGAGTCATCATTTGTCTATATGTTGATGACATGTTGATCTTTGCGGCCGACCAAAATCGAGTTGACCGACAAAGGAATTTTGTCATCAAGGTTCTCCATGAAGGACATGGGGAGGCGATGTTATCCTTGGTATAAGGATTAAACATGAAAGTAAAGAATTTATATCTCTCGGTCTCATTATATTGAGAAGGTGTTGAGGAAATTCAATTACTTTGATTGTACTCTGTAGTACACCTATGGATACTGAGAAGCGATGCCTAATAATGGCAAGGTGTATCTCAACTTGAGTATTCTAGGGTAATTGGTGCTTGATGTATGCCATGACTTGTACAAGACCCGATATTAGTTTTGCGGTGGGAAAATTGAGCGGTATACTAGTAATCTAGTGCTCATCATCTGGCAAGTCATTGACATGGTCTTGAAGTATTTGAAGAGAACTATGGATTATAGTCTCTCAAATATTGGTTACCATCGGTGTTGGAAGGATACACTAATGCAAGTTGGATCGAATAACGAAGACAATTCGTCTACCGGTGGTGGGTATTCCTACTTGATGGAGGTGCAATTTCTTGGGCATCGAAGCAAACTTGCATCACCGGTTCAATAATGGAATGAATTTGTGGCCTTAGCAGTCTTTGGTAAAGAAGGCGAATGGTTGAAAAACTTGCTTCTTGAGATTCCATTGTGGCCTAAACCTATAGCACCTATTTCTATCCGATTGTGATAGTGCGACTACATTGGCTAAGGCTTATAGCCGGATGTACAATGGTAAGTCTAGACACTTAGGTGTCGGACATAGCATGATTCGTGAGCTTATCATGAATGGGGTGGTATCTATAGAGTTTGTTAGATCTCAACAAAATTTAGGCGATCACTTGACGAAGGGTTTGGCTAGCGACTTGGTTATAAAGTCGCTAAAGGGATGGGTTTAAGTCCAACTTAGTCACTTTGAATGCTAGGACGCTGACTCCTCCTAAGGAAACTTGGGAGCTGAGTTCAATGTGGAAAGGCGAGCGTTCGGTGGGTGGAGCACATGTTTTATTTACATCCCAAGGTTGTGCTCGGAACTCTTTGAAAGGAGGATGAAGTCTTTACTTCTTAATGGTTAATTTTCTTTGAAAAAGTGCTTGGCGGAGCATGAATAAAGAGGAACCACCTATGTAAATGTTGAAGTTGTGCGCTTTAGGAAGCTTTGGACTTTTAGCTTTACAACATTTATGAATTTGGATATGGACACATGGCTTGTATAGTCTCGGGAGGCGATAAGTGTTTGAAAACTTGTGTGTATTTTATCTTGGTATTCAAATGGGTTGAAGGGTTCAATTCTTGGAACACCACGATTCTCGAATATTTGAACTTGTAATGTACTAAGATGAAAATTCAATCCTCGGGACATTTCGTTTATGCACATGTTTTGTTTAATGTTTGTTTTCATGCAAAGGAAGTGAACTAAATTTGGGAGGATTGTTGGAAAATTTAGTGCACTTGTAGGATTAGTTCACACGGAAATGGGTTGGGAGGTGCGGGTGTACACCCATAAGGTCCATGAACATCGACTCTAATAGTGGTTTGTATTGGTAGTGCTAGTAGAAATCTGCTGGTGGAAAGTAATCGCTTGTGGTTTCCAGCGATAAGCGATGTTCCATCGGCGATGTTTCCAGCGAAGCGGTGTTTCCAGCGATAGTGCTATGAAATCTTGATGAAAGTCTTTGCTTGTAGCGGGCTTTGACCTATTCAAATGGCGATTACAAGCGCATAATGACCACGTTTAATTGGTCATGTAACCACTAACGGCTATAATGGGGATAATTATGAGGCAATTAATGGGTCGATTAATTCTCATAATTCCATTTGACTAGCTCAGAGTAACCTCCTATAAATAGGAGATCTGATTATGCATGAGATACACACAAAAAACGATTAATACTTCTAAGAAAAAGGGTTATTGATTTGTGCCTAATTCAATAACAAACATTTGGTCTTATCCCAAGTAGTTATTCGTGTAACCCAGGCATTAGGGTCGAATAGTTTACTTTGGAAAGTGATCACACGATTCCAAGTGATATCCGGTAACCACCTAGTGGTATTTGTTTCTGCTGACTTGATACTTGTTTCTGCTGACATTGATTATCTTACCCTGTTCTGGGCTCATAACCACCAACATGTTCAAGTTCAAGGACAAGTTTGTATCAAACATGTCCAAGTCATTCAAAACCAAGTTTAGGCTATGCACAGTCGTGACCTGGGTCATCGCCTGCCACATCAGCTTTCTCTCTCCGATGACGAGACACAATCAAATTGCCACAGTGAATGGACATAGTTTTTGTGTGTAAATATCGGTCATAAATTCGACCGATTGTGTATTTTGGTTTCCTTTGACCGATGTTCAACCGATGTTCTACAAAGGCCTCGACCGACTTCAAAGTCGGTCACCTTGGTCGACCGATCGATAATTCCAGAGCCACTGTGATGAGCCTTATGGATCCCTTTTTGTTGATGTTTTGTTCAGGATATCAAGCTTATATAATACATACGTATGCGATAATAAATTGTGATTATAAACAAGACATGTTTCTTTTGTTCGGGATATCAATTCTTGTCTTTTTAAAAACATATCATGATTTTTATACCAAGTATTAATCTAACTAGTTATCGTGTCGACCATTTGATGAAACTACTTGGGCAATAAGAAAACTTAAGCATGCGGGAAGGAGTGATCTTGGTGGGAAGGAGTAATGGAAAGGTAGTTATATGGTATGGTGCATTTTAATGGTCGAATTCAGTTTCTGATGAATGGAAGCAGCTATGGTGAACCTGCTCTGTATTTGTCTCGTTTGTTTGTCTAAGAATAGAGGTTCCTGATATGTATGTAGTAGTATCAGATATCGGATCGAATGTAATTTGGTTGTATTGAATTTGATTTAGGAGTTGTCCAATCAGTTTCTTCTATCTTTAAGTTGTAAAACATTTGGAGATTAATAGAAATTCACCATTGCACCAAAAAAAATTAAGCATGTGAGGAATTCTAGATCCTCTTTAGTTCATACAATTGCAGAATTAGGCTATGCATAATATGTGCCACGTCGACTTTCTCTCTCCGACGACCTGACGATGATCTAGTTGCCACAGTGGCGACCTAGTTATTTATTTAGTGGTGACCTAGTTATTTATTTTATTTTATTTTATTTTTTAAATTCAAATATTTTTTACAACAAAATTAAACTTCATTAATAAAAATACTGAAATATTACAACAATAATTAAAAACTTAAACTAATAAAACGTAAATATTACAATACTTATTAAAAACTGAAACTAATAATCTAAGTTGTGGCGTGGCTTGATTGTTGCCTTAAGTTGTTTAAGTTCTTGTAGTTGTCGTGCGGGCATATTTGGGTCGAGGGGTGTATTATAGAAAATTAGTCTTGTGTCCAGTGTGATTGTTCTGCCAATGCAAGTTGTTGACGTTGGATCTCAAGTTTCTCCCTTTTGAACTCCCCGGCTCGCCTTGCCGTTGCCTCTTGCAGCTCCAACTCTTTTTTCTTCAACTTTAAGTATTCCTCTTTCATATTCTTATTTTTTTCCTTACTTGTCGGCCTGAACTTGAAAAAGTTCTTGGCCATCGAACTAACAAATGATTTAGGTGGCTCACGAGAGGAGGCAAGTGCTTTCTTCTTGGATGCGTCAAGACCTTTTGGTCGTGATTCTCGAGTCTCGTCCTCTTCAGAATCATCCACGTCTTGGGGATTAAAAGGACCTCTTGTTGACCCCGAGGTGGTTTATGAAGTCTTGGATTTCTTTTGACTATTCTGGGTGAAAGAAGGCATCTCAACAGTTTTTCAAGCAGAGTGAATCCTCAAAACTTTCCAACACCCCTTAAATATAAACTCATGCTTGTGAATCACACGGTATTCTTTAAAAGCTTTTTCATAATCGTCTTCGTCATTCTCACCACTTCCGTGATTCTTCTTGATATTATCCATAATTGCACAAAAGAAACCAACCATAGAACGAATCCTACCCTTTCATTTGGTCGTGATCGAGTCGTACGTTCTTTGTGAACCAGTTTCATGTTCAAAGTACGCTATCACCTCCTCCAAAAACCCATTCCGGTTGATTATGTTCCCTCTTCCGGAATTTTCCGACACATGTATCCAAATTTACAATGTGCGACCTCTTCCTCCTTTGTCCATAGTTCGGTCTTTTTGTTTGCAACATTCTTGCCCTTATCCTTTATAGCCCGTTTTGAACCCTTCTTTGGTTTGACGGGTGACGTCTCTTCGACATCGTCTTCAAGACCAATAGAACCGTGGTACAGACCGTGCTCCGAACCTTGCCCCATCGAAACATCTCGACTCAGATGGTTTTGAGTCGGGTCTATTGAGACTGATAGTTTTGAGTCGGGTATTGTTGAGACGAATAGTTTTGAGGAGGGTATTCCATAAAATCCTCCAAATCCATATCAAGATTAACACCATGAAGTGGTGAAAACGATTAATTTAGTTGGGAAAATTGCGAGAAATCCATGTTAGGATGATATGACGACCCGCTTGGTGATTGGTTACAATTGATATTAGGACGACCCGGTGGGACATATGGACGATTGACGTAAAATGCCTTTTGATTTTGATTCGGTTACGGTAGTCATGTTTGTTATTCAAAACCGGGTGCACGAAAACGAATACCCCGATTTTGTGGTAGTGTTACACCGGTTAATTCAAATGGTGGATCCGTTGAGAAATTCAAATTCGAGGAATTTTGGGGAAGTCGGGATGAGAAGTTGTTTGAATTGTGTGTTTAAAAATGTATTTGAGGTTGGTATTTATAATGTTGTAAAAGGGGTAAAGTTTTTTAAATAATTTTTTATTTTTTGTTTTTAGGCCCAACGGTACAAAAAAATTGTCTATTTGTGAGATACAAATTCGGTTGACACACTGGACTAGTTTGCCTTATTTTTTATGCTCGACCGATCGCCAACCGATTCCCACATTGGGTCGACCGAACCCAACCGATGAGTCGACCGAACAACAAAACCCACCGCTGTGCATAGCCTTACTTGTGGGTCATAGAATCACATTGCAATGTGATCTAGTCAGACAAATTAAAGCCACAATGAATGTGATCTAGTATGACAAATTAAAGCCACAATGAACGTGATTCTTCGTACCAGTGATTCTTCTTGGCTATCGAAACCTTGTCTAGGCAAACTTTTATCAAACAAAAGTCTCCATAATTCCCGCATAAATGTCCGACATGATCTCTCCTATATTAGATCTTTTATTTCCTTTCTTTCTACATAAAACAAAACCCCTTTAAACTACCCATCTTTGTTACAAATATAAATTACGTTTGAAACCTTATATTTAAACTATGAAAACACGTACACCAGTGACACACTAAAAATATGAATGCAATATGAACCCGTGAACTATCATAATATCCAAACACATGGTGTCGATTAGACTCCAAGTGTACAATAAAGAAACTTTCAGAATTGAATCTTGTACCGTTAGTGGGTTACCGTTGAGCTATTGGGACAAAAATAAAATCATTACTACCTCCGACCGAAAATTATTGTGAACAGACAGAAAACATACAGACCCAAAATACTAGTCATCTTCAACCTTGGGCAGACAGTGCACACACTCCACACACACACAAAATTTAAACAAAACACACACAAATAGAACAGAAACACCATGAAAAAAAATAGGCAACACCGACACACACACACGCACCACACATTTGGCTCAAGCCATGGCGTCAATCCACTACGGTACCATGGCGACACCATAGCACCTCGACACTGCGGATGCCGCCGGTCGAGCGCTATGGTACATATTGCTCTAATGCTAATAAATGTAAAATAACAAAAAAATCTTTGTGTTTGGAGGAGTTGTTAGAGCTTATTCATTTATTTTATTTAAACATATTATGTATTTGTTTTATGATCAAAGGTGTTAACTTTCATCATACGGAATCCAAGTTGATAGTAAAGGTACTTAAACATATTATGTATTTAAACATATTATGCTAATAAAGGTATTTATTTTATTTAAACATACCATGGGTATCCAAGTAGAAACAATGTATCTAGAAGATGCAATGCATCTAGTCCATGGGTTATGGGTTAGCTCCATGGGTCACAGATAATACCATTATGACTTATGCATGATGTCATGCAATGGGTTATGGGTTATGCTCTATGGGTATGGGTTATAGACTTTGGGTTTTACCCAACTACATTCAATGTATTTAGTTAATGGGTCAAATACTTAAACTTCTACCCATTATATTACCCATTATAATACATACTAATTATGTATATATCTACCCAATATGTAAACACTATTTGTTGTACATATCTATTACTAAATCATGAAAACACTATTACTATTTAGTGTTTTATGTGAAAACGTAAGTGTGTTAGTAAACTATCGGCTCAAACCATTTACGTATTTTATTTGTTTCGTTAAAATGATTTTACGTTTGTTATCGACAATACATTAGAAGATCGTAAAATATAAATAAACGTTTTTACGGCTTATTTGTATTAACATTTACGAGTTTCCATCGCTATATACAAAATTGCAAAATTTTAACATATTGTAGGTCAACAAGAACCAAAAATTAAACATCCAACACCGCTCCTACCTAAAGGCAACAAACCACATGTAACCACCTTACAATATTTTGACACAAAAAATATAAAGACAGTCCGAAATCAAATAGCTCTATGAAAAAAAAGTCTACTTAATTCTTCATAAAACACAAGCCCTTTACCCTACCCGTCTTGCTTATAAATTACAATGGTATTCCGCATTTCATAAACATAGGCTAAAATTAAGTAATGAAGTGCTTATGCAAGCATTCTAAACTATGAAAACACACCAATGACAACTAAAATTACGAATGCAATATGAACCCGTGAACTATCATAAAATCCAAACACAAGGTGTCGATTAGACTCCGAGTGTACAATAACAAAACTTTGAGAATTCAGTCTTGTACTACACAGATCGGGTTACTGTTTTGCTTTTGGGACAAAAAGAAAGTCATTACTACCTTCGTCCTAAAAATTATTGTGAACTGCCAAAAAATATACAAAGTCATCTTCAACCTTGAGCACACAGTGCACACACCCCGCACACACATATTTTAAACCAAACACACAGACACAAAATACAAACAGAACACAAAAACCTAAAGAAAACTCACACAGGCCACACATTTTGGCTCAAGCCATGGCGTCAATCCACCACGGTACCATGGGGCGCCATAGCGCCTTGACACGTCGAATGCCACCGTTTTGGTAGTATGGTGCTCATTGCTCTAACGCTAATGAATGTAAAATAACAAAAAAACATCTTTGTGCTTGCATGAGTTTCTATAGCTTACTCGTTTATTTATATTAAACATATTATGTACTTGTTTTATGATCAAAAGTGTTAACTTTTCATCATACGGATTGTCATGAATTTAACTACAATGAAGAAATAGTTCAAGACATCGTAACCTCCAAAACTTTAACAGAAAAATAATGTTTAGTTACTATCCGAAGATGCTAACTTTATGCAATGAAGGTGTCTCATGTCGATGTTATTCGGACCGCAAAGTTCTAACCAGTGCCTTATACTTGGATTAAACTTACTTAAAGAGATTAGTCATTGGTTCCTAATCAACCCTCCTAACTTGGATCATAGTAATTACATAAGTCATGTGCCAAAACTTATTTACACATTAAATATAGCAACAACTTTTGTACCTACCTATTTGAATAAAACGTTTATATATTTTTTTTTGGGTAAAAAAAACGTTTATATATTTTGCTTGATGGTTTAGCATAACATCAACTTTGCAGAAATGTACGGTACCACAACTCTGATGCCCCTCACACGTCTGTAATTCGTAGCATTACTTAATATAGTTCGATTCTTGTACCATTGGTCTTTGTCCACCAATTTAAATCTTTATTTCTTTCTTGTTCATAATCTGTTTGATATTTCGAATCTTTTCTGCAACATAAAATACAATCTAATTTTTCTCGGTTTCTCCAACTCCGTTCAATCATATCATATATCGATCATCAATGAAGCTCGTTTTTTAAGAACTTGTTTTATGACCAAACAATGTGTTTGTTTGAAAATAAATTACATGTTTTTCCAAGGTTAAAAGTAGTAAAGTTAAGGAATTAAGAACACAAAATTTGAAGCTTAAAATGTAATGGAAAATCGTTTCACACTTGTTCTTTCAAAAATTTTAAGGCAATGTTTTAGTTTCAAAATTTTATTTTATTTTATTTCGTTTTTAAGAAGTTTTTTTTATTATAAAACTGCAAAACATGGATGAAAGAGGTAAAGGAGGTAGTAAAATGTGAAGAGAACTAAAAACAGGAAAGGAAAAATGTTACTTTGTGTATTAACTGTTGGGTATTAATAACCGGTCAAACCGATGAACAAATAGTTAAACCGCTTAGATCTTTGGTTTGGTTTCTAAAATATTGGATCCTCTAGTTGTGTCAATTTTAGACACGATGCACAAAAAACCCACGATCTTGTTATGAGAAAACTAGCTGGTACGGCATTGGCTGTGCATATGGCAGATCTCGAAGTACAATATGAAGGGATTAAACATGCAAAAATATGTGAAAAACCCTTTGCCAAAAAAAAAAAAACATGCAAAAAACATGGGCGTAAATGTTGAACATTTATGTTTCTTCGACTGAAATATCATTACATATGATTTTTCTTAGGTACCACGGAGTGGAGCTCGGGCTCCTAATCGAGTTCATGAACCCGTGAGGCTACACCGTCCCGTGTACCTCGGGTACATGAAAATTTGGAACAATTCGAGCTCGGAGCCCGCTCGTATATAAGCTTTGTTCTCTTTTTTTTTTTGTCTTTTTATGAAATATAGTGTTAGGGTAGGATCGGGTACCACTCCGTCTTGTTAGGGTAGTGTTAGGGTAGTACCGCCTAATGAGAAAACAATAATCAATATAGACTGTTGTCATTAAAAAGAAATGTAACATCCTCGAAAATCCAATACGTGGGCTACCGAGGAAGGAACATTATAGTTGTACTATGATAGCGCGCATATCATAAGTTGTGTCCTGAAGATGCTAAAAAAAGAAATATATCATGTAATCGGACACAAGCTCCATTAGAAAATATTTTACCAAATTAGCTAAAGTTTATTTATATGTGGTTTTTATGAAGTACAGTACAGTCATAAGTTGATAGTAAGATTGAGGTTTGTTGATAGACGTAGAGTATGCGAACGTTTCGGGTAAAATTATGTGTTTTTATGCTAAAATGTTAGGAACACTAATGTATGTCAAAAGTAATAATTAAATGGAAGAGATGTTATTAAATACAAGTTTGGAATAGCTACTCCATCACAAGAACTTGCTGCGTTTTTCTCAGTCAAGAAGAAAGGAGTGTTGGGCTTTTTCTCGTTAATGCATCGTGGTTTAAAATAACTTTCATGAGCTGAAATATTTAGTAATCGTTAGCTTATAAGTCTACCTACAAATATTTTGAATATCATTTATGTACTATAATTATCTTGTCAACATTTTATTAGAGCATGTACAATGGTAACTTGAGTTATAAAATAACGTCGCGTCGAGTGTCGCATCGAACTTTAACGTTTCACCTTACTTGTCCTTAAAAAATACACACAACAATAACATCCCAATAACATCAATAACATTTCATATTTTCAATTTCAACCCTAAACTAAAGCGACACTTCATTTATTAAACTAAACATATCATTAAAATTGAAAACATATTACAATACGAGATTAAAAAAAAAAAAAAAAAAAGTTACAACGAAATAAAAACACACTGCAAATAAAATGTTACAACAAATTAAAGGAAATGGCGAGAATACAATCTCTTGACGAGGTTTCAAGTTATATTTTTGATGATTCGGTCTTTTCGTCATTGATCCAAGCCACGACATTTAGATCTTGCCCTTGATATCCGTCATCAAAAACTTTTCTCTTCCAACCTTGTTATTGTTTCATCTTTTTCATCTTTGGGCCCGATCGCATCGCGGTAGTTTCACGTTTGATCGATACTGCGTTTGCCATAGTTTCGGTGAAATAAGTTGTGAGCTCGTTCCTCCGTGCTTGCTCCCAAGTGCTTGTCGTGCTCTCGGATCTTGCTTTCTTGGTAGCACGTTTCTTTCCCATGGGGTGTGGTTGTTCATCATTACCAAACAAAGCCTCGTTTGTTTGGCTTGGCACATCGCCGGTTAAATCAACGGTTCGGCGTGTCCCATTTCTTATAATGATGCAAAACCTCCCAGCGTCTTCGAGACCAAGCGGTCTTGCTTTGGTTTCCTCACGATACCATTGCTTTGCCCGTTTCATCACATCGACTCACTTTCTCCGCTTCGTTGATCCCGTTGCGAGCGTTTGTAACAAGAGTTGAACTTTGTGCATATGCCGTTCAACGTTTTCCACTGCTTGACATCATATCCTTGTTGCGCCGTTGAAAGTTGTTTCTATTGAACTCATTTCGACCCGATACCAAAGCGTATCTACGGGTTGGCACTTTCCAACTTCGGATCCTCAACGACTATGTAACACCTTGCAAGTAATGCTTCCTCTGCTGAGTCAACGCCCGACAGCGACAACTTCCTCTTCATCGAATCAATTGGTTCGGGCTCAAAGTGCGGATTTTTTTTTTTTTTATTTTAGCTAATCGACCTTTTCCTTTTTGGAGGAGGCGTGGGTGTCTCGACAACATCATGTGTTTCGGTTTGTGATTGTTGTATTTGTTGTGTGGTGTAGGTTTTGAAAGTTGGAGTTTAAGGTGCTTTGTTGGTGTTGTTGCCAAAGAGATATTGTTGATGTTGTTGCCACATTTCTTGGCTCGAGTAGCCTAGTGGGTTGGGAAGAGACATGTTGGGGTTTGAAGATGAACCAGCGTTCGGGTTAGATGATGAACCCAGTTTGAGGTATTCCACCCACCCAGGAAGATTGAAGAAAGTATCATCGTTGCCTCCGACATTTTTTGTTTCGATGAAGAAAGATTGAAGATTGAGAGGATTGAGTTGTGGAAGTGTGAAAAAATGGTGTTTTAGTTGGGTATTTATAGTGGTAAAAATGTTTTTGATTTTTTTTTTTTTTTTTTTTTTTTAAGTAGCCGTATAGGGTTAAAAATGATTTTTTAAACCTAACGGCTAGTATCCGTTGGAAGGGGTGTTTATGGAAATTTTTTGAATTTTTTTATTTTTTATTTTTTATTTTTTTTTCTTCCCCTCAACGCGCGTTAGAGGGATAACGCCTCCCCCCTTTTTCCTTCGTAACGCCGTTACTCCAACGGCACTAACGGCCTCAACGCCGTTATTGGCCTTATAACGCCGTTATGGCGTTGCTGTTGTAAGTGCTCTTATGGTACTTCAAATTTCTGTCCAAAAGTAATACATTTAAAATAATGATGT
Source organism: Chrysanthemum lavandulifolium (assembly GCA_022545495.1). Classification (NCBI taxonomy): domain Eukaryota; kingdom Viridiplantae; phylum Streptophyta; class Magnoliopsida; order Asterales; family Asteraceae; genus Chrysanthemum; species Chrysanthemum lavandulifolium. Next base: position 246,756,451 of record CM040239.1, read on the forward strand.
TTATGTCATGAAAATTATTTCAAAGTGGTAAATTTTATGAAACTTAATAATTGAGTTAATAAAAGACTTGAGCATTATTCGAGCATATCGTGAAGCGTCTAATTAGTAAAAATTTTGATTGTCCTGGGTCGTTAGTTGAAGGCACGTGTTCGTCGGGTTTTCCTTGTCCGTTGTATCCATTGTTGTCCCTTGTCACTCTCCGAATTTATGGTGAGTTCATAGCCCCCAACTTTTGTTTAACTGTTTTATAAACTCCTTGGGGGAGATACATGCTAAACTATTTTACTATGAACAATTATTTGCAAATTGTATATTTTCTGAATGTATTATTGCTAGTGCAAGTACCCTTTCCAAAAGTCCCCGACATCATGGACCATTAATAATTTGTGTGTGAACGCAAATATTGTGGGTAGGCCTATCGGGATTGACGAATCTCATTTGTGTTGATCAGATGGACTACACAAACGCACAATATTTGAATTACTAGGTAAATGACAAATACCTACACATGTGCATTATTATTTCTATATATCACACATTGATATATACAGTCAGTTTTGAGTGCTATGAGCTTAGAATAATAATACCTGCATCCGAATTATGGGTGTATAACCAAGTAACCCAATGTGTGTTAAACTTGATATTTGTGCTAATATGAAACTATCAAAAGTTGTAAATCCCCAAAGAACAAAGAACCAGTAGACAACTAAACCATAAGCCACCCCATATATAAGTGACATGACCAAATGAGACGTAAGAATGAAGAGAAATAGTAGCCATAGTTTGCTATCAAAACCCACTTTTTGTAGTTTGAGAACAAATACATTATGCCAAGAGCCCAAACTAAATATTTTTACAATGGCATTTATGTCTCAAAGACTTAAACTGTACATACGGTAGATAATTAATACATGTGACTTTTGAACATTTACTTTTGTTCTTATCTAATCCATATTTAAGTAAGTCTGATATCGATATATGAAAATGATTTGCAGGTCTTTGTATGTAAGGAAGCAAGAAGACCTTAAAAGGCTATTGCAATTGATGGGTCACTTTGTGCCGACACCCAGACTTTTTGTCATGATTATCCAGTTAGCTAAGGTTACCGTTTTAGAAAGTAAAACTTATGCTTTTTAATCAATAATAATACTTAATAAAAACTTATAGAAAAAACCCCGTGCATGCACGGGTATTATAACTAGTAAACTTTTAATACGAATATGTACATACTAGAGTTACTTATTAATAACTCGTAATAAATATTGTTGGAGATCAAACAATGTAAAGAAAAGTTTGTTTAAACATAATAAACACTGTTGACTCTAAATTAACTCTTATATTTGAGTAAGTAAATGAGAAAAATACTCTTCTTCTTTTATTATTGGGGTAGTCTTTTCTTTCTCTCCACCTCTTTCATATAAAGTTTGAAAATTTTCGAAACTCGTTGATTTATCTTATTTATAAAGATACCTTTTATCATTATTATTATTATTATTATTATTATTATTATTATTATTATTATTATTATTATTTTTTTTTTTTATTATAACATCACTTTCATTAGAAATAAAACCAATGGATTACAAGAAATTAGTGGGAGCCTCGAAAAATCTGGGCTCCCACACCTTTAACAATAGCAAAATTAATCCTCTTGAAGATATGAGCGGTAGCGCTCAATGTCTTGAGTTGAGAGAACTTCCGGATCCGCTTAAGTAAGGTCACCGCGTCAACCTCAAGTTCTCTAAGGAGGAAAATGAAAGGGTGAACCCATATCAATGTCGTACATTTGGCTCCGTGTTTGGTGCGCTTACGTTTTTGGCGTCAATCTTTGCCACGACTGGCACAAAATCCATCATACTAGTTTGTGTGAGGGGCGACCGGTCAATCGACACATCGATCACCGCCTCCATCCCAAGAATAGAGCAAGATATCTGGCTGGCCGTAAGACTTGCTCCTTTCTCCACCAATCCGATGTCAACCTCTTTATGAGTGAGACCCCGGATCGAACGGATATCAATCAAAGTGTCACGCACTATGTTGTCCGATGTTTAATACCAATAGTGCCCGGCACATGATCTGACATGGTCCCGTAAATATCCCTGTGAAAACCTTGGAGCAAATTGAACACGGCATCGAGCGAGAAGAGGGGCGCTGGCGATAACATAACACACATCTGTAAGTTCGGCATTCATAGTGCATCGGCCCACTATCGGGACTACTACGAGCCGATCGAAGTATGGTCTTCCATTTGCGATCTCCATAGGGCCATCATCTAGCGGATAAGCGGAAGGTGGATTCGACCTCTTTGGTGACACGTCACGAAATATCGTCGCCAATTTCTTCATGAGTTTGGGGCGACAATTTCACAAGAGCTACCCAAAGGTCGGTCTCCATTTTCTCGTTAAAACATCGGGGAATCATCAAAGGAAGATCGATAGCACCAATACCGGTATAGGAGAAGTTCGGTTTGTAGGCTAGCCGATTGGAGTCTAGAAGCAAGGAAGGCATAGTTCAAAACATCGCCATGACGTAGCGTAAGCCCCAAAATCAAAGGGAAGAGTGGCGGTCTCCATTGCCAATTTCAAACCGGGCCCGAGGCGGTGACAATTCGCTCCAAAGAGGCGAAGTGCTTCATCGAATGAAATCGAGCACGTTCAAAGACACGGGGAACATGTGCGCATAGAAATCTGACTTGAAATGCCGGCACATGCGGAGAAGCGACAACTCGCATTGGGGATCATTAAGCTTAGCAACGGCGTCCATAAGTTCAATGGTTTTAGAAACTCGTTTCAAAACAAGCTTCTTGCTAAACTCAAGATCTACACCAACAGGCCCGCTGACAATTTTCGCCATGCGGGGCGGGCAATATTAGGAGGAAAACACCTTGATGCGCTTCTAGGGTCTTCCTTGGCCAAAAACCTCGGTTTATCGGCGTTGAGGTGCAAACCATAACGAGGTCCATCAATCATAATAAGCTCCAAGGCCTTCCCAACAAGCAGTATCTCCAATGATCGTACCATCATCTAGGTACCAAGCTTGAAAGGGGAGAAAAAGAGTCTTTGATCTTGCGAGCCAAAGGATGTAACACCAACGCGAAAAGGAGAGGTCAAGAGGATCACCTTGTTGCGCCTTGGTGTGACCACAAAGTGTGTTCCCATAGTATAATCTGGTCGGGTGGAGTAGCGAAATTCAACCCAGTGATATGGCAGGACAATGGGCGAACCTCTTGTAACATAACCTAACGGTCCACCGAGTTGAAGGCGTTTTGAAATCCACCAACAACATCGAAGACCCACATCACCTCCACGGTCCTCAACAAGCGATTCACGGCATGGAGAATGGCTTCCCTCCTCCGAAACCCCAACTCAAGCTGCAGATCATTCAAGTATCCATCCAAAAGTGTCCAATCATAGAAGCTCCCACTTTGGAGACTAAACGCCTCGAGCGGTCCCCACCGCAATGGGACGGATACCACCACTGGCACGATCAGCGGTGAGAGGAGCGGCAATATACTCGCCCAAAGCCTTGGGACACTTACCATCAAGAAAAAGATTAACCACGGGTGATGGAATTGATTAACTCATCGGATATAGCCACGGCGCTTGTTGAAGCAATCAAAGGTGTTGGCGCGTAAACCATCTCGGCCACAAGATGTCCACGAGGAAGCTCTTAATCATATCAAGAACCACGGCGGGAGATGCAATGAGGTTATGATGATCAATAGGTATATCGAGCGGTGAGGAGCGAGACTTGAAGGGATGCTTAGCCTTTAGGTCCTCGAGGGTAGTATCATTGTAAGGCGACACACGAAGAAGAAAGAACTACGGCAGCGACGGTATAATGACCATCACAAATTTTCCTCTACATTGCTTGACATTGCGCTCACCCAATTCAGGTTTTCCTCCTCAATATTAGACCAAGTAGGGAAGGGTTCGGCTAAAACCTCTCAACAAGCGCAAACTACCACAGGCGTACCCAGACCGAATGGCATTAGCGATATATTCTTTTTTTTGGCGCTTAGTAGCGAGACTGCACTCCATGTTACTCCTCGGGCAAAGGTTTTAAGGAGACAAAGAGGCAAGGCTAACAGGCTAACCCAACAAGAAATGTCTTGGTGTGCGGATCACCTTATCAAGAGCTCCTTTCAAAACACGAGAGAATCCCAAACGGCACTTTGGAGGGATGTATTTGATGTGTGCAACCCTTTAGCGAGCAAAGTGTCCGATGAAGTGTAAATCAAAATTAGAGTGCTCCTCGAAACCAAATCTTCAACACAAGCGGTGAGCAGAAGAGGAACTTGGGGCTTAGCGAGGTCAAATAACACAAATCTAACAACACCATCACCACAATCGGGGGTGGCACAAAATCGAGATCCATGCCGACATTTTGAGCGAAGAGTATCGTCTTAAAGCAAACCCCACACAACCAAAGACCCATACGTTTCAACGTAACCTCAGCAGCCTAAAAAACAACCAGATTAGTGGCCAAAGAAAGTTTGGTGGTGGCTAGCGCATCTTCATTGAGTTCGGATACTATTATTATTATTATTTTAATCTTTTTACCATATAAGTTCGGATACTACGTAGTAGTACCAACCCTCCACTCTCAATCCTACGTCGGTCTTATATATCTTGGGTGCGTTTGGTTTGTAGATGAGTTTAGTATTAAGATTCGGATTTGGATTTAAATTTTGATTAGGATTTGAATTTTGATTTGGATTTATAATATAAGTGTTTGGTTTATAGATTGGATTTTGTATTTTTATTAGAATTTTGGATTTTTAAAAAAATAGAATAATAAAAATATAAGATGTGGCCCACAAAAATTGGAGAAAGATAATATGACTTCAGAAAAAGTACAAATTTATTAAATAAAATATACTATCTCTTTATGAAGAGAGAGAAAACCGATCCACACACTCACCTTTTGTGTAAACCCTTACATTTGGTAAGCATCCCCACTTGTGGGACCTACAAATATAAACCAAACAACAATTTTTTGGCATGGTTCCCAAATCCTAATCCTATCCCCTCAAACCAAACGGGCCCTTAGTTTATTATTACGTAAACTCTAACTCAATCTTTTTAGTTCATCTTCCTAGTAGTCTTCGTCCTAGCCACAATATTCTCATTGAGCAAATGTAAAAACCGTAACACCAAGATAGATGAATCCTCCATTGTACCATTACATCAGATCAAACGTACAAATTAAGGTTAAAACATTACTAAAACGATAAATAAATAAATAAATAATAATCTAATGTCTCTACTCCGAGCATCCTCCTCCTCCACCATCCCTCCCATTGTTCTGAACCATACCCCATTCCATCTTCTTTATCCTCCCAACTATCTTAGTTTTTTCTATTCCTCTTCCCAATTGTTCTTTATCTTCTTCGGTTGTAACTTTAATCTGTTGAACTCCTATACATTGTCCGATCGATTTACGTCAGTTTTGGCCAGAGTTACCGCCTCTTCGGCAATTGATTTCAACATTTGAAACATCCCTGTAGGTCCATCTCTATCAAGACAAGCCGATATTGACGCCCAAGATATTATCAATGATCTCTCTCCTTGAGATAGGTGATGACTTCTATGCTTAGGTTTCATCAAGAATCGATAGAAGTCATTGCCCAACCATACAAATCTCATCGGCTATACTCATAATGAGTATGGTACAAATAAGTGTATGCAGTCCAGTTTTTTAGTCAAACTTTATCTTGCTCACTTTGGAAAGTTTACAAATTACTTCGTTTACTGCATTTTGAAGCGCCTCGTAATCGACAGGTTCATTGTTGCTACAAGCTTCACTTATTTGACGATGCCGATCAGTTTCCCCTTCCCCGAGAAGCCACGGGGTATTAAAATCATGATTATCTATATGTAGTTTCAATACATATAAGAGTTAATTTAGAACGATAATCCACACAAAGTTTGAAATTTCCATTTACAAAACTAAAATTGACACTTGCAATCAAACGCTTGACACAAAGGTTAGCAACACAAGCGACAAGTGGTTAGTGCATTGTAAAAAAAAAGTAATAATGTTTTTGAAATTTCGTTGGCCAAAATTGAAAAGAGCAAATTTCTCCCAGGAATCGATAAAACAAAAACACTTGCGTTTCTTAGAACAAAGACTTGAAAACCTGTCGATTATAGGTTGGAGTGTGTTTGGTTTCTATAAAAAGGTCTCAAGTATTGTTAGTAGTTTTGATGTTCGATTTAAACAATACTTTTTTTTTCAACCAGTCAATAAAGAAGAAAACAAACTCAACATACTTCTAACGACAAGAAAGAAACATAGTAACCACATATAGTTATTAACAAGAAAGAAACATCACTTAGTGATTACCTTATCACCTCTGAAACTCAAGAACACTGTCATATTGGCACATCTGTTGAACATATGATTCTGAATTATACGCCATAGAAGGTTTGCTTTAATGACCATCTTAAACCTCATCTATGTTGCCAAAAAAAAACTACAAAATAATTGCAACGTAATTAGGAGTCAAATTATACAAAACATAGCTTTGTATATCTAAAATACATGCAAAAACAAAATTAGACCATTAAGAAACTAACCTGCTTAACTAACCTGTTGTGTTTGTGTTAGAGATAGTATTTGTATGTGATTGAAAAAAAAAGTGATGTTTATGAGTGAGTGATTTTTTTGTTGTGTTGTGTGTGTTTTGTAGCAACAAGTAAGGTGGTGTTGTTGGAGATTTTATAGCTACAAGTACAACAGTTGGGATGTTGAAAGAAGTAATGAGATATAAATTTAGTTGGTGACTTGGTGGATGTGATAAAGTTATTGTGAATCAACCGGGTACTGTTGAGAATTCAAAGACTTAGTGTCCGTTTGGTTTGTGGACGAGTTTAGGATTTGGATTTGAATTTGGATTTAAATTTGGATTAGGATTTGGATTTAGATTTGATAAAAGTAAATGAAGAGAGAGAAAAATATATTATAAAATATAAATATATATTATAAAATAAAATAAAAATAGTTTTATAATAAAAAAAACAAGAGAGATAAAATAAAATGGGATGGCCCACGAAAAGTTAGATATGTCATAAAAGGAAGGTGCTTCATTTGGAATTGCATATGCCGGAAAATATAGATTATGGTGGGTTTAGTTTGAAGCTTTTTTCAATCCAAACATGTATATTGAAGCCAAACCTAAATACTAAGGTTGATCACCCTCTACCAAACGGACCCTTAGTTGAGAAGTGAAACTTTGATTACTTTTCCATCTCTTGATCCTATACAAAAGGTTTACAGTCCATCATGGAGCGAACAAGTTGTAAACTAGAATGATCGCACTGAAAAGTTTTAGTTCCATCATAACGTGCTTTCCTATTACAGTTCGCTACATTTCAGTTTCAATCCAATTAACCCACAAGTGCAAACATTACTAATCTTGACTATTAAAAAGCCTCTTCATACAAGTATAATCAAGTGGTTAACACCCTTGCCTCTGGAGACAGAGGTCAAGGGTTCGATCCTCACCCCTTGCAAGGCCGGAGGTCCTTTTCTACATTTGGTAGAACCGGAAGCAGCCTCTTTTCCTTAGTTAGGGGTAGGGTTGTCTACGTCTCAACCTCCCCCATACACCGTGGAAGACGGTATTGGGACCCATAACCCGTGGAAGACGGTATTGGAAGTTACTTTATACAAGTATAATCACAGCAATGCACAGTTGCCCTAATAAAATTTCTTTTTAGAATGGAAACTGTTTGTCTCACACAAAATTGATAACTCGTATTTTATGCAAATTTATATGCTAGTTATCATATGTTTAAGATGGGATTAGGATTTATAAGGACTTTTGGTACTTAAGTGGTTATAAATGTGATTATAGGCCTATATGATGAAGAATCGAGAGTTGAATTGGTGGAATGATGAATATAAAAGAAAAGAAAAATCATAGAAGGAATAGAATGAAGAATGAATTGAAATATATGTCAAAAACACCCCGATCGCAATGCGAGTGAAGGATTCGCGATGCGAGTGCGCAAAACGATTCCAAACCTTCCCTAGAATTTTCCTTTGAAATAGAAGACCATTGATACCCTACAGGATGTCATCACCAGCTACGAAACCACGAATAAGGTTCTTTCTAAAAACTCTAAATCTCAAGATTTAAGCATCATTCATCATCACCAACACATTATCAATAAACCACACTAGTCATACTTCATAGCAACTAATTCAAATGAGTCTTCTTTTTACATATTGAATCACAACTTAATCAATTCAACTTCCATTGTTTTCAAGTCATTGTATGGGTCTTCCTGAGCATTTTATTATGTTACCAGTACAGTAAACATTCCACTAAGTAAAAATGAAAACAAAACCTCATCATGGCGCCATCGAATCTAAAGGTTTCAGAACGATAGTCATTAAAAGCCATTTAAGTTGCATGCTTTATTATTTAAAATATATCATGCACCTTATTGGTAAGATATGATCCAAAAGATGCCCCAACCACCAAGACGAACAACGAATTGATCGACATACATAGATACAAGAAAATAAGCATTTAAGAACCAAAGAACTTGTCATTAGCATATATAAATGTGGAAAACACTACTAGTAGAGGTAAGAGTCAGGTATGTTTTATAAGTTATAAATGATAAACTATAGTTGTGCAAAGTTAACCAATTCAAATAAGTCATTCAAATACTATGTCATGTGAACAAATTCACGGAGTGCCACCATATATGTACAGTTTGATGATAACAGTAAAAAAAAGGCGCAATTGATTCATATTATGATCTGTTTTGCACACAGCAATTTAGCAGTGTACACATACATCTAAACGGTGGAAAAAATTAACATCTAAGAAGGGACATGCGTCAACCAGCAACCGTCTTCCCCTTTTCCCAACATCACCTATTCGTTCTCTCGTGATAATACATAAAATTTGTTCAAATGTTCCAGGGGTTGTTTACCATGTTCCATTCCTCGTGCTTAAACAAGTTCATCATTTGCAGTAGCTTGATTCTTCCACTTGCCAAATTCACCTTCTCATTATCTAGTGACAGTACCCAAAATTTGTTGGCCTCGTTAGGGTGGATCTATGATCTTTCTAACTTATATCAAAATTATACCAAGTAAAATAAAAAACAAATGATTCTGTAAATTTCTTTGTATTATAAAAATGTAATCTATTGTGTTTGAATACAATGCTATCTATTTATACAAAATGAATGGGTACAAAGGAAGTGTTGTGTTGGTTCGAATGAACCAACAGTCGTGTCGGTTGGGATTAACTGCTATATAACCATTTTAATGTAACCGCCATATAACTGCCAAGGTTGACTTTGTTCTTCTGACTTTTGGGTTGACTAGGTCGAATGGGATTTGAACTGGGTCGATTGGGATTAACCCAATATTCTCCCCCTTAATCACAATCGTTTTGCTGTAGATCTTTGACTCCAATTAGTTGTCTCATTGTTAGGAATTTGATATTTGGTAGTGCTTTTGTGAGTATGTCAGCCTTCTGAAATTCTCCACTTATGAACTCAACTTATAAATCTTCTCTTTCAACGCATTCTCTTATAAAGTGATATTTTATATCAATGTGCTTACTCTTTCCATGAAATACAGGATTCTTCATTAGTTCGATGGCAGACTTGTTGTCAACCATTATTGTAACCTTTTCTTCTTTTGTGTGTGTAAGCTTGCTTAGTAATCTTTTTAACCATAATGCTTGTGTTCCTGCTGTGGTTGCTGCAATAAATTCGAATTCACATGATGATAGAGTTATCGTGGCTTGTTTTTGTGTACTCCAACTGATTGGTGATTCACCGTAGTAGAATATAATTCGAGTAGTGCTTTTTCCTTCTTGAGTGTTGACTCTGTAGCTACTGTCACTATAACCTTGTATCTAGTTTCCTCCATTGTGTTTGTTGGTGATTCCATAGTCTTTTATTCCTTTTACATAGCGTAGTACTTGCCTTATACCTTTCATATGTTGTTCCTTTGGTTCTTGCATAAAATGACTAAGTAATCCTACAGAATAACTTAAGTCGGGTCTTGTATGTAGCAGATATCTTAAGCATCCAATTAAACTTATATATTCAGTTGAGTTGACCGTTGTTTCTTGATGTTCTTTGTTAGTCTTGTTCACGGATCCATAGGTATTAGAGTTTCGTTCGGTCTAACATTCCAACTTCCTTTAGGATCTTGCTTGCGTAGGCGGTTGCTTTATTGATAGGTCGCCTCGGTTTGTGTGACTTCAATTCCTAAGTAGTAGGATAGTAATCCTAGGTCACTCATCTCGAATTTTCTTCCATTTGAGCTTTGAACTTTCTATCTCTTCTTTTGGTGTGCCAGTGATCATTAAATCATCTACATAGACTCCTACTAGAAGTATTGAGTCCTTTGATTTTTTCGTGTAGACAGCTTGTTCCAAAGCGCATTTCTTGATGTCTTAAGACTTCAAGCTGTTGTCTAGTTTTATGTTCCAAGCACGTGGTGCTTGTCTTAAACCGTATAGAGCTTTTATGAGTCTGTAGAATTTTCAATTATTTTCTTTCTTTATAAATCCTTCGGGTTGTGTAACATACACTTCTTCTTCAAGTGTCCATGCAATCTGATTTGACATCAAGGTGATGTACTTAGCATTTATTATTAGCAACTATGGCTAATAGTAATCGGTTGTTTCCATTCTTGCTCTGGTGCAAAGACTTCTTCAAAGTCTATGCCATGCTCTTGTATGTAGCCTTTAGCTACTAGTATTGCTTTATGTGACTATATTTTCATTAGCATCTTTCTTGGTCTTGAATACCCACTTTAGTCAATTGCTTTATGTCCTTTGGGTAGAGTGGTTAGTTCCATGTATTTTTCTATTGATGGAATCTAATTAGACCTTCATTGCTTGATCCATTTCGGATCGCTTGATGCTTCCTTGTAGTTCTTAGGTTCATCTTGACCGATAAAACTTCCTCGAGTAATACTTCCTCGGTGTTATCATATAAATCATTTAGTGTTTTAAAACCTTGTAGCGGTGTATGATCAAAGTTTAGATGTAAATTACTGGTTGGGTTTGAATTACTTTGATTGGTTGATAGTACTGAGGTAGTTGGCGTAATTTGAGAGTTTACTCGCGATGAAATTGTGGATGGTGTGCGAAGTGTTTGTGATTGTGAGGGTGATTTTGTTGTTGATGTTGCATATTCATCATCATCGTTGTTAGGGAGTGCGTTTGTTTTCTTTATTTGGTTGGATTTCTTGTTCCGGATGTTCATTTGTAGCTTCAAGGTTTTCAACTTTGAAGTCAAACCATTCAGGTTCATCGCTAGTGTGTTCATTCAAGTAATCCTTCCAATCCCATGCTTCATCCTCTTTAAACTTCATATCTCTACTAACACATATTCTTTGTGTTGTTGGGTCAAATAGTCAGTAAGCTTTTGATCCTTGTTTGTTTCCTAAGTATACCATTTTGTTGCTTCTATCATCCAACTTTGTTAGATGTTGTGATGGTACCTTTGCATATGCAATGCAACTGAAAACTCTAAGTTTAGCTTTCTTTGTTTGATTGCTTCATATGGATTAATGTCTTCTAAGGCTTTTGTTGGAACACTGTTTAGAATGTATATAGCATGTCTAACAGCTTCAGCCCAAAAATTTTGAGGCATGTTGGTTGCTTTCATCATGCATCTCGTTGTAGACATAATTGTCCTATTTCTTCGTTCAACTACTCCATTTTGTTGCGGTGAGTTGTCGTGCTATGCCATTTTCTTTGCAGTATTGAGTGAATTTGTTAGATGTGAATTCTCCTCCACGATCAGTTCTTAACATTTCAATGTTGTCCTTATCTCCTTCTCTATTGTATTCTTGTATTCCTTGAAAGTATCAAATGCTTGATCTTTTGTGTTTAGGAAATATGCCCACATATATCTTGAGTAGTCATTGACTAGTAAGAATATGTATCTCTTTCTAGATGGTGTTGGTGGTGTAATTGGTCTATATAAGTCTCCATATACTAAATCTAAAGGTGATGTTGATCTAGTCTTTGCTTTCTTGAGAAATGGCGCTCTACTGTGTTTACCAACTAAACAAACATCACAGATTTGTGTTGTATGTTTAATGTCAGGTTTTCCTTAAACTAACTCTCTTTGAGTCATTAATTTTAGTGATTCAAAGTTGAGATGTTCTAGTCGTGCGTGCCATAACCAAGTATTGTCCTTCAAGTTTGCTAGTAAGCAAACAGGTGTGCCTATCTTCAGACTTGCTTTGTATAGACGGTTTCTCTTTCTTGTGACTTTCATGAAGATTTTGTTGTCCATGTCATAAAGTCGTAATTCATCATCTTCCATTACTACTTTACAACCGATTTGATTGAATTGTCCAAGGCTCGATAAGTTGCTTTTAATTTGGGAATGTAATATACGTGTGGTATAATTCTTCGTTTTTCGTCATCACATTCTATTAGGATTGAAACTTTTCTTTGATATCTATGTGAGATCCATCTATGAATCTTGCTATTCCACTAACGTTCTCATCTAGCTCTTTGAACTGTTCTGTCATTCTAGTCATATGATTGTTGGCTCCATTGTCTAAATACCATAGACTATTAACATTTGTCTCTTTATATCCTACATCTTCTTCGTGTAGCGAGACAGTTTGATCTTCAAGTTTTGTGACATGTGAGTCTTCTAATATTGCCATTAGTAAGGTAGGTTCTAAGTCCTCCTCGACAAATTAGATTACATACTAGAGTTTGTTTTTGAATAACACTTAGTTGCATAATGACCCATCTTATTGCATTTGTAACATTTTACTTTGCTAAGATCAAGGTTTGATTTGTTGAAGTTGCTATGAGAGTTTTCTCCATCTTTCTTCTCTTTCTTAGATTTTTCGTGGTTTCTTCCTTGTGAAAATTTATACTTTCCACGTCCATGTCCTCTAAAGTGTTTTCCATTATTGTCATGTCGTGTGAACATCAGTTTTTCTTGATTGTCCACTTGTTTTCTTTTTTTGAATTTAATCCTTTCTTCGTAAGTCTTAAGTCTTCCAATTGCCTCTTTCATTGTCATTTTACTTAGGTCGGAATATTGTTCTATAGATGCGACTATTTGCATATACCTATCGGGTACATCATTTAGTAGTTTCCGTACTAAGGTTTGATCTTCTATTGTGTATCCTAGACTAGCGGCTTTTTTTACGAGAGTTGTAAGTTTTGTAGTGAAGGTGTCGATTGTCTCGTCTTCCTTCATATATAACATCTCAAAGTCGGATTTGAGTGTTTGTAGTCTTGCTTGTTGAACTCTGTCTTAGCCAACGTGTCTAGCTTTCAAAGCATTCCAAATGTCTTTTGCGGTTTTGTACTTTGTTATTTGAAGTAATTGTTCCTCGGATAAGGCTTGGTAAAGAAATGCAATAGCGGTTTTGTCTCTTTTCTTATCGGGTTGAGTCAATTCAGTCGGCTCTATTGTTTCCCATAAACCATTTGCTTCGAGAATGATTTGCTTTGGAATTGCCCATAATGAGTAATTCGCGGGTGATAACATCAAATTATCCTGAATATTAAGTGTCAATTTCCCCGATAATTCTTGTAATTTATATCATTTATATAGATTTACGCTTGTTTTCCATTATTTTCCACTTTCAGGTAAATTAAGAGCATTGGAGCTAAAGAGACGCGAAATTGGAGAATTATTAAAGATTTATCATAGTATGCTCACTTTGAAGAAGTTACGGGTAACTTATCTCTCAAAGTCGCCGTAACTAAGCGTGACTCGAAAGCCAACTTATCGGAAGATTACGGTAACTCTCTCAAAAGATTACGACGTAATTATATTAGGTCAAATGAGGTTCGCGCGTGATAATTCTGTAGTAACTCGTGCATAAACTATGGCGTAACCAAGAATTATTGAAGATCTGACGTAACCACTTCTAAGGTTCTGCAGTAACAAAGCAGATCTTGTGCAATTTATGAAGAATTAGATGTTTACGGCGTAACTATTTTATTAGTTATCTTTGTAACCAAGATCCGCCTATAAATACCCACGATTTCTAGCATTTCAAATCATCCCATTTCACACACAACCAAAGAATGTGGGAAGAAGCCAAAGCGGTCTAGAGGAGCATCTGAGCTATCTCAAGGAGAAATCACTCCCTACGATAAGCATTAGCATTTTATTTTTTTTTTACTTTCGATTCATGTATTTCGTAACATTAAATATTGAATTGATTTGTATGGTTAATATGAGAGGCTAAGCACCTTTTGGTCTTGGCCTAGTTATGATTATAATTGTTTTTTGCGTTTACATTACTTTAGTATAATTATTTCTAAGTGTATGCGCATAGTTTATTAGTAGCTACCACTTGTTTGGTAGTTTTGAATGGCGGTAGAGGCTAGTTGCTTAGGAGATATGACCAAGTGACCCTAAGTGAGTAGGCGGAGGCGGAAGGGTAGATATGACCAAGCTGACTACCTTTTCTACTTGTGCGATTTGACCAGCGATCACCTACCGTTTGGATGAACTTAAGAATTAGGGGTGAGTGTATAAGATGCTAGCGCCTTGGGCACTCACTATTATAAGTCTAGCATGCAGTGGAACTTAATGACTCGGCTTAGGGGACCAGGAACAACTGGACTTATGAGGGGACACCTGACTTCTCTAGTGGTGGCATCTTTGCTAATAGGTTAGAGCGAACTAACCAAATGTTGTCCTCTCGACTTTAACCCCACCTGATGTAATTGGAAGTAATTAGACGTAGACATTACTAGCTAGGATGAATAACTAGGTTAGCACCACTCTCCTCTATTTGATCACACCTTTGCTTTTATTTGCTTTAGTAGTTTATTAGTTAAATCGATATCAAAACCATCTTAAAATCTGTGACACCTAGACTTAGTATTAATCCAACATACATAGCTCTTGGGATGACCTCGGTTTCTTGAATCTTGTACTACACACGACCGGGTACCTTGCCGTTAGTACATTAGGGTAGACCATAGGTATAACGAGACATTATAAATATTAAAACACAGTCGATAAAACTTGCATCAAGTTTTTGGCGCATTCTTAGGGAGTTATATTAGGATTGCTATTAAGTCTTTCCTTTTGTTTTGCTTTAAAATTTTTCAAATTCGCACGATCACTTTTCAAGTTTTCAGGTACCATGGAAGTTGTTAAGATTGATGACCTCACTCTTGAGGAATATTTAGCATTGACAAGAGCAGAACAAGGGTCGGGTCTCGTAAGATCGGCAATTGGAGCTGATATCCGTTCGAAATAAAAGACCAATTTATGAGGGAGCTTCGTGCTAACCCTTTTTCAGGAAACAGCGACGAAGATGCGTATGAACACGTTGAAAATGTCTTATACATATAAGCCTTTTCAACATTCGGGTGTGTCTCATGATTTGTTATGCTAAGGTATTCCCATGACTCTTCTTGAAATTTGCCGGAAGATGGATCGTAAAATTACTGCGAGGCGGTTAATATGGGCTCTACCAAAGAAGCACTTCATCCGGTAGTGCCCTCAGTCAAAGATTTCTAACCACTCTTGAAATCCATAATTTCAAGCAAGAAGATGATGAAACGTTGTATCAAGCACAGGATAGATACAACGATCTCCTTATAAATGTCCTACACATGATCGAACAACCGGCAAAAAGTCAACATCTTCTATAAAGGAATCAACGTGACTACAAGACAGATGCTGGACTATCAAGGACCGATCCCAAACATGAATCCTACTTTAGCAATTCAATCCATTCAAAAGATGGCTGATCATTCCCAAAAATGGCACGATGGAGGAAGCAAAAGAAACCAAGGCGAAAGTTTTGACGGAATTGCAGCAATCGCTAGAAAAATTGAAAATCTAAGTCGAGATATGCTAAAAGTCAGAGAAACCGTTCATGCCATCCAAGTGGGTTGTGAAAGCTGTGGGGGAGGACATCTCACCAAGAATTGTCCTTACGTTAACGAAGAAAACACAAGCGAAGAAGCTAAATATGGAGAAAATCGACCATTTTACAGAGATAATTGGAATAATAACGGGTATCGTGGAAATTACAACCGTGGGCCTTAAGTAGAAAGAAAGCCCAAACTTGAAGAGACAATAAACAAATTCCTGGAAAGTTCAGCCCAAAGACAAAAGGAACAAGATCAACGGCTAAAAGAATTCCAGGAAAACACTGACAGAAGTCTTTCCAATCACGACACAACCCTAAAAAACTTTGAATCGATGGTGGAAAAGCTTAGTGAGAAGGTAAGGATGAATAACACTAAACCGGAAGGATCAAAACCCACAATGGAATGTAAAGTCATTTTTACTGATAATGACTCGAAGATACAGGCTAATTCTCACACCGAAGATTCGGATTCTGGTGAAAATTCCATCGACAGATTGGAGTTACGCCATAACACGTGTCGAAGAGTTACTGGCGTAACTATGTTTTTAACGGCGATCGTGGGGTTATGAAAGATATTGATAAGGATGACTCAGCGAGTTGCCGTAACCAAACATCATAATTCTGGCGTGGCGGGATACATCGTGACAGTTTTCTCGAAGTGGGCGAATCGGGAACACGGTAATTGCGGATGGTCCCGACATTAATTTATGCCCTCTGTCCCCATCTAAAAGAAATATCACTGGTGCAAAAGATACCCGTAGCTAAGGGGGTGGTATGATCTATGGGCTTCGTGTGACCCTATAAATGAAATTTGCGATGGAGGAAGTGATAAAGATAGGGTCAAAAATAACAAATTCATGTGAGTACATATCTTGATGAAGAAAGATTGGAAAAACTCTCCTTGAGGAAGAAGAGGCCGCCTATCACTCATTGGTGTATTTCGATAATCATAGCGGCGATGAATCCACAGGCGTGGCCTCGTGCGACCCTTTCATGAGTATTGCAGCGGTGGTGGTAGCTTAAAGAAGAAGAATGGGCGTACCCTCACGAGCTTGAAAGACATGATATCAAATTGAGATTTAACATTTGATGATTGATGCAGCGATACAATTCGGGAATGCTAAAATTAACGAATCTTTTAAAAAGCTCAAGATTGACTCGAAGATCATCTTCAAAAAGGAATTGGTTAATGATGACATCTCTGCGTGGAAGATCCTTTAGCGAGCGGTAACAATGAAGCCAAAGTCATTGGTGTGAAAGATAAAATCTCTGGGAAGTCTTGGGCATCATGCAACCCTTATGACGATAAATGTAATGGGGAAGCGACTTAATGAGAATGGGAGAGGATGAATTCTTTTGGACCTCAACCAACGATAAGGAAAGGACAAGATTTCCTTGGTTAGACAACTTGGGATTTGACAGTTGGGTAAAAATCAAGTATGGACAAGTAGATGCATTAACAAAGGATAGGATTTGGAAAGAATACATGAGTAAAGAAAATCCGAACGACGAAAATCCTAACAACTTAAGTGATATAACAATTGAGGATGCCAAAGAGTCGGTAAGAAATGAGAACGAAGAATGCAAGCGTGTACTGAAATATCCTAAGGTTAATTACTCCTTAAAAGTTATTCCTAATTAATATAATAAACAGTGTAATCACTAGATTACTATATTTTTTAAAATTTGATAAAGTACTAATTTATAAATAAAAGTAACTTATCAAATTACAATATATATAAAAAATAATATATACTATAAAAGTGAAAGGGTGGTTTCGTAAAAATTTTGGAACCAAGAGGGGTTGATGATATAACCCGTAGCCTACTATCCTTTATTTTGTTGCCCTATTTGGACGCGCCTCTTTTATATTTCTTATCTCTTGTTTTTGAGATAGAAAAGAGAAAATGTCTCTTTTGAAACTTGGTTTTCTGTCTCTTCTTCTTTTGGGATTTGTCCCGTACTCGTTCTTCTCCTAATCTTGATGGTTGACTTCACGTGATAAGGCTTGGCTGACCTTCCTGTTCTTCTCTGGTTTGTAGTGTTCTTCGCGAGCACTTGTGATTCCCGCAATTGAAACTTAGGGTTTCGATGAATTTAGGGGTTTTATTACCGAGTAAGAATTGGATGATTGGAGTTCAAAATTGAGTCAATTGATGATTCAATTTGATGTTCTAGGGCTTGATTCTTCAATGAAAATAGGTGTGTTTGTTCCTTGTTGAATCGTTTTAATTTTATGCCCTAATGATGACTTGCGTTATCATCACAGTATTAGGTTTTTTTTTTTTTTTTTTTTTTTTTTGAATCAAAGGGATTAAGCAGGTTTTAATTGTTTCTTGATCCGTTTGGATTGGGTGAAACTTGTTTCAATGTTATTTTGTCTATGATAGATTTTCTTGCAAACAATATGAAGCTTATCTGATGTCGGGTTGATTGATCACAATTTGTGATTGATCCCTGTTGTGGCAGATTCGTTAAACTAACAGAAATACAAAGATGATTTTTGATTTGTGTTCGTTTTGGATTTGCAGAAAAAAAAATTCCGAAAAAAAGTTTTGTTCCTTTTTGATTCTGAAACTGAAAAACGAGAAAAATTGGTAAATGATGATTTAGGTTAGTTTTGACCAAACCGCTCTGATACCATTTGTTGGCCTTGTTGAGGGTTTATCCATGATCTTTCTAACTTATGTCAAAATTATACCAAGTAAAATTAAAAAAAAAAAAACAAATGATTATGTAAATTGCTTTGTATTATAAAAATGTCATCTTTTGTGTTTGAATATAATGCTATCTATTTATACAAAATGAATGGGTACAAAGGAAGTGTTGTGTTGGTTCGAATGAACCAATAGTAGTGTCGGTTGAGATTAACTGCTATATAACCGTTTTAATGTAACTGTCATATAACTGCCAAGGTTGACTTTGTTCTTCTGACTTTTGGGTTGACTGGGTCGAATGGGGTTTGACCTGGGTCGATTGGGATTAACCCAATAAAATTCTGGAGGTAACGTCAACCATGTTCAGTAGCTTGATCCTGTGTCAGGTTCACAATCTCTTTGGACTTTTTCTTCGTTGCAGCAGCCTCCGCCGCTATCTCCCCTTCTTCAATTAAAGAACGAGTGGTGATTGCCGGAGTACTAACAGTAGATGTTTATGAAAACGAGTAAATCATATAAGCCAAAACACATTCATATAATAAGAATAAAATTAAGAAAGCAAAAAGAGCTATAATACCACCGTAAATGTTTAAGAATTCTGCACTGTAACAATTTGCATTTTCGGGTCACTATTCATTTTTACTATTCACTATTACTATTCACTTTTTAGTATTCACTCCCGAAATTTTTATTTCACATTCTCGTAAGATAAATTATTTTAGTAATGATCTGAGAGTTTGACAATCGTTAGATCATTTTCGCAAAAGTTATTAAGAAAACATCGTCTTAAAGTTTCATTTTGGTGGAACACCATTTCAACATCCAGCGCGACAACGAAAACCGCCTCGACAATTTTCCCCATCAGTTAATTTTAGATCACTCATAATTAATTAGAGAATTTTTAAGATTTCTTTTAAATGTTACCAAATAAACCACAGTAAATGCACGAGACTAAACTTACGTTTTAAACAAATCTCGTAGAACGGACTTAACCATTCATGCCTTGTATTTCCTAAAATATTTAGAAACTTTTACATTTTGGAAAAGTCAAACATATTCCTCCTCCTTTGACCATAAAGAAATTAACCTTATCGTTCTACATTTTTGATTAATCGGCGTAACTTTTAGACTTCACGTATAAGCTGTTAAGTTATCCCGCGTCTGACGAAAACCACATTTGACATCTCATATCACTTTTAGACTAATTTTAGTCTACTCTAAATAAATCCACGGTCATTTCACGAAATCTCGTTCTTTTCGATAAATTGCATTTTACTCGTTTTTGACCGTATTTCCATCTTTAAGCAGCGTTTTTGCACCAATGAGACTTATCACCCATTTTATATTTTAGATGGAGTATAATAATGAGTTTAATCATTCCTATAAGTTTCATATTTTACGACACCGATTTTCGTTTCATGAATTAAATACTTACAGTTAGCGATTTTCGGGAACGAACTACACTCAAGTAAAATCAAGATAATATCAAGAAATTCCAATATTATCCACCACCTCACCATATGAACGTGTAAAAACACATGTAGGGAGGATATTTGATCTTTCCTTAGATCATTACAAGTATACAACTTAACCATGGTTAGTTTTTAACCCAATATATAGTTAACTCCTAAATTTTCTCTATAAATACCAAGAAAATCACTACATATTTTCATGCACCACACCTCTTTATCTATCAAAGTCCTAAAACCCTAAGGCACTTATCTTATATTTTGTAAGAAAGTTAACTAGTTTTTGAAAGAAAACTAGTGTTTGATCTTTGTTCTTGGAAGTTTTCAAGAAAGAGTCGTTATAATCTTCAAATAACTTCAAATCTCCAAAAAGACGTCGTTATAATCTTCTTTTCTTCTTTGGGTTCTCAAGAAGGCGTTGTTATAATCTTCTAAATGGTCTTGGGTTTTCAAAGATTGCAAATTCTACGTCGAAGCTCCGCTTATATTTCTTTTTTTTTTTTCCATAATACTCAAGCATTCTATATTAAGGTAAGTATTT
Organism: Chrysanthemum lavandulifolium; assembly: GCA_022545495.1. Classification (NCBI taxonomy): domain Eukaryota; kingdom Viridiplantae; phylum Streptophyta; class Magnoliopsida; order Asterales; family Asteraceae; genus Chrysanthemum; species Chrysanthemum lavandulifolium. The sequence continues at coordinate 246,776,994 of CM040239.1, forward strand.
ATAAAACTCAAACTTATTTAAATACTTATAAACTTTGTTAGTTTATTTATTGTATTTATAAACTCTTAATATATCATATAATCAAGTAATCAAAAATACATGTTTTACGTATTGAGCACTACAACACTAAGGAACTTCATGTGAGGGGTTCATTTGGGTAAATGGATCGACGAGTTGCTGGATTTATGAATTAAAGTGTCCTAGCTCCTCGAACATTTACTGCATGACCTCTGAATTATGATGGCCGAACGGTAGTACGAGATATACAAACTAAAACCATTTCTATAAACAAACATACAAATACTACATCATGATCAATACAAGGACGTATATAGGAATGTTTATACTTTAGCATCGTTACTCCAAACCTAAGAGTTAACATCATATTCTAGGTTATACGTAGAGACTTGCTTATCCATCGATTCCGTTATACGTTGTGATATCATTTTTTAAGGTGAGTTCGTAGCCCCACATTTACTCATTTAATTACTTTATAACTCTTTGGGGGAGATACATGCTCAACTACTTGCTTTTACTTTTACAAATACAAATACTCAAAACATTTACACTTTTATGCTACGCTATACTTTTTATACTTGATTGCATTATACATGATTGCATTATACTTGATTGCATTATACTTGATTGCGTTATATACTTGATTGCGTTATACTTGATTGTGTTATACTAAACTTGAAAGTCTCCCAACATACACGGAGCAGTCCCCTCGTTCGCATGATAAGTCTCTTTGGATAACACATGCATTGGGTTTCGGAGATGAAGTAAAACCAATGCATTTACTTTCCTTATGAGCAACACAAAGTCTCCTTGGATAACACATGCATTGGGTTTCGGAGATGAAGTAGAACCAATGCTATTACTTTCCTTGTGAGCATCATACCCACTTTGAGGTTTACGGAGATGGAGTGGAGACTCATGGCTAATTGCATAAGTTTTGATGCACGTGTGCGTGATCAATATACTAGTTACATACTTAAAACATTTATACTTTTAACTACTATGATACATGCATACATGATTGACGTACTATTTTTAGTAGTGGGTTGTAAACACACGGGTTGCAAGTTTTGTATGGTGAAACTTGGGCGAGTGGATTACAATGCCTTTGTTGTGTGAACATTCTTTAAAGGCTTTTCAACTTATTCAAAACAAACTCTATGAACTCACCAACATTTGTGTTGACACTTTAAGCATGTTTATCTCAGGTCAATAAGACGATAGCTATTGCATGGAACATAGAGTCGCACGACATATTTTGAAGACTTATGCTTTTATCATTTACCATTCGAAACATTTTGTAAACATTTATATATTATACTTTGAGACCTCATTGTTTGTAACTCTGATTTCATTAATCGAATGGTAACTTTTCAAAACGTCTCATTTAGAGGTCGTTTTCTATAAACTATACTTTGTATTATGAAGTAGCACCCCAATGACACAATCTTCCGCTGCGATATTTTGGGGGTGTTACATGCACTATATGAGATTTTCAATAGCAAAGTTGTTGATATTTAGTATTACAGCATGCAAGTGCAGTAAAGTGAAAAACAAAAATAAAAGAGTAAAAACCGAACTGAAAGGCTATTTTTTAAGAGTAAACAAGAAAAGGATCCTCCTAAAATAAAAGATTATATATTTCCTTCTTGCCTAAACAAATCACATGTTTCCCCCCTTATTTATCCCAAAATATAATCGGTTCACTCCTCCTCTCCCTCATACCGAAATTCAAACACACCCTAAAGCCATTCCCTTTTGCTCTCAATATCGAAGAAGAGAAGAAGTATTGAAGCTTGGTGTTTGGTGATTGATTCGTGGCCTTATTTTCTCTCTTGATTTCCCTTGATTCGGTTTCATCGGTACTTTTAATCTCTTTTTGTTTCCTTCTTATATACGCCATACACATGTATATGAACAAACTAAAATCAGATTTGAACATGTAAAACCTAATCATAATCAAGTATGTTGCTCTTCAAGTATCACATGTGTAAAAGAGTTTAACGCCACATATAAAAAATGGTAAAGAGTTTTGTGTCGTGTGTGCCTCTTCTTCTTGTCGACCTGTTGTTTTCCAAGCCCTAGATTGAATCATTAAACCCTTAATGAAGACCATTAATGACACATTATTACGGCTTACTAATACAACGTAGAAAGAATAAACCCTAGGTATATATATTAACGAGGGGTTGCAAAGGGATTTAGGGTTTCGGGGTTATGATTTCATGTGAGATTTTTGTGTGTGCATGTGATCGTTAAATCTGAAATTAGAATCATATTTGTGTGTGTGTGTGTCGACCTATGTATAAACAAGTACTAGAGTCAAAATTAAAAGGGTTTAGAGTGTGGTTGTGAGTTTATGTGAACAAGTTGTTCAGAAATTGGGTCGGGTTCAAGAAGGTCTAAATTGATGATACCAATGTGTTTTTTTGTGATTCTTAAGTCTTAACATAAGTTATTTCAGTGTACTTTCTGAGTATATAAGTTTCGTGGTCATTGCAGGTCGAAAATCAGTTGGTGTTTTTGATGTTTTAGTTTTCAAAAAGGAATTAAGAGTTCTAGTTTGACAGGGGGAGTGTCTAAGATGTATAGGAGTTCCTGGAATTTTTTTGGATTTTTCTGAAAGGCTTAAATGGGTTAAATAAACGTAAACTTTCGGGGTATACATGCAGTGGTTTGGGAAAATGAATTTGAATGGTACTTGCACTTGGTAATAAAATCTGCGAACATTTGGGGAGGTGCTTAACTCATGTGGTCAAAGATAAAAATTGGAGAACCTCGGTAGCTTATTTGATAGGTCTTAAAAATCGTTAGAATACAGACCAGATTCACGTGTGAAACCCTAAAACATTTTAAAGTGAATAACTATAACTATCAAGTATTAAAAACAATTATGACTTCTAAAATGGACTTGTAAATGATATATGATATTAATTCTTGTTGATCCGGTGAAAAAGGAGTGAGGCCCTGTTTACTTTTTTTGTTGCAATGTCTGAATCACAATTGTTCATATAATATTATTATTTTTTTAATTTGGGCCCACCAAATTCTCTTGCATCCTCTGTCCACTAGTGAGGGAAAATCTCACACTCCTCCTCATTCAGATGGTTATATAGAAGAGGGACCCACTATATTTATAATCATCTGAATTCAAAACAAAAAATAAACATACCCTGACTCTTGTTCCTTGTGTTCTTTCATTGTTTGCTTTCGTACAAATATTTTATCCTTTATCACTAAGAATTTCCCTCATGACCATACCACATTTCATTGCTTTGACATTCGTTTGAAATTTTTGACATTAGTTTGAAATTGCCATATGATGGTATGATTACTCCATTTAGATATTACCTTGTTTGGACAATCCATCGTTGTTTTCCATGGTTATTTATATCATTTGACCTATTCTATTGCCCAAGGTACTAACTAGCTATAGAGATACCATTGCCATGTCATTGAGGCAGCAGTGGCATGACGCTATCTATGGAGGTGTGTATTTGTCCACGGTGTTCCTATTAGTTTATTGTGCACTTAGTCATTTGATACGCATGTATACTTTTCAATGTACATGTGTATATTGTGTATAAGTTTATTTTGCAGGGGAGCATATGGATGCATCCTATGTGTGGTTTCACATTTTTCTTCGATAATCCAACATATGTTTGGATTTTTTATTGGGTAATTTAATGTTTAGTTGTTTGATTGGTAGATAAAAATTGCACAAATATTTCATTATTTTCTTGTTAGGTAGATCAAGTTACGCCAATTTTAAATTTGTGTTTTGCTGGTATAAGGGTTATTGTCCAAAGGGTAAATGCATACACGTTTTCCTCTTGATAGCCATTTTTTTACTAAAGTAGAGAATCTAGTCATATTGCAATGTGATCTAGCCAGCATTCTGACAAATTGAAGCCACAATGAATGTGATCTAGTTTGCATTCTGACAAATAAAAGCCTCTGTTGTGTGTTTGAATGTCCATGTTATGGAATGAAGAAAATGTGAAAAGTGAGATGATATTGTGTTCTGCATCTTTATTGAATGTTGAATGACAAAAAAACATCTTTGTTTTACATGAGTTATTAGAAGTTATACTGATTGTCATGAATTTCACGACTGTGAGGATCTAGTGTGAGACACCTTAACCTCGAAGAATTGACCACGAAAATGATGTATTAGTTACTATCCAAAGATGGTAACTTTGAGTGAAATACTAATGACCTTGATGACCCCGGAGAGATTGAAGCTATACTTACTATGGAAAACTAGAAGGGGGGGGGGGGGGTTGAATAGTTTTACCGATTAAAACTTCGTTTTAAAATGTTTAGATCGACTTATGTCAATCTATTTGGATGGTCTTTGTTTCCGACCAAACTAATGACACTTTCTCTAAGAATTTCTTCCTACTTTCTATAGATGGGATGCATTTTGAAGAGTTACATTTGATAGGGATCACGGTGAATAGGTTCTTTGTTGCGGTTGAAGCGAGATTGGTCGGCTCTAATTTGGAAAATGGTGTCTCGAACAATTGCGGGGTCATCAAGAGGAGTGCGGTAGATTGGTTTGGAATCTAGTGCAAAGGATTGAGTGGATATTGCCCAATCTTGGGAGTACATACAAATTCCTTCACAAGGAATGCGTAGAATTTGTGCAAATGTGTTGAGGGGTAGAGTAAGGCTTTGATTATTGATGATAAAAGCGATTGAGATGCTATCATCACTATTTCAAATGATCCTAACACTTTTGTAGAATTCAAAGATGAAAACCGGACAAATTTGTTCTTCAATATCAAGGAGACAATCTAAGTTGATTGCCGAGAAGACTTGAAGAATATCGGTATTTTCAAGGAAACATTCCTTGACCACACGACCTTCGTGAATAAGTCGTTTTTCAAGTCTTTTGAAGATTTTACGATCGGTTTTTGAAAACCCTCTTTTCGATAGTTTCTAGTGAGGTAGTGGACGGTATCATGGTGGTCTTGTTGGGTAGCTTTAGGCATGGTTGGTCCTAGAAAAACGAATATTCCAATTAGGTAAATTTTTTTGCTATGGGTTTATGGTTTTGATTTGTATTAACAATCTTGTAAGCACAATAGAATCTTAATTATGTGAAAACCTTTTCTAGTGATTAATTTTGCAAAACCTAATTTCATCAATTGATGTTAAAAAAATAAAAACCATAAACCCTAGGATGAGGATGATGAAAGAGTAGAACATATGAGTGTAATTACTTATAATTATGTTCTAGAAGGAGATGCTTGAGGATGTGAAGCCCTATGGAGATGAAAGCAGCAATTGGGTCATTTCTATGTTTTGTGAGGAGAGGGAAAATAGCAGAATTGGTTTTGAAAAATGTATAATTGGTTTCTGTCACACGGTTCCCCCGGATCCCTTGTAATTGGGATCCGGCTAGTACAACTTGTGGGATCCGGCTACTGTGGACAGAAAGAGGGTGTTTGGTGTTATTTTTGCAATAAGTTATACACTAGCTTATGGAACAAAAATAGCTTTGAGCTTCCTAATTGAATAGACGTTTGGTCAACGTGTTTTGATAGGTTAACTATCAAGGATCTATTTGTGGCGGCGGCGTTAGTTTGATGATCTTTTGAAAATCAAGGAGGAATACAATTCCCGATGATGAGTAAGTCGGGAAAGTGGCGAAAAGAGACTTTTTAGAGACTAGCAATAATTAACGTCTAAGTTAATGAAATAATATCAACATATCCATGTAAACGTAAATTAGCTAATTTGTGGATAAGTGAACATACCTCTAAACTCTTGATAACGCTCAAATAGTACATATTTTTAGAAGCGTTATATGTGCTTTTGTGTGTGTTATTTGGCTATAATCATATGCTTTTGTTGCTTAATCATATCAAAGTGCGTTTGCTAGTTCATTTGTAGCCAAGTACAGGAAAATGGAGCAAAAGACGGAAAAAGAAGTAAAATACGAAGATTTCTCCGTATACGAATAATTCCCGTGAAAAGCAAGTCTTGTGGAGTATATTCGAGAAGATAAAGTCATCAAGATGGTGGTCCAAAGACTTAAAAATAAAGTTCAAGAAGGAAAATGAGAAAGAAATGAAGAAAAGAAGCTAAAACGAAGACATATTGGAAGACTCGTTGTTCCCGACACACCTTCACCATTTTGGCCATAACTTTTGTATACGGACTCCTTTTGACTCCCGGTTCATGGCCACGGAAATATAAGAGAAATATCTAAAACTTTAGTGCTTATGATTTTTTGTCAACTTGCTCCAACCGTTCGGTAGTTCCCCGCAACCGGAACGGTTGGAGAGTAGTCAAGAAGACCAACCGAAATGGTTGGAGCCCAACCGATTTGGTTGGGAAGCCCTGGACAGCCATTTCTTCATCACTAAGACTCCAAACTTGTCCCAAACGATTCTAGGTCCTTCCCACTCAGTTTCTAGTCCCTTCCAAGCTCCTTGGAGGCCAAGTTGAGCATTGAAGACCCCTACCCTTGGAAGTAGTATAAATAGAGGCCTTTTCAACCTCATTTCATCATCCCTTATCCATCCTTCTCATCCCTTTCACCTACCACTCCATCTCTAGGTGTGAAATTCGGGCCTCCATCCTTAAGGACGAATTTACACCTATTACAACATCCCTCTCTCAACTTACCTTCCCCAAAGGTGTGAAATTCGAGCCTCCACCCAGGATGAATTTCCACCAACTATCCTATCCCAACTTGTGTGAAATTCGATCCTCCACCCTTAAGGACGAATTTCCACCAACTTATCTCTCCCCAAAAGACCACAAACCTCTGCCATTTCCGGAAGTATGCTTAGCTTGAAGTTGTAATTGATTGGAGGCTTGAAGGAGTGCTATAATCCTTCACCGTTGCCTAATGTAATTATACTTTGGGTAAATCCTTGTTACTTTTATGATGTTGAATGCTATTGTTCATGTTTGGTTCTTTGATTGTGTTGATTATGTGATTCTTGTGAATGTTGTCTTGATACTTTTTTTATTTCATATGAGAACTTGTGATAAAAGGATGTTTGGATAATTGTAGTGTTTGTTTGGAATATGTTGATAACATCATATTTGGTTAAATTGGAACTTGTTCTTGTTTATTGTTTTGGTTGATCATTGTTGAGTTGAATGGCCGAAAGTATTCTTAACAATGGTTAGTTTCAATTCATTAGTGACAAATGATTTTGGTCTTGTACTTTGTGACGATTGTATGAGAAACTTAATAAACATAACAAGTAAAGGTTTAATTTGGATTAAGGTCAAAATGAATCTTTTGAATATGTGTTCTCATTATCTTTCAAGTAAATGGAACTTATCGGATTAATAACATCAAAGTCTAAGGCCGAAAGGATTCTTTGTTGTTGTTAGCATAAGGCTCATGACATGACCATTTGATTGAGGTTTATGCATCTTTGATTTATAAAACACTAGACTATTATTATTGGTTCAAGAGGTTGAAAGATTACCTTTAATAATATATATTTTCCAAACTAAACATCCTAATATCCTTGTGATCATTTGTCTAAACATGTATGTTCTTTGTGTGCTTGTTCTTATTGCTTTTCTTAGTGGTTTGATCCGTGACAATCATAACCACGACCTTATTACTGCTTAAACAAACAAAGCGACACTTGTAGTGCAACCAAGTCTCTTGGGGCGACCTTGATTTACCATATACTATACTACAACTTGACTAGGGTATACTTGCCCGAATGTGTTCCTAGTTAACCGGTAATTCTCGATTATAAATTTAAAACCCCGATGGAACCCATCAAGTTTTTGGCGCCGCTGCCGGGGACTTGTTTGCTCGTTTGATTGTTTTCTTGTTTGATAGACTGTTTGTTTGATTTCATGATAATTCCGGCATCGTTACCATCAAGTTTTTGGCGCCGCTGCCGGGGACTTGCGTTTGTATTCTTATGTTTGTTTGTTTGTTGAATTGTTTGCTTGAATTGATTGCTTCTTTGCTAGTTGTTCGAATGATATATTGCTCTTGCTCATGAATGATTGTTTCTTTGCTCTTGATGTTTGCTCATGATGTTTGCTTAATTGCTCCCTTGCGTTTTCTGTCCAGAATCTCTCATTTTCTCATAATTTCTTAATTGATCTTGGCATCAAAATCAAGTTTTTGATGTTGGGATTTCGTTTCATGTGTTCTAAAAATACTCATTTCAATGATTGCTTTCTAAGTGTGTTCAAAAGTTCTTGCGGAAAAAATACCAAAACCACCCAAACAACTCCAACCGAATCGGTTGGAATCCCAACCGAAACGGTTGGAGCTCTCGGTAAATATTTTTCAAAGTCATTTAAGAGTCGTAAAAAAAAAAAAAATCATCTAACCGATCGGTTACACACCGTAACCGATTTGGCTGGAAGGTTGGTCACATTTGGTTTATTCCAACCGATCGGTTACCCCCCGTAACCGATTGTAACCGATCGGTTGGACTAATCTGTTAAAAAAAAATTCCGTTTTTATTTTTGTTTTGGTTTTTGTGTGTTTGTGTTTAGGTAAAGTAAAGTTAAATGTCTTTTTGTTTTTGCAAGAGTATCATTTCTTTTATTTGGTTTTTCCATTTTAAGTTTTGTTAATTTGGTACATTGTGAATAAATAAGTACATGTGTTTTAAAATAAAATTGTTTTGAACTTTGTGGGTATGTTCCTTTGAAACCCTCACGAGACTATAACTCGTCCACTCGGGCCACCGAGGGGTTTAAAACTTGTTGCATGCGCTAAAAGCAACCGTGATGCCTCAAAGTGAGTTTTAGAATTTCTGGCGTTTTTGTAGTTTAGTTTATTTTCGCAGATGTAATAAGGTCTTGGAGGAAGGATTGGTTGGATCGTGAACCTTACATTATACTTGGGATTGGACATGTTTGAAAGAGGAATCGATTGATCTCACGCACTTATGCTAGCGTTTGCTTAGCATCTCATCATATGGAGTTCTATCGCGATTTCTTGCCCGGGAAGTTTCGTTTCTCTCAGACTTATAGTTCTATTTTTCCCTATTTTACATGCTTCGTAGTTCATCTTTCACAATTGCTTTATTTTTTGTCTTTGTTATTTTTCCTTTGTTTGTTTGTTTGGTAAATTATTTTATAAATTGATTTTTTTAAATCCCTCGAAAGTAAGGCTCACCCATTGTAAACAAATTGTGTGAGAGGTATAAAGCGGTCTCCCTGCTTCCCTAAAAAGTTGGGTTTTAATATGCTTTGTGACACCTTCTCCGCTTCTTTGTGCGTTTCAATGGAGCTACCGAGAACTCGTGAGACAAGAATAAGTCATGGTTGGTTTTTTTAAATAAAATTTTAAAAAAATTAAAAAATAAAATGAAAAAAAATAAAAAAAAAAAGAATAAAAAAAAGAAAAAAAAATGTCGTAACTAGTTTATTTTCAAAAGTTTTCTCGTAGTAATATTAGTAATAATAATAGGATTTTTTTTATAGTCGTTAAGTTTTTCTCTTTTGTGTGCTAAACTTAAGTGTGGGGGGAAAATTATTGTGAAAAACGAAACTAGTTTTTAAATTCCAAAATTTTTGGGTCAATTTTTATAATTTTGTGAACTTGTTTGCCCTCATGATCTAGTTGTTTTCATGCTTATTGGATAATATATTAGAATAACTGGATCAATCCACTGGTGAAATCGGTAATTTTGAAAAACTTGAGATGTGTCCCGATTAATATTGCAATCCATTCTTGATCAATGACATTTGCTAGCACATTTTATAGCCCTTCCACTAAATTGTGAGGATTTGAGGCTATTTCATATAGCATATATCTTCTATGCTTGAATCTTTTTGTTGTGAGTGTGCCGGTGATTTTATTTATTCTAGAACTTTTACTTGTAAATCATTACCAGACCGCAGTAAGATCACATTCGTGTGTTATAAGTGTATTCGTGTGATAAAGAGGCACCTTAGGAATAAAACCAAACGGCCTTCCATTTTACATCTAATGATATATTAGCTAACCACATCGGTTAGTTAACCACCCACATGGAACCATTTGTTAGCGCTCATCTTTAGCGCTAGATACCCTTAGTACACCCTCCGAGCCATCCTTTTCATTTTTGTTAAATCCTGAAAAATACAAAAATATTTTACACTTTAAACCTTAGCCTACACGTTGTCCATGTCTAAACGGTTGGTTGCTAGTTGCTTGGTTTGATAGGATTGTTTTCGATGATTATGAGTTAGCCGCACTTTGCCATTCGTGTGTGCCATTCCGACAAAGACGAAGGATGCATACTTCTTATTTGTATTTTTGTGGTGATGCTTATACGAAGTGTGGGAGAAATGTGAAAAAAAAAATAAAAAAAATAATGTGAAAAAAGAATAAGTCATCGAAAAAATGAAAAAAAAAATATATATATATATATATATATATATATATATATATATATATATATATATATATATATATATATATATATATATATATATATATATATATATATAGTTAGGATCAAATAAGAAGATTACTTAAAATAAGAAGTAATAAGAAGAACTATAACCTTAAATCCGAGATGCATCAACCTAAATTAGATGCATCCCTATAATCTTGAACATTATAGCGCACAATAATGTGTTTTCTAGCTTTTAATTAGATGCATATATGTATATTAGATGCATTTCATGATTTCTCTTGTTTTTGCTCCTCTACACGTGCAAAATCATGAAAATCAATTTGCACTATCTATACATCAAATTAACTTTCGAAACTCAAGATGTTGCATCTATATGAATAGAAATGCATCTAATGCAAGTCGTTGCATCTCAAATGTATGGTTTTGGTCACTTCTCACCACTTCTTATTTTAATTTACTTCTCATGGATCCCCTATATATATATATATATATATATATATATATATATATATATATATATATATATAGATCAAATAAGATCAAGCTTAAATTGTTAAAATGAGATCCAACTAAAATTTGACAAGCAACACTCTCTAACAACAAAAATAAATTTTTATTAACTACAACTAAAATTGTTAAAGTTTTGATAGATTTCTTTTTCAAATTCTGAAATCTTGGTGATACACTTTGATTAGAAGTGTAATGTGTATCGAGTTATTGTATATGTATCGATTTTGGGATGCTTACTAGTGTAATGTGTATCGGTGTATCACTAATCCAAACTCATGTATCATTAAGTTATTAGTTGCTAAAATGTTATTTTGTATTAAAATATTATTTTTATGAGTATTATTGCTAAAATTGTTATTTGTAAATGTTTTAGTGGTTTTAGACTTGATCTTATTTTACAACTTTAAGCTTGATCTCGTTAACTCTCCTATATATATATATATATATATATATATATATATATATATATATATATATATATATATATATATATATATATATATATATATATATATGTGTGTGTGTGTGTGTGTGTGTGTGTGTGTGTGTGTGTGTGATGACAATTATAGCCAATGTGCTATATTATTATGAAGATGAAGTATGTTTGAGATATCGATTAGCCAATGTGCTAAGACTTGATATATATATTTGGTGATCGATATGTGAAGAGAAGATTGTAACTATAATCATTTTCGGGTTTGTGGATTGTTCCGTAACTAGCAACATGGGTATTAGACTTGACTTTATTTTTCTTTTAAAGACCAATTTAATAAATATTCCCATACCTTATCCCTTCCCTTTTGGCTTTTTTAAAGTATGAAGTGCGTGAATATTTTTAGAGACCATCCGGTTCTTGAAGGATCGAATGACGCGCCAGCTATCTAGCGCATATTTTTGGTGACCATCCGTTAAGCGAATAACGCGCCAGCGATCCAAAGTATAATATAGTGACCATCCGTTATTTGAATTAATCAAGAATTCGTGCCAGCGATCTATTATATTCTTGTATGTAATGTTTGAACATAAGCCTTGTTACCCTTTTAGCCAACCCGAATAAAAGCCCTCTTTAGAAGTTTAGTGTTAGGACCCTTTTAACATATCATTTCACACAAAATAACTAGAAAGATGAAGAAAAGATGTGGTGACTTGAATGAAGATATGTGTATTTTAGAGACAAAGAGTAGAAGATGAAAACAATATTCATATGAAAAAACACACACACACACTCAAGCACACCCTCAAATGACATACTTGAGGGGTATATATAGTAAGAGAGATGATGCCCTAAGGCTTGGCCATGGGCCTTGAGATGGACTTGGATTGGGCTTGGGTTTCACGAACTAGACAAGGCTAGCTTAACATAACTTATGCCCAATTAGCTTAGCCCAATCCACGAGCCGTTGACTATTCTATCACGATATCTAACACACATTACAAAGTTCCTAATCGTGAATGACCATCACTTCTAATAAAAATAATCAAGGCTAACAATCTCCCCTAAGGGTGGTCATTCAAAAGATGCTCCACTTGAATAGGTCTTTAATCTTTTTGAGCTTGAACTTTGTGAGTAGATATAGAATAGTCTTAATTCTTTGTTCCTTCATGCTTTGTGATCAGTTAATGTGGTTGTCTGCCGTTGTCAACTTCGTTGTTTAGGTGTCTCCATGCCTTTCTCCACCATGCTCACACTTCTGTTTTTCTTTTGGTTACCAATGAAGAAGTTCTCTAGTCTTTACACTTTGTAGATTCTTTGACATTGACGAAGAATCATCTTTAACTTTGAGTTGCCTTTGATTTTGATGAGAACTTTCATGTGTTGTTGGTATGAGCATGTGGCGAGTCTGCACGATCCATCCGCTCCGGAGCTTCCATAAGAAGAAAACATAAAACAGGTTAGTAATAAGCGGATTAAAGCACTTACAAGTTTGAATTTCGAGGTGTTATCGACATAGTGTGAAAACACGTCTCTAATTCTTACAGAGGCCGTTCTGAACTGGAGTCCCACAAGTGAGATAACGCGATATACCAAGTACATCTGATTCGGATGAGTGTTGAGGTACACGAAGCATCACTCACGTTGTAGACCGTTTGAGACACACTAAGCGTAATCCACGGAGAATTACCGAAGTGACTGCTTGTCGGGGTTGCTTGATGTTGACCACGGCGGGAGTTTCCATTCAATCATTGAAGATTACAATGTGAAACTTCTCATAAATGTTACGGCGGATTGCTAAGATCTGCGTGGGACTCTATAATATATCACTTGTGTCCTTATTGATGAACAACAAGCGATGTCATGTCAAGTGTTCCTATGAGATCTTTTGATGAATCTCGTGGCTCTAGACTCAATAGTGCATTTTGGTTTTCTGAGCGGAGACTAGGAGAGGTCTCCTTCTTCAATACCAACGATCTCTAAGAGAAAGTCGATAGATTATGTAGGGTTCCAGTGAGAATGAAACAAATCCTTTTAAGAGGAATTGAGTGGCTAGAAGGTTTAGTGCGGTGCGTCCTTTGGGTCCATGGCGTCTTTGTCTTCAATACCGGTGTCATCTAGTGACAACCAAGAGCATATGTATTGAACCGGTTTACGCCTAAGGTTGAATATGGAGGCTATTTCTTTTCACCCTTTTCATTACATTTCTTTTAATTCTTCAACCCTTCTTTCTCCTTTCTCACATTACTCCTTTTTCAATCATACCTAAGGACTTCTAGTTCTAAACTATTTGTGATGTCCTTGGGTAGATCCCTCCGACTCTGGCGGATCATAGAACAATTTCCTATCCTTAGTCACCTTATAACTCCATGATTTGTCCTATTGTTGCCATAAAACCATTTTTCTTGAAAATCTCTCGAGTGTTTATGATAGAAAACATGTTTGTTAACACTTGAGAGTTTTATATTTTCGAAACACTCCCCTTCACATGTGCTTATATGTTTTGACAAAAATCGCACATAGAGGGTAGAGTTCGCACTTTTGAATTGATCGACTTTAAATGAACAAGACCGATTCGAGACACGTTTACATCACTAGAGAACTAGCTTGAAATTATTACCCGTCTGGTCAAGTCCATAGAAAGTTTCTCGAGATGGTACATGATTCCTCGTCAATTCATTGGTTTCAAGCGAGTCGAGCTCATTTGAGATTCAAACAACGATCATTAAACTTTTGATCACATTTTAATCACGTTTCTCCCCTCAAAATAGCATATCCATGATGTTTTGAAACAAAATGATTAAAAGATATGTTTTTGGAAAGCATTTGAGAGAAGCGATTTAGCATGAATTTTGGAACAATTTGGTTTTATACTCCCCTTAGCGAAAGCATATTTTCATCTGAGAAAATTTAGAATCAATTAAGGGTTTAGAGGAGTTATCTTGGTACCAAATGTGAGAGATTTTGAAAAATCTTTTGAAAATTTCGAATCAATGGTGCATAAGATGAAGATTTTAAAAATCTTTTGAAGATATTGAAGAAAATTATCTTCATTTGTTTTAGGATAAGTGCTCGATATTTATGAAAATCGATTTTGCGTAGCACTTTCCTTTCTTTAAAGATCGGGTTGCAAGTGAAATACTTACAAGCCATTATGATTTTAGGAAAAGTGCTTGAAAAATATTTAAAACCTTTGATTTTGATAAGCACTTTCCTTTCTTTGAAGCTGGTCTGAAGCGATGTGTCGAAGCCATTAATTTGAAGTCCGGGTTTCGTCTTGAAGTATCGAAAGCCATTATTTTTTATGAAGAAATTTTGAGAAGCGACATGTTTTGGAAAACATTTAAAGAACTCTCGCTCAAGCATCTGTACATGCCCGTATCATTGTTGAATGACATTTCTAGAAAGCGTCTGAATATCGATTATACGAGAGACATGTCGTGAGAAGAATATTTTGGATTTTTGATTTTATATTGTTTTGTATTTTTGAAAAATTTTCTATTTTTGTATTTTGCTTTTGTTGGTTTTCAAATTTTGTATTTTGTTTTCAAAAATATTTACAAAGAAGATTTGAAGAAAGAGAAATTAAGTTGGGACAAGTAAAAGTGGAGTTAAGAGTGGAACTAGAAAAGGATTTCCACATGCGAAATTGGCATAAAATTCTTCTTTACCACACGGGTATAAGAATCTTCAACACTTTTACAAGTACACGCATCCACGAAGAAGAATTTTCACAAATAACGATGTTAGAAGTACATGTTTCCTCACGGTGAGGGTGATCACTATCAGCGGTTGTAGTGGATCGACTTCCTTATCCGAATGATTGTCACTATTATACGTGTTGGTGCAAGTATCAAAATCTTTCTGTGGGAATCCATCTAAGACCTATTTTGTTGAAAACTTTGCCCGTGGGAATCCACCTAAGGTAAGATCTAGGAGTTGTTTTCTTATCGGATCGCAATGGAAGACTCATTTTAGAAAAACTACGTCTGAAGAGATCCACCTATTAGGTTTCTTTTGTTTGACATTTTATCAACGGGCTTGTTTCTATTTGGTGTCTTAGTGGATTGTGCCTTGCACGAGAATTATCTTTCTTGAGATATTGTAAGGCACATGCATCATGATTAGTGAAAAGACACATTTTTACATGTAGTGCAGACAAATTCAATATTCTTGTTTAAAGCAATGACTTTAACTTTGTCACTCTGGTCTTTTGGAAATTGATTCTTGTTCGAAAAGACTTAGAATTCCTAGTGTTGTTTTCTAAGGGCATAGCATTTTCTTTTGCAACTACTCTTAGATGCAAGCCAATCCCTAGTCTTTTGTAGAGTGTTCCTAGGTAATGGTTTACTACTACTAGCGGTGCCTTGAAATCTTGTAGAATTCATCACCCTAGATGTTGCACCTAGAATTCCGTCTTTTCGAGTGCATGCCTTTTCCTAGCTTCTTCTAGATAGTGATTGTTGACCATGTTGTTAGAACCAATGATTCTTTAACTGGATTTTTGGTCACATTCCGTGTACTAGTCTTAGAGATGCCGGTGTAATCACTTTTGGTGTTTCAAAATTGCTTTTCCTTTTCAAAACTTTTGATAATTCTCTTTTAATAGGCGGGGGCTGTGGGTATTTGTTTTGACAAATCATTTTCTCATTGACTTTGGAGGAGGCATAGAAATAGACATTTTGGTTTGAAAACCGGTTTGGGAACATTTGCTTTCTCCTCGGTCAATGGTTTTGCAAACTTAGTATCCTGACCTTTCCTTTTTGACTTCCCGGTGAGCTCTCAAAAGATCATTTGCTCTTTCATGTCCTTGTAGGCACGCTCATCGACAATTTGTCATACTTGCATTCCTCGGTTTTCGATCAAGTTGTTTAAAATAGGACACGTTTTCTTTTCAAGTTTCATAAGAGCTTTTCATATTTTGAAACAATTTGGAGGTCTCATCTGGAGTCTTTCATGATCTTCAACAGAATATGTTTGCAAAATGATGGACATGATATCGGTAGTCATAACATCTTGAAGAGAATCATTCAAATTTTCCAAAACTTTGATGTGTTCAACACTTTCATTAGCTTGCTTTACCGAGGATTTATGGTCCTTGACAAAGTCGGTTGTTTCTTTCAAAAGTGCTTGTTCAACATGAATTACCCTTGAGTTGATGTTATTCGGTGAGGGCAATTTGAGTTTCAAAAACTTTTGTTCATTATCAAAACTATTAAACCGGATGTTTGTTGTAATATTGGTTTTAGTTTTAACTGATCTCTTGAAGACTCCCAATTCTAGTTTTCACATTTTCTAAAATACTTCTAGTATCACTTGTGTTAAAAGGATTGTTTGAAGACATTTGTTCAATGTTGAAAGAGATTTGGAAACAACAAGCGGTTTTGAAAGCCGATTTTGGCTGGTGTTGACACTTTGTTTGAAACACTTGGTGTGGTGGAAAACTTTGGCGTTTCTTTTGATTAACAAAAGTAATCCCATTAATTTTGTTCCATTTGTTATAATCAATCGGTTTGAGATCGGATTCTTTTGTTTCATTTTGATCTACTCTCCTCGGATAGTTCCAACGTTTCAAGAGAATCACGAACAATTATGGGTTCATGCAAAGGTTGTCCATTGTTCAACACATTCCGTTCTTTCGAGCTTTCTTGAGGAGCGAAGGAGGTGAGTTACCAAGAGCCATTTTTGTGAAGTGTGAAAAATCGGATTTGCTTGATTAGAAAGCATCTTGTTTGTTTTAGCGGAATGACCCGTTGTAAGAAGCAAATTATCCAATTTTTGATAGTTTCATTTTATCCGAATTTCATCAAGAAGAGAATCTTCTCGTTTTGAAAAATCGACAATCAACTGTTTCTTCTCTTTTCAAGATCGAGAATAAGTGCTTTTTGTTTAGAAAGTTGGTCATTTAGTTCGAAATTTCCTTGTTTAAAGATTTTATTTTCAAATTGATTCACATCAAGTGTGTCATACTTGAGTTGCAATTGTTTTCTCTTAAAAGCAGAATCTCGATAACCAATTTCTAATTACGAAAGTTTGTTTGTATGAAATTCAAAGGCTTTGGCGTGCTCCTTGTAACTCTCAAGCTCAACGGTCAATTTTTATTCGCGGCCTTAACCTCGCGATTGACCGTTCTAACTTTCTCAACTTCAATGCCACATTGATTGATTAATGATTCAAAATAAGCACGTGTTTCCTCATCATTAGCACCATTACGTATCACTTGACCTCCATTAGGATCCATATATGGAGTTTTGAGTTAACATTGCTATTAACTTGCTCTCCCACATATGTGTCATAATAAGGTTCGGAGACACGAGAATGTGGCTTCTCATGAGCAAAGCAATTTGGTACCTCATTGAGTGAATGTGTCATAGCGGAGGTGAGTCAAAAGTAGCACTTGATGTTGAGTCCTTTGATTGATTGTAAGACGGTAGCTTGCATTATCATTTGCTTTCTCTGCCCGTCACGGATACGTAAATTCGTATTCCTCGTGATCAACTCTATTCCCAATTTTTCTTTCTTTGCTAATGAAACTGTACTTGAGGTTCGGAGGTAGCATCTTGAACCGACGATACCACGAATCTTGGCTTTGAGGTTCGGAGGTAGCATTCTGAACCGAAGTCATAAAACAGTTATTCCCCATAGATTCCTTATCCTCTGTTTCACTATAATCACTGTTATCACTACTGTGGAGATATTCAGGTGCATCTGGCTTAGATTCAAACAATGCTTCAGCACTTCGTGCCTGTTCAGTCAACGGCTTGCGCTTCATATGCTCAACGAATGAAATTGGAAATCTCAAGTCAAGATATCTTAAGTGATCTGGAAGCTCATTTTCTTCAACCTCTTGCTCATTATCAGTCGACGTTTTCTCATTTTCAGTCAAATATTCTTCAGTCTCGGACACCGTCTTTTCAGTCTTAGGATATGGAGCAAAAATTGAACAATAGAGTCCATATCGATCGATGGTAGGAAGTTGTTGAGAAAAGACATTTTGAGCGTGTGAAATGAATTTATGGATCTTGTGAGCGATAAAGAAGTAATTTTGTTTTTGAATCGAGTTATCCAATAACTAGCACGGTAGTTATATTCAACGAACCCAAAAAAATTCAATCCAAAATAATACTCGGTCTCGGATTATTGAAGCTTAATCAAAACCGTGTAATTATCCAATGTAACACTAACTAATTAAAACCCAATTATGAAAGATGTCTCAAATTAGTAAGCCCAACGAATTTGTTGCAAGTCAATTTAGAAAGATGATCCATTAACTGTTTCAAAAAACGCCCAAGTCCAATCAAACTAATACTAACCCTAAAAATCGGTATATAATACTCACTTAATCACTCACTTTACCCTAATTTTCTCAAACTCAATCCTAACCCTAATCTCACTCTAAAAAGCAGTCACTTTTTCAACCGATCTTTTCTAATGATACCAAACTCGGGTCTAAAAAAAATCAAGTCGTTCTTTTTCAAATCAATGTGAAAGTACCAATACATGAAGAACCCGTGACCTTTCTTTTGTCAAACGAACAACTCAAACAAAAGATTTCTTCGGAATCCGCTCAACGAGTTTATGTCACGGGTAGTTAAGAGGTATGTTGATTTTTTTTCAAAAACCGAACTGAAAGGTGGATGAACCCAATTGAATTTTGTTCTTTTTTTTTAAGCTTTCGGATATTAAAAGAAGTAAAGCTTCTATAGATCGATGATGATGATTTCTCTTGTGGCTATGATCTTTGAACAAATCTTGATAATCAAATAGAAATCGAGATCTTGGTTATTTTTTTTTTTTTTTTAATAGATTTCGGATGAGATTGATTAATATGAGTGATGGTTTCGATGTTTGTATGGAGATGGTGATGGGTTTGAGTTTAGATGTTAGGGTCTTGAGGTTGTATCAGTTTGATTTGTGTTATCGACAAAATTTGGTTGATGTTTGAACGGTTTCTTAAAGTCCTTGGTTAGTCCGAAAACATTTTTAATCCTTTTCGTAAACTAAATGTTTCAAAACCCTTTGCGAAAAAATGCGTAACTCTTAGGCGTAATTTATGCGTAAAACCTTGGTTAACGTAAAGTTTTCAAAACCTTACGCGTAGACTCCTTTGCTTACTCGTAAACTTATGTTATGCGTAACCTCTACTCGTAAAACCTTACGCGTAAACACTTGTTATGCGTAACACCCTTAGGCGTAAGCAACCCTTACGAGTAAGGTTTAGGCGTAATAAAAGGTACGAGATACTTTCCAAGTAAATCGTAATCAGATCTGAAGATAGTCGTAAGTGCTTAGGCGTAGAAATGAGGTCTTCTGGCGTAATCGAATCCTTATGCGTAAAGTTAGGGTTTGACTTTTTGTTGACTTTTTCCGACCAAGTTTTTCGGCAGCGTTTTCCGACCACTTTTCGGACGGTTTTGTACCCGCTTTAGACCACAATAGAAAACTGTTTTAGACCTTAAAGTTGTGTGGACAAAAAATTTTGGACGGATATAGACTAAAAAGCTGTTTGAAAGACTACTTGGCGAAATAATAGAGATGGAGTAAAATGGACCTTAAAACTAGAAAAGATACTTAAATAAAGGACGAACAAAAGCTATGGGTTTGGTGAATAAGCATAAAATAAACACAATATTAAAAGCGAATAAGCTTTTCTTTGACCAATATAAGCACAAAATGAGAAGGTAATAAGCTAAAACAAGAATAAGAATGCCAAAAAATTTAAATGTGATTTTTGACACAAAAAGACACGATTTTTGACAACAAAAACACTTCTAAATCATCTTTAGGCTCTTGATACCACTTGTTAGGACCCTTTTAACAATCATTTCACACAATAATAACTAGAAAGATGAAGAAAAGATATGGTGACTTGAATTGAAGATATGTGTATTTTAGAGAGACAAAGAGTAGAAGATGAAAACAATATTCATATGAAAAACACACACACACTTTCAAGCACACCCCTCAAATGACATACTTGAGGGGTATATATAAGTAAGAGATGATGCCTAAGGCTTGGCCATGGGCCTTGAGATGGACTTGGATTGGGCTTGGGTTTCACGAACTAGACAAGGCTAGCTTAACATAACTTATGCCCAATTAGCTTAGCCCAATCCACGAGCCGTTGACTATTCTATCACGATATCTAACACACATTACAAAGTTCCTAATCGTGAATGACCATCACTTCTAATAAAAATAATCAAGGCTAACAAATAGGTCTTTAATCTTTTGAGCTTGAACTTTGTGAGTAGATATAGAATAGTCTTAATTCTTTGTTCCTTCATGCTTTGTGATCAGTTAATGTGGTTGTCTGCCGTTTTCAACTTCGTTGGTTAGGTGTCTCCATGCCTTTCTCCACCATGATCACATACATTTTTTCTTTTGGTTACCAATGAAGAAGTTCTCTAGTCTTTACACTTTGTAGATTCTTTGACATTGACGAAGAATCATCTTTAACTTTGAGTTGCCTTTGATTTTGATGAGAACTTTCATGTGTTGTTGGTATGAGCATGTGGCGATGTCGCACGATCCATCCGCTCGGGCTTCCATAAGAAGAAAACATAAAAGCAGGTTAGAAATAAGCGTATTCGCACTTACAAGTTTGAATTTCAAAGGGTGTTATGACATAGTGTGAAAACACGTCTCTAATTCTCACATAGGCCGTTCTCGAACCGGAGTCCTGAGTGAGATAACACGATATACTGAAGTACATCTACAGATTCGGATGAGTCATTTGAGTACAATCAAGCATCACCTCACGTTGTAGACCGTTTGAGACACACTAAAGCGTAATCACGGGAGTTACCGGTGACTCTTTGTCGGGGCTTGATGTTGACCTGGCGGGAGTTTCCATTCAATCATTGAAGATTACAATTGTAACTCCCTCGCCGTGTTACGGCGATTGCTAAGATGCGTGGGACTCTATAATATATCACTTGTGCCCTTATTGATGAACAACAAGCGATGTCATGTCAAGTGTTCCTATGAGATCTTTTGATGAATCTCGTGGCTCTAGACTCAATAGTGCATTTTGGTTTTCCTTAGCGAAGACTAGGAGAGGTCTCCTGCTTCAATACCAACGATCTCAAGAGAAAGTCGATAGAATATGTAGGGTTCCAGTGAGAATGAAACAAATCCTTTTAAGAGAATTGAGTGGCTAGAAGGTTTAGTGCGATCGTCACTTTGGGTCCATAGCGTCTTTGTCTTCAATACCGGTGTCATCTAGTGACAACCCGGTAGCATATGTATTGAACCGGTTTACGCCTAAGGTTGAATATGGAGGCTATTTCTTTTCACCCTTTCTTTCATTACATTTCTTTTAATTCTTCAACCCTTCTTTCTCCTTTCTCACTTTACTCCTTTTTCAATCATACACGAGGACTTCTAATACTAACTATGGGTATTGTCCTTGGGTAGATCCTCGACTCTGGCGGATCATAGGACAGATTTCCTATCCTTAGTCACCTTATAACTCCATGTATCCTATTGTTGCCATAAAACCATTTTCTTGAAAATCTCTCAGTGTTTATGATAGAAAACATGTTTGAAACACTCCGTGAGTTTTATATTTTAGAAACACTCCCCTTCATGTGCTTATAAGTTTTGTTGAAATACGCACATAGAGGGTGGGATTCGCACTTTTGAATTGATCGACTTTAAATGAACAAGACCGATTCGAGACACGTTTACATCACTAGAGAACTAGCTTGAAATTATTACCCGTCCTGGTCAAGTCCATAGAAAGTTTCTCGAGATGGTACATGATTCCTCGTCAATTCATTGGTTTCAACTGAGTCGAGCTCATTTTGAGATTCAAACACCGATCATTAAACTTTTTGATCACATTTTAATCACATTTTAACCTGGCTCTGATACCACTTGTTAGGACCCTTTTAACATATCATTTCACACAAAATAACTAGAAAGATGAAGAAAAGATGTGGTGACTTGATTGAAGATATGTGTATTTTAGAGAGATAAAGAGTAGAAGATGAAAACAATATTCATATGAAAAACACACACACACACACTCAAGCACACCCCTGAATGACATACTTGAGGGTATATATAAGTGAGAGATGATGCCCTAAGGCTTGGCCATGGGCCTTGAGATGGACTTGGATTGGGCTTGGGTTTCACGAACTAGACAAGGCTAGCTTAACATAACTTATGCCCGATTAGCAGCCCGATCCACGAGCCGTTGACTATTCTATCACGATATCTAACACACATTACAAAGTTCCTAATCGTGAATGACCATCACTTCTAATAAAATAATCAAGGCTAACATTATGTTTGTTATTAAAAAAAAAAAAAAAAAAAAAAAAAAGGTAGAAAAAAAGCCAAAAATATTTCGATTTTTAAATTTTTATTTTCTCTTTAATCATTTAGGTATGTGTTTTATTTTAATTTTTCTTTTCTAAAATTTGCTTGAGGGCAAGCAAAGTTTAAGTGTGGGGGAATTGGATAACACTCAAATTGTACATGTTTTTAGTAGCGTTATCTGTGCTTTTATGTGTGTTATTTGGCTATAATCATATGCTTTTGTTGCTTAATCGTATCAAAGTGCGTTTGCTAGTTCATTTGAAGCCAAGTACAGGAAAATGGAGAAAAAGACGGAAAAAGAAGTAAAATACGAAGATTTCTCCATATACGAAGAATTCCCGTCAAAAGCAAGTCTTGTGGAGTATATTCGAGAAGATAAATTCATCAAGATGGTGGTCCAAAAACTTAAGAATAAAGTTCAAGAAGGAAAACGAGAAAGAAATGAAGAAAAGAAGCTAAAACGAAGACATATTGGAAGACTCGTTGTTCCTGACACACCTTCACCATTTTGGCCATAACTTTTGTATACGGACTCCATTTGACTCCCGGTTCACGGCCACGGAAAGCTAAGAGAAAGATCTACAACTTTGGTACTTATAATTTTTTGTCAACTTGCTCCAACCGTTCGGTGGTGCCCCTGAACCGAGCGGTTGGAGAGTAATCAAGAAGACCAACCGAAGCGGTTGGAGCCCAACCGATTTGGTTGGGAAGCCTGATGACCATTTCTTCATCACTAAGACTCCAAACTTGTCCCAAACGATTCTAGGTCATTCCCACTCACTTTCTAGTCCCTTCCATGCTCCTTGGAGGCCAAGTTGAGCATTGAATACCCCTTGCCTTGGAAGTAGTATAAATAGAGGCCTTTGCAACCTCATTTCATCATCCCTTATCCATCCTTCTCATCCCTTTCACCTACCACTCCATCTCTAGGTGTGAAATTCAGGCCTCCACCCTTAAGGATGAATTTCCACCAATTACAACATCCCTCTCTCAACTTACCTTCCCCAAAGGTGTGAAATTCGAGCCTCCACCCTTAAGGATGAATTTCCACCAACTATCATATCCCAACTTGTATTAAATTCGACCCTCTACCCTTAAGGACAAATTTCCACCAACTTATCTCTCCCCAAAAGACCACAAACCTCTGCCATTTCTGGAAGTATGCTTAGTTAGAAGTTGTAATTGATTGGAGGCTTGAAGGAGTGCTATAATCCTTCACCCTTGCCTAATGTAATTATACTTTGGGTAAATCCTTGTTACTTTTATGATGTTGAATGCTATTGTTCATGTTTGGTTCTTTGATTGTGTTGATTATGTGATTCTTGTGAATGTTGTCTTGATACTTTTTTTATTTCATATGAGAACTTGTGATAAAAGGATGTTTGGATAATTGTAGTGTTTGTTTGGAATATGTTGATAACATCATATTTGGTTAAATCGGAACTTGTTCTTGTTTATTGTTTTGGTTGATCATTGTTGAGTTGAATGGCCGAAAGTATTCTTAACAATGGTTAGTTTCAATTCATTAGTGACAAATGATTTTGGTCTTGTACTTTGTGACGATTGTATGAGAAACTTAATAAACATAACAAGTAAAGGTTTAATTTGGATTAAGGTGAGAAAGGAATCTTTTGAATATGTTCTCATTATCTTTCAAGTAAATGGAACTTATCGGATTAATAACATCAAAGTCTAAGGCCGAAAGGATTATTTGTTGTTGTTAGCATAAGGCTCATGACATGACCATTTGATTGAGGTTTATGCATCTTTGATTTATAAAACACTAGACTATTATTATTATTGGTTCAAGAGGTCGAAAGATTAGCTTTAATAATATATATTTTCCAAACTAAACATCCTAATATCCTTGTGATCATTTGTCTAAACATGTATGTTCTTTGTGTGCTTGTTCTTATTGCTTTTCTTAGTGGTTTGATCCGTGACAATCATAACAACGACCTTGTTACTTGCTTAAACAAACAAACGACACTTGTAGTGCAACCAAGTCTCTTGGGACGACCTTGATATGGTTTATGGAGACCATAAAACCAAATACTTCATGAGCTTTTAAAGTAATTTGTTGTACTTAGTAAAAGTAGGTTGCTATTACTTTTAGGTTCTTCCTTGAAGGTTAACTTCATTTTTCTTTGAATAGAAATGAAGACTTTGGAGAGATCCTAGTAAGAAGATTTCTTAAAAAGAAAATGTTAGAATAATCTATCACTATCCAACATAAAAGAAACAATTTGTTTTAAAAGATTTCCTTCTTTGTAGTTTTCAATCATACACGGATCGTATCAAGTTTTTAAAGTACAACATACTCTAAGAAACTTGCTAACGAAGCTCTGATGCCAATTGTGGAAAACTAGAAGGGGGGGGGGGTTGAATAGTTTTACCGATTAAAACTTTGTTTTAAAATGTTTAGATCGACTTATGTCAATCTATTTAGATGTGTATGTTGGACGTTGATAGATAGATATGTAAATATGTAATGCAAAGGTAAAGAGTAAGAAACACAAAACCATGACACGAGTATTTAAAGTGGTTCGGCTACAAGGACACCTTCCTTGCCCTACTCCACTCCCCCGAGTCACCTACTCGAGAGTTCATTAGCACTACACGACACAACTCCTTATGGCGGAGAAGCCTTCACAACGTCGCCTACTCGTTTTTCGGTATAAGGCTAGACACCGGGTTCTTCCACAAGGTAGAACCACACCTATCACAACGTCGCCTACACTTTATCCGGTACAAGGCTAGATACCGGGTTCCATTACAAAGGAGGAACTACTACCCAACACTACACAACACCTATCCCAAAGGAGACCAACTCCTTATTACAACATCATCAAGGATATCAATATCCTTGCATACAACCTATCTCTATTTTTACATCGATACACCATATCGATTGTACACCCTTGGCATCCTTCACTAATGCCTTTGACTTGACCCTCTTAGCATCCTTCACTAATGTCTTTGACACGGACGTTTGGCACTTTTCACTAATGCCTTCGTCTTGACTCTTTTGGCATCCTTCACTAATGCCTTTGACAAGGACGTTAAGCACCTTTCACTATGCCTTCTTCTATACCCTTTTGGCATCCTTCGCTAATGCCTTTGACACAACACTTCTAATGAGGAAGAAAGAACTATCAACAAGAGAACCTTAGTAGTCTTGATGATGACAAAGCATGGAAACTCATGGACTTGAGCTTGCTCGACTTCAAGAGGTGGTGATCTTGCCTTTAATAGGAACCTAGAGAATCACACAAAAAACAAACACAAACTACATAGAAAGATCCTTTAGATCTGAGGTTAGAAGGTTTACAATACTTGGAGAAAGTATGTGTGGGAGTGACCGCCTAAAATGAAGAAATGGCTCATTATTTATAGAAGAAAATAAGCTATTGTTCCACGGATCCCACAGATCCCTTACTTGAGGGATCCGTCCAGTGTAAACTGGGGGAACCGTGGGACGCTCCTCTTTGCCTATGGGTTTTGGGTCATGGGTCATGGGTCATGGGTTATGGGTTATGGGTCCTAGACTTTGGACCATGGGTATCCAAGTAGATACAATGTATCTAGAAGATGCAATGCATCTAGTCCATGGGTTATGGGTTAGCTCCATGGTTCATGGATAATACCCATTTTGACTTATGCATGATGTCTTGCAATGGGTTATGGGTTATGCTCAATGGTTATGGGTTATGGACTTTGGGTTTACCCAACTACATTCAATGTATTTAGTTAATGGGTCAAATACTTAAACTTCTTCCCATTATATTACCCATTATAATACATACTAATTATGTATATATCTACCCAATATGTAAACACTAGTTGTTGTACATATGTATTACTAAATCATGAAAACACTATTACATGTTTAGTGTTTTATTTGTAAACGTAAGTGTGTTAGTAAACTATTGGCTCAAACCATTTCATTTATTTTATTTGTTTCGTTAAAATGATTTTCGTTTGTTATCGATGAAACATTAGAAGATCGTAAAATATAAATAAATGTTTACGGCTTATTTATATTAACAATCTCCCCCTTTTTGTTGATGACAAAACATAAGATTATTTTAAGGAAAAACTTAAATTCATAAAAGTTTGAATTGAAGTTTTTACTCTCTTCCCCCCTTTTTGTCGAAGCAAAAAGAGCGTCGAAAAGAAACTAACACCTTCTATTAAGAAAAACATGTGAAACAAAAAATTTGAAAAATAGAGAGTAAGTGAGGAGAAGAATTCTCGACTTAGCTCCCCCTTAACTAGTCCATCCCTTTGTGAGGGTGTCAAGTAAAAGAAATATTAAACTAGTGCATTGCAACTATTTTGCAAATGGTTTCGTCTTTGTGAATATGCTCCCCCTTGATGATTGCAACTTTGCAAGGAGGACGTCATGTAATATAATCCTAATGTGAATTATATTGTAAATGATTTTGCAATGCATCGCTTTGACACGAAACTCCCCTTAGCTTAGTGTGTCAAAGTCTTCATGTGTATATTGAAAAACTACAAAACAAAGGTTAGAAAACAAGTGTATAATGCATAATTTCCTTCAAATAAGACTCAAGTTAGTAGTAAACAAGTTTTATGTTTCACGGATCCCACGATTCCCTCTTTGGAGGGATCCGTCTAGGCAAAACTAAGGGAATCCGTCTGTCTGTAAGCATAAGACAACAATGGTGATGTAACAAGCGATGTTAACATCAAAATGAGATATGTATCAAGGCAACAAACATATTCTCAAGATAATATGGCAAATAACATGTAATTTCATTTAATAAAACTAGAGAAGTGATGTACATAACTCCAAAAACAAAGAAAATGAAAGATACATGACTTGGGATTCCTAAATTTGTCTAAGTTGAGCTTAAGACTAGGACACCACTTGAATCCTTAAGCTCACGGTTGTTTAGGTTTGTTGACCTCATCGAAACGTTCGAGGAGATGATAAAACATGAAACGTTGCTCTTCACGTAGTTCATTTATCAAGCCTTTAACGTGTTGACAATGATAACAATCTTTGTCATGGCTCGGAAAAGGTGGTGGTAGAAATGGGTGGCTTGATGTGGAGGATCAAGTGAAGAGGTTGAGGATCCTCAAAGAAGGAGGGATTGGCGGAGGCACATTCGATGATGGCTCAACAAAGGATGATTGTGGAGGTAGAGGTGTCAACCTCCATGTGGTGGTGGTTCACTTTGATGATTCCTCATAATCCAAAATGGACCATTTGAGGAAATGGAGAAAAGATACGGTGCAGTGTTGATTCAACACCTTGGTTTTGTTGCACAATCTTTTCTATTGAAGAGTGTCGGCAATGGTGGAGGATGGGATGGCCTAGGAGGCAAGTCCTCCAAGTTGTAGAGATCTGGAGATGAATGTGAAGTGGTAAATGATATGGCTCTAGGAACCAAAGGTGATGGTTGGGTGGAAATGGGTGTGTTTGGTTTAGGAGGAATTGTGGTGTTTGGTGATGATATTTTTGTGGGAACAATCCTTTTGGGGATTGGTTTGATTGGTTGAGTTTGTAGAGGAAAAATCCTAGCATTTGTGGATTTAACGGGAGATGATTCGGTTGAGGAAATTTCGTGTAGAACATGAGCAAGTTTCTTGGGTGGTCCTTTGGTGGATGAGTTAGCATTAGGAGATTTTCTCATGATGAAATGACTAAAGATTATTGATGTAAAGGTTTCTAAATGCTGAGAATTAAGTTGTGGTTGGTGACTAAGAAGTCCTAACAAGATGGCTTATAAAGGGAAGCATTTGGGAAGTGCATTAAAGACTTAAGCCACTAAGATCCTTTGAAATGTGATGATTTTCATGCACAAGGGTCAACTATAGATTTGCACTGATCTAGGAGTTTAATTAAGACAATATGGAGTGTTCAAGTTAGCAAGGAGAGCTTGAAATGATTGGTTTAGCTATAAGTTGCTGAATCTGCCAGCCGGTTCCCACGGTTCCCTCCAATGAGGGATCCGTCTAGGCTAATCCTAGGAATCCGGCTATCAGTAGTCAAGAAAAGAAGAAAACGATGTTTGTAGAGTCTAATACCTATACATCTTGAGTGTCTCAGTCTTCTTAAGTGTTTTAAATGAAATGTGACTTAAATGATCAAGGGTAATGAGTGATGGTAGCTAATGATTGTTTTTCATGGAAGGAAAATGGGACTTTATGACCACCAATGGGTGATCAAGGATGACACTAGGAGATTTGAGAATGTCAAGTGATGTTAAATGACCCTATAGATCAGATGGCAACTTGGGATAAAATTTAAAAATTCCTTAAAAATTATAAAAATTGAAAAGCTAGTTTTTGACCCATTTTGAGGTAGAGATGACTAAAATCAATTTGCTAAAATTAAGAAATTTATAAAACTAGATGTGTTGACATGTGAGAGATGATTTATAAGTATAGGAGCGGAAGAATGATGAGTTTTGGTGAAATGATAAATTTAAAAGCACTTTGAGTGTGATCCTAAATGAGCTATGAGTGAGTGTGAAGCTTACTGAGCTTGAGGAAGACTTAAGTGGTCCTAAGGCATTATGTAAAGCTAGTGTGAAGTGATATAGTGGACTGGTTTAATGTGTGAGGGTCTGCATTGTATTTTTGTCACCTCGGATCCCACGGATCCCTAATAGGATGGATCTGTCTAGTACAACTAGAGGGATCCGACGGCTGCGAATCGAAGCACCACGTAAAAATGTGCGTTTTGCACTATACTAATCATACAAATAGCTACTAGTCTCTACTATAAAGGAGCATCAAAACTAGTAAATAACTCATAAACCTTAACATAAATAAGAGAAGTAGTGAAGCTATCCAAACAATCAAGATAAACCATTCACAAACATAAGCATCCATTGCAAAATGAAAAACAATATGTCTAAAAACAACCATAATCCTAATGTCTCTTTTATCAATCTTTTCTCTTCCTCTTTCCCAACTTCAAGACGTCGTTAGTTAGGCATTGGATCATACCCTTCAATTGTTTGAATTCTTCGGTCTCGTTTGGAAGAGTTGGAAGTTGTTCAAAGGGTTAGGTCACTAGTTTTACCACACAAGCTTACTAGAAGGAGATAAAGGCGATTGAACAAGTAAACCAAACACACACACACGTTATACTAAGACAGTTATGCGTAGAGTATGAAGTGAAAGAGAAAACTTGAACAACCAACCTTTAAATGAAGGTTTACATAAGGTATTTATAGGAGGAAAGCTAGGGCAACACTCCTAGTTTCCATCCTTTCTTTAATGGACTTGGGCCTAAGCTCATGGGCCTTCTACATAAGCTTAAGGCTAATAATAAAAATAAAGGCCATAATAAGCTACTTATTACATAAGAATGACTAACACTTAAATTATAGTTTAGAAGTGATTCCAACAATCTCCCCCTCAAGTGTTGGTGATGAACGGTGAAGGCGTTGATGTAATAGTAGCTCTGACGTCTTCTGACATTCTTCTTTCTTGTGAGAAGAAATGCCTTAATTCGAACAATCTCCCCAGTGTAGAGAAATTTTCTTCTTTGAACGGTTATGCTTTGACGTCATTTTTAACTTTGTTCTTTGATCATTGTTCTTTGTGATGAAAGTGATAGTATGTTGTTGTTCGCATCAACCGCCTCAGTGCCTTGTTCACTCTACGGTGTCTCCACGTCATTCTTCAACATGCTCACACGCTCTTTTACGTTGGAATTCGATCTTGATGAAGTTCTTTAAGTCTTTTAACTTTGTAGATTCTTTGATTTGACGAAGAATCATTTTGATTGTGTTGCTTTATAATAGAACTTCCATTAGTGATGATGTTGGCGTGAGCATGAGAAGAATCAAAGACGATCATCCCGCTCAAGAGCTTCCATAAGAAGAAAACATTTAAGCAGTTAGTAATAAGCGGATTCGGCACTTCTGAGTTTGAACTTCGAGAGTGTTAATTGACATAATGTGAAAACACAACTCTAATTCTCACAAAAGCCGTTCTGAACTGAGTCCCACAAGTGAGATAACGCGATGTAATAGAAGTACATCTATTCTCGATGAGTCATTGAGGTACAATCAAGCATCACTTCCGATCGTAGACCGCTTTGAGACACACTAAGCGTAATCCACGGGAGTTACCAGTGACCTGTTTGTCAGGCATTTGATGTTGACCGTGGCAGAGTTTCCATTCAATCACCGAGGATCGCGGATGTGAACCTCTCATAAATGTTCTTGACAGCATTGCAAAGATCATGAAGGACTCGATAACGCACTAATCAAATTCTTATTGTTGAACGTCAAGTGATGAAATGTCAAGTGTACCTAAGAGATCTTTTGATGAATCTCATGGCTCTAGACTCAATAGTGCGTTTTGGTTTTCCTGAGTGGAGACTAGGGAGGGTCTCTTCTTCAATACCACGATCTCTCAAGAGAAAGTCAATAGTTTACGTGGGTTCCTGAGAATGAAACAAGCTTTTATTGAGAGAAACTTGAGTGGCTAAGAAGGTTTAGTGCATGCGTCACACGGGTCCATGACGTCTTTTAATCTTCAATACCGTCACTAAGTGATAACCAGTAGCATATGAATTGAACCGATTGTACGCCCTAAGTTGAATAATTTGGAGGGCTATTTCTTTTCACCCTTTCTTTGCATTTCTTTTAATTCTTCAACTCCTTCTTTCTCCGATTCTCATTTTCTCCTTTTATAATCATACCTAAGGACTTCTAAGTACTAACTATTTGTGATGTCCTTGGGTAGATCCCTCCGCTCTGGCGGATCATAGACGTTATTCCTAACCTTAGTCACCTTATCACTCCATGACTAACCTATGTTGCCATAAAACCATTTTCTTGAAAAATCTCTCCATGTTTGTGAATGAAAACATTTTGAACCTTTGTTGAGATAAGATTTTGCATAAATACTCCCTCCACATGTGCTAAAGAGTTTTAACGGTTATTTGCAGAGAGGAAAGAGCGCGCACTTTTCAATTGATCCACTCAAGATAGACAATCCCCCACGAGACACGGTTACATTGCATAGTTAAAGAGTTACATTGTCACCGTTTAGGGTGACAACTAGCTCTAATAACTACCTTGAAGGTGTAAACAAACCTCGAAGGTTGTCAAACCCGTCGAGTTCATGTCTACTAAGAGTTTCGAATGGTACATTCTACTCGGACAAGTCCTTTCATGAGACACGTTTACATTACTAGCGAACTAGCTTGAAATTATTACCCGTCGTGACAAGTCTTTTCGAGTTACTAACGAGTTTAGTACCGTCAATTGTTGGTTAAGTCTATTACACCAAAAATTCATTCGCATTTACACAACATATTTCTTATCACATAATTTTCTCCCTAAAAATGGCATATTAAATGTTATTTTTGAAAAGTTGAGACTAAATATGACCATTTCGAGTGTTGAGAAGATGACCACTATGAAAAATTTGTGAACAAAGTTATAATTCAAATACTCCCCCTCAACAAGTGATATAAGCGGTTGAGGTTTTGAAAATCTTCTGGGAAGTATTTGTTCTTTTGAGCAAAACCTTGAAAAATGAAAGGTTTGATAGGTTTTACTCAAAAGTAGAAGCTTTCACTCCTTTTATAAGGATTGTGGCAATCAAGCGCACTACATGGTCCTTTCTTGACAAATACGGGTTGTACACATTATGTGTGCACAAGCCATTCACATATATAATTACACATCCAAATTTAGAATGAAAGAAGCAATTCGGGGGGTACTGTGAAGTGCGTTGATGTCGCCAGAGTGCGAGCAGTATACCGATAGCCGTGATGTTAATCCCGGTCGACCACCAACAAAGCTTTCCAACGTTCGAATCGATCCTTCAAACAACCTTTCATCAATCATTCTCGATGATCCTCTCGCATCCTTCGATCCCGAGAATTCCATCGCTAGGAGACCCAATCTTTTGACGATATATCCTTCAACCTATAAGCCAATCCATCCCTAACCATCTTCAAAGTGTGATCCCAAACTTGTGAAGATCACTACACGCCATTAAGCAATTTCGTTGAAGTTCACTTCGTATGGCGACTCGAATGGTTTTCGATGAGTGTATATTGTGAGCTGGTTGATGTCGGGAAGATCAGGCGAGGTGGAGTGAAGTTAACAGGTTTGATATGATTCAACGACCCGGTTGGAGATCTTCTACGTTCTTTGATGACTATGCTTCGATGAAGGTGAGTAGTGACTGATGAATTCATCGTTGTACTTCGGTTGAAAATTGCCTCATGCGACAGTACTTTACTTAAGGTACATGTCTTCAATGTTGTTGAGACAAATTTTCAAAGTCGACTTCAGAGAATGCATAATCCGTTCCTCTTGCCTTTTGACCACAATCTTAGGAAAAGTGTAGTCCCATTTGGTCGACTGGATCGCGTGTTTGATAACAGCGATATCTTTAATCTTGAACACTTTGCATGTTGAGACTTACGAACACAGCGACTTGGTAGTAGATTCTTGGCGTTCGCCAATGATGAATCCGTACATTGCATCTCGTACAGTATGCTTCCACGTTGTTGGAGAACAAGTGATTAGCTCTTTCCTCAATAGCTATACGGTTTGATTATATGGGCTTTGGGAATGGAAGTGTCAAAGATGTGGCGTATTTTCTTGATCCATTGCCACCGTGTAGAAGAAATTCCAAGTCTTTGTTGAAGAAATATCTGAATGGGATCCTAGGTTCATCTGGTTGGTCGATTGTTGGTAGAGTTTGACCGATCGGTGTAATATGGAGGGTTGTCCCGTTTGGTGAAGTCGATGTTTGCTTCGGGTTGAGCCAATCCATGTTGTTAGACATAGCTTGAGCAATGTTCTCAAGGTGATATTAAACCTCGATGGCACTTCGAGCTATCTTTCCACGGTTGAAAAGCTTCATTCTTGATTCGCCTTAACTCGGATTTCGCCATCTTCTTCATGGAACTTTTCTTGCATAATCTTAGCATGCTCCAAGTATTACCGCTCTGCCGATCTTGACCTTCTTGAGGGTAGGAGTGGAATTGACAAGTGTAGAAAACCATTCAAACTCCACGTGTTGTATCTTCATCTAGCCATGATACGACGTCTCACCATTGGCGCCTTCTTTTTCTTTTGTTTTGGCCTAGATGAGGATTACGGTTTCTTAACTTGTTTGGGAGAGGTGGGTTGTTGTAGGGGCTCATGAACTTCCTCATCGTCACCAATTGTGATACTCAAAGTGATCACCGTTTTTTGAGTCTCGCGGTAACTTTCAGATGAATCTCGAGGTTTATCGCAGAAGATGGAGGAGAAGATCTTTGTCGAGTAGGAGTCCGTTGTGGTGGAGGTTGCATCGAGTAATTGAATGAGGATGATACATCGACTTCTTTGAGCGTTTGGACTCTTTATCCTTATCCCGATCTTTGTCTTCATCATCTCTTGAACGCTTGGGCCTAACGCTCTTCTCTGAATGAGGACCCGAGTTGGTATTCTAGTAGATCTTCAAACAGTTTAGTCAGTGTGAGGCAAACGCTGCGTAGCGTGTCGACGCTTTGCGCTACTAGCCGGTTCACCAATTCATCATCCGAGAAGATTGCGATTCAACTGGATTGATGCTTAAATTCATCGGAGTTGATTTCATGGCTTGTTTGGCTAGATGCAACATATTTGATACAGCTTGTCCGGTATACATCGCCTTTGTCGATTTGGAACGACCTCCATAAGGAACCGCTGAGTGTATCCTTTGATCATTTCATCCATTTTCCTTGAAGATCATCTTTCATGAGCTTCGACATACTCCTTTCCTCTTGCATCTTGTCGAGATCATCATGAATATATCAGATGTCGATCAGAGAAATTCATCTTCCTTGGAGGATGTCTTTCTTTCCGATTTGTTTGACAAGATTCCCAATTGCTTATGAGCATGAGATATCCAAGATCGAGTAGGCTTCTTCATTGATTTGGATGATGATTTGGTTGATCTTTTAGATGGTGGTGGTGAGGAATGAGATGATGAATCGATGAGGAGGAGACATGAGGAGGCTCGGGGTCCTTAGGAGGTGCGTAGTATCCTCCTTGGAACGAGTTGACCGCTGAGAAGATAATCATCATAATTCTCTTCGCCATCTTGTCCAGATTAGCCTTTTCTTCCGTCCCGAGCCTTAGCTTCTTCATCATCTTTTCTTTTTCGCCTTATCCTTTTACCGTTCCTCAATGTTATGTTCGATGAGACACCTCCATAAGCGTTTGTTGTTGCACAAGAGTGGTGGCACCGATCCCTTATCGGGTTGATTAACCGCGAGGATCCGGTGAAGAGTGGCGACACCACTTGATCCTCCGGGGCCACCCATTTGGTCTTTGCAAATTCTTCAATTTTTGAATGTGTCTAACTAATTTAAACTTCTTCTGCGTATGAAGTATCCAGTTGCTCTTCATCTTCATCCGAGCTTTCTTCATAAGGTACAAGTACATGAGTCTTCCCTTTTCCATGTTCAATTTGGAGGACTAGGAGGTTTAGATACCGCTGTGGTTTCATCTTTAGCTTCAGAGCACGTAATCTCTTCTTCTCGATTCAAGACCTTCGAGTCCTCGTCAATTAGCTTCTCTCATGGTTCGTGTTTGTGTGAGGAATGGGAACAACTTCCTTAGAAGGAACAATCCTTTTACGAGGAGGATTCCTTTGGGAAACTTCCTATGACTTTCAAGATTTGCAAAGACTTCCTCGTGACCGCTTCTCTTACGGTTCTCCTTATAGGTGTTCGGAAGACTTGTCATCAGATGACCAACTTTGCCTTCTTTACAGCAACCGACACCTTTTGTATGTCTCGAGCTTTTTGATTTCTTTAGACGTAAGTGATCGTGTAATACAAAGACCTCTGTTTCTTTGTAGACGATTCCTTGATTCTAACCGATAGGGTAGGCTCACCAACATATCGTGATTGTTCGGGTCATTGAGCCATTGTGGAATATCGGGATGAAGTCCAAGTGCTCGGATCAACAATTTAGTGTATCCGACATAGGAATCTTTGAGCCAAGTTTCTTGTGAAATGACATCATGTCTTCCCATAATAGTGCTCGATTTCGATGTCCTTTTGTTGATTAATGACCAAGATTTGTAGTTCCATTAGCTTGGGATGCTCATAGCCACCGTCACGCACCGTGAGACCGATTTGGTGATGATGATGTAGAGGGTTCTCCACGGTTGAGGAATGTTCTTAAGCTCTACATGAGAATGCTTAGAGATAACTCTGAAGCTTCATCATAGCCAATATCAAGCAAGAATTGTAGAACTGTCTCCTCGTGAGTGTGGCAAAGAAGTCAGGTTGGCTCGATTTCTCAGAATGATAAAACAGCCCGTAAGTCCGCATGAGTGATGGTGACTTGTTTGTGATTAAGTGTCACCGCTAACGACTTTGACTTCGTGATCCTCGCATTGAATTCCGTAATTGTCGAATGTAGATTTCATTGTAGCAGAGGTGAGAGCATGTTCCGGTAGGGATGATTCTTTAGAATATCCACAAGACAATGAGACAAGAAGATTCTCGAGCATGCGAGGGTTTCAAAGTCAACCCCGAGGTTGTTCTTTCCAATCTTTCTAGGATAGCCATTAGGGAAGATGTCAAGAATTGTGAGAACTTGGTGCATCCATTCATTTGAGCAAAGATGTTGTGATCACGAAATAACATTAGCCAAAAGAACCAACATATCGAAAGACATAATGTTAGTCAACAGAAGGTTTTATTGTCTAATTATTGAATATACAGTGTCAAAGATTGTTACGAGTCCAAAGTCACTTGTTTGTTTAATAGTCCAATGTTGTCGTGATAAGTTTCGTGAGTTAGTTAACTTTAAGTTTTAAAGTTTATGTTATCACTTATTTAAAACAACATATTAAACGATTAAGTTTATTAGTGACATTATTGGTTTCGTGACGATATGCTTTGTTTATTAACAAGTTTGTGCAACGTAACAATTCATAATGAAGGTCTATCAAGGCTTAGGCGAGATTTGGCAAAGTTACGCTGTGAAATCGTGAAGTGATATATGGCGAGAGCGAAAGCTTATGCGTAGGATCCTAACTTACGCGAAGAAATGTTACGCGAGAGAACAGGGACCTTATGCGAGGGCTTACGCCGTGAGAGATAAAGACCTTACGCGTGAGGCTTACTCGTAAGAGTATACCTTATGCGAGTGGTCATCGCACGCATATCCTTCACGGGGATACGCCAGTAGTCCCATTGTAGAACCTTATGCGTAGTAGTTACGCCGTAGGATTTCTTACGATAACCGCCACGCTGTGAAGGTGATCCTTATGCGAGAGTAACAATCGAACTTGATTATGAATTTTACGAGTAGCAAGCCTGAAATAAAACCATCATATCATCAATCTTAACATGTACAACATATTAAAACATATTATGGCATGAAACATAATACGCTTTTATGCAGAGAGAAACACATACGCGTAAGTCAAAAAACCCTAATAGTTCAAGAATTACGATAACAATTCTAACCATGGAATTTGCACCAAACTTTTTCTGGTAGGTCTTAGGTGTTGTGAGAGTCTATAAACCAAGTTTTAACACCCAATTCTCAGTGAATCAAAAATACCCAAACTCAAGAACATTAAACCCTAATTCCTAATTCTGACTTAATTAGTGTTTCTGAGTTGTTATAGAGCCTGGATATCATCAATTTAGCATAATATAAAAATCACACAACAATCTTTTTGACCAAAAACCCTTCACATTTGAAAACGCCCAATTCGACTCAAGAACCCTAATTTTGAAAAACCATCATTTTGTGTTTCTGGGTGGATTCAGAGGGTACCAATAGTATCCTTGATGTAAAAGAACCGTTTTGACCCATTTATCTTAACCTCAAACACATAAGTATGATCATGTGTCTTTACGCGTATGCGTATAACACAAAATCAACCATACACGTAATTTTAACCGTTGGATTCGATTTGAAAATCAAAACCAATGTTTAGAAACGTGTTACAAACGCAAATACACTTACAGATTTATGATCAAAACTTCGGATTTCTTGAATGAATTCTATGCGTAGGATTAGTTGGTTAGGAGTAATAAATGTGAAGTGAAATGTTAGGTGGACGACTTTTATTAAAATGATTTTCATCTTTTGACAGTTTTGGTCCCTCCACCTTTTCCATTTTCATACAAAGCCATTTAACTTCCATTTTGGTTACCAAACAAAAGATTTTAGGAAATAACTTTGACGACACTCCCCCTCGACTTAAGAAAATAATGAAAGGTTATAAGTTTTAGTCCGAGGAGTGTCATTTAGCCGTAAAAGTTTACCACCATTGATAAAAGAAACAACTAGTATATGATAATCATGCAAGTACACGTGATGTTTTGAAACAGCTTATGATTATTTTCTCCCCTCAACACTTGATCGGAAAAATCGAATTTTGAAAGATTATAGTGTTGATGGAAGAAATGTACTTGTCATGTTGAGAGAAAATTAGATTAGAAGAATATTTTGTTGTTTTATCGTGTTTTATATTTTTGTATTTTGTTTTGGAAAAATGTATTTACAAAAGATATTTTGGTGTTTGACGAGTTTTTAAGACTGCATTTTAGGAGGTCATCCAATTCCTCTAGAGTCAAACACCTCATACCAATCCGGTGGACCAACTCATTAAACCTAACGGGAGGCAAGGCTTTGGTGAGTAGATCTCGCCAATTGGTATTCGCACCAGCACTAATAATTCATCAAAGACCGCTCCACATGGTCCTTGATGAAATGATAATCAAGATCGATGTTCTTTGATTTCGAGTGCTTGGATCGAGTTGCACGAGATCGCAATGGCACTCCGATTGTCGCAAAGACATGGGATTCTGTCAAATCACGTAGCCATAGTCTTTGAGTTGTGTTCTCATCCGATGACTTGAGCACAACACGCGGACATGGCTACATATTCGCCGGCTGATGACAACGATGTACAATCCGCTTCTTCGATTGCCAAAACACCAATTTATCACCAAGAAATTGTAGTGCTCTCGAAGTACTTTTCTCGAGTCTAAGCATCCCGCGTGGTCCATTCTCGAAAAGCAATTAGTTCAAAACCGAATCCTTCGATACGGATCCCCAAGTTAATGGTTCCCTTGATGTATCGAGGATTCTTTTAGCCTCGTAGAGGTGGGTTTCAGCTGGTCGCGATCGATAACGGGAGCATAGATAAGCCAAAGAAAATATCAGTCACGCTGAGTCGTTAGATACATGAGAGACCCAATAATACTTGGTATTTGGTAGGGTCCACTAATTTCCCATGTAAATCGCCGTCTAGCTTCTTGGTATGAGTCATGGGTGTGGCATAAGTATCACGTGTTTTCATTCCAAATTTGTTTAACAATTCAAGGGCATATTTGGACCGACTCAAGAAAATACCACGGGTGATTGATGAACTTGTAATCCTAGAAAGAATGTAAGTTCACCCATCATGGACATTTCAAAATTTTTCTTCATTAGTTTTGCAAAAGCGATTGAAAACTTTTATGTAGACCCAAAATGATGTCATCCACGTAAATTTGAACAATTAAGATATGTGCCCCATGATATTGTATAAAAAGAGTTGGGTCAACCGAACCTTTGGTGAAATTATTAGCAATGAGGAAGATGATAGCTTATCGCATCATGCCCGAGGGGCTGTTTGAGACCATAAAGAGCCTTGTTCAGTTTGTAGACATGGTTCGGGCACTCTGGATCAACGAATCCTTGGTTGGCCGACATAAACCGCTTCTTCGCTTATCCGTTGAGAAACGCAGCTTTGACATCCATTTGAAAGACCGTCATATTCATATGAGCGCGAACGTGAGAAATATCCGAATGCCTCAAGACGAGCAACCGAGCAAAAGATTCTTCAAAGTTCTGCTCTCTTCTTGACGATAACCCTTAGCAACTATACGTGACTTGTTTCGGATTACGTTCCTTCAAACATCCAATTTGTTTTTCCAAATCGATTTGAGACCAATGACGTGACCTGTTGGTCTTTCAACCGTTCCCATACTTCAAGACGTTTGAATTGGTTGAGTTCTTCGCATGGATTCAATCCGCTTGTCTTTTGTCATTGCGTCTTTAATGTTTTTAGGCTCGATTAGCGAGCGGTGAGTGCATAAATGCAATGTTCACCATCTCGTGAAGACGTTGTCTCGTGAACGACCTGGTTGATTCGAGGTTGCCATAATATTAGCCGCAGGATGGTCTTTGTCCATCGATGTGTGTAGAGGTTGATGTTGGTATACATTGTGCGGATCCGAGGATTCAAATGGTTTGTTGATGATTCCGCGACATCGAGTGCGCAGTTGTCATTAGAAAACGTTAAAGAAGCGATTTGGATCAAAATCTGCAGGGGTACTTCATCTGAATATCATCACGGTTCATCATGTTGAGCGGTTTGTTCAATTGTTGTGGTGGAGTCAGCTGGTGGTGCTTCTTCATAGTAGTTGTTGTAGCGGGTATCGGTATAAGAGTATTATCCGGTTGAGCGCCGGAAGCAGTGGATACACCGAGCACGTTCATCAATATCGTCACCGAGCAGTGAACAAATAACCTTTCCATTTGTTGACGAGTGAGTGGGTCTTTGTTCGGTGATGATGGGGTTGACGGAAGTTTAAACGGTTGTGACGGGTTCTAAGTATTATACTCAAAAGCCATTTCGTAAGTTCATCAAAATGAGCATGAATCGCTTCCATCACCTATTTTGTACGACGATTCCGGATCGGTAACCTTTAGAATTCTCACAATATCCAATAAAGACCCAATGTCGGCTTTGGCTTTGAGCTTTCCAAAATTATCACGATCATTATTCGGATAGCAAAGGATCCAAGTACATAAAAGTGTTTGAGATTCGGTTTATGGTTGTGGACAAGCTCGAAAGGTGTTTTGTTGTGGCGTTTGTGATCATAGAACGGTTTTGAGTATAGCATGCAGAGATCTGACACGCCCATAAGTAATCTGGAAGTTTAGCATTGATTAACATTGTTCTTGCGCCCACTAACGTCGGTTTCGTCTTTCAACAACCGTTTTGTTGAGGGTGTGCGTGCAATAGATGTTTGATGTCAATTCCCAATTTCTCATAGAATTCACGAAGGGTTTGGTTAACAAATTGCCTTTGTCTGCATTTTGATTAGCGGACGGTGTTGCGGAGCTGGCTGTATTGTCGTAGAAAGGTGATGATCATTTGTGGAGCTTGGTCTTTGCTTCAAGAAAGTAGACCCAAGTCCATCGTGAGTAGTCATCAACAATTACTAAGATGTAGCGTTTGCCATTGATCGCTTTGCACGCATTGGGCCACAAATCCATGTGAAGAAGATGAAGCACATGTCGAGAGTTGTGTTCCACCTTTGAAGGAAAATGAGCACGAGTGCTTTTTCCTTGTTCACAAGTCGAGCAAAGGTGATCTTTTGAATACCGGAATCGTGGGAGACCTTCAACTAGTTTGTGTCGAGCAAGGTTGGTGATGGTTTGAAAGTTTAGATGTGAGAGAGCGATGGTGCCATAGTCGGTGTTGATGTTGCCTTTGAAAGTAAGTGATGGGAGATGAAGCAACCATGTCTTGTATAGAGATAGTGTAGAGACTAGAATTACGAGCCGGACATAAGGTCATTTCCTTGTAGATCACGAATGAAACAAGTTTTCTCCCGAAAGCAACCTCAAATCTCCATCACAAAACCGACCTCTTGAAAACAGACATGACCGAGGCCTTCCACATAGTAAACCCCGCCGATTTCGATGTTCCCATTGACATAATCTCCGTAGCCCATGATAGTCGCTGAGTGATCATTCCCGAACCCGACAAGGCCAATGAACTTTGCAATAAAATTTGATAACAGGTTAAGGTTGCTCGTCATGCCGGGAACATCCGCTATCAACAATCCGAGAATGATCGATCACACGCATTACACATGGGCGACACAGATGGAATAGAAGTAGATGTGGAACCCGAAATGTTAGAGGTTCCAAGCGATGATAGTAGACATACACACATTAATAACTTTAGGCATCCATTTAAATCCTAATGTTATATATCCATTTCGCCATCTATAACTCATCGTTTGCTTTAGGCTTTGTGAAAGCACTAGGTGGTACTACATTCTTAGGAGTGTGGCGGAGCTACAGGGACAGCCACGCATGACGCAGAATCTAAAGAAGGCGGTCTGCCAAGCACGGACTTAGAATGATTAGTGGGCCTAGAGGTATTTCGATTGTTGGGAATTATGTGAAGTAGGATTTCCACACATTATCGCCAAGGATTCTCGTGAAGTAGAAGGTAATCAAGAAGACATTCTCATCAAGTGTAAAAGCGTTAATGTGTTGCTATCAAGAAGGGGTGAAGTCGACTAGGATCAACATGTCGTTAGATTATTTAAATGCTAACCCATCATTATCTTTGAACGGCCCGAGGTTAGTATGGGTATTATTGTACCGCTCAATATTTGTTTAATGTATTAGTCATTAAATGCATGCTTGCATGTTTAGTCGATTGGTAGTAATAGATTAGGTTCCTTGTCTATAAAAGGAACCTTATAGTTTGTAATAGACAACTCATCCAAACATAGAGTTTCGCTTAATAAAAGATCCATAGAGGATCTAAGTGTTCTTAGTTATAACAACTTGTATTTACTTTCCGCTATTGAATACGAGTTTTAGAGACCGCTCTATTAGTTTGCTTATGATTACATAGGTAACACTAACGATCCACGAGTGCTAAAGATCCGTCAAGGTCCGAGAGTTTTCAACAAGTGGTATCGAGCCTCTGGAGAGTCTCTACGACATCGAGAACCTTATTTACCTCACCCCATACAACCAAAAACATATTCACCATGCTCGAACCGATGATGAATCAAGTCACCACCAACAACAACATCAAAAACACCACCTCTATGCAAAGAACTTAGTCTCTCCAACAAGAATGGCAAGTTTCCTTATCTCGAAAAAGGAAGAGTATGATCTCGTGGACCATGAAGATGCGTAATCGGATCTCCAATATTGATTGGAATCTATGGGAATTGTGAAGAATGGTAACAATCAAGAAGACCATCCTGCATCTTGATGGTAAGTTTACCATTGCTCCTCCCAAACTGGCCAAGAGGTTTTAGC
This sequence comes from Chrysanthemum lavandulifolium, assembly GCA_022545495.1. Lineage (NCBI taxonomy): Eukaryota > Viridiplantae > Streptophyta > Magnoliopsida > Asterales > Asteraceae > Chrysanthemum > Chrysanthemum lavandulifolium. Next base: position 246,819,728 of record CM040239.1, read on the forward strand.
TAGGCAAAGAGAGCACAAGGTAAGAACCATCCTCCTTTAATCTATTCCTCGAAGATCACTTGGGTGATTTTCACCACATGGTTGATGCAAAGGACATCCGGATGGATCTTAAAGCAAGGTTTGGTGGAAATGAAGAGTCAAGGAGAATGAGGAAGTCCATGTCGAGACAACACTTCCAAGAGTTCAATATCTCGAAGAAGGTATCCACAAGGGATACGATGTGTTTCACAAGATTCCGAGTCACCTAAACCAAATTGAATGCAAAGCCCCGACAATGATGATAGCAATTCAAAGTTCCTACGATCTTTGCCTCCATCATGGTTACATGTGAGTATAGCCCCGAAAGCTAAAGGTGGGTCGGACATGCTCACTTTTGATGAGCTATACAACAAACTCAAATCTCTTGAACTCGATGTCGATCTCCCTACCGTGCATCCTCTTCTCGTCATTCACCTTTGTTGGGAAATACCACTCGAATATGATGATGCATACTTCAAGTCCATCTTACTTACCATCATCATCCTATCGTCCCACTCCATCACATCCTCAAGCTAAAGGTTGGAAGTATATCGAGGATGTTCTTCACTCATTTGTTCTCGATTATGATACTCAAAGAAGATCCGTATATGAAGATTTTGACCAAGTGGACCCACTTGAGATGGAGGAGATGAAGTCGAAATGGCAGTGGCCATGCTTTCGAGAGATATCAAGAGGTTTCAAGAGAAGGCGTGAAGGAAGTTTGGGTTCAAGGGAAAGGATCCATTTCATTTTGACAGAGAAAGGTCAAATGTTTCTCTTGCCACCACATGGGTCATTTCTCGCGGAATGCAAAGACGGGAAGAGTGGAGAGGAGCTAGCTACAATTCATATCGCCAGAATCGAAAGGAGCTAGCACTTCAGCACTCTAGTCACCATGGATGAACAGTCAACTGGCCGCATATGAACTCGTGAATGAGGAAGTCATACGATCGAGAAGCTTGGATTGTCGGCTAGATGTACTTTAAGATAGGCATGATCAATTTGCCTTCATGGGACTTTGTCAGTACACAATTGCATATTTGGTTGTAGTGAAAGATACAATGAACGAAAGAAGCTTATGATACTATGAAACCTAAATACAATGAATGCTATGTTGATAATGAAGCTTATAAACTTTCGTTAAAAACATTAGAAAGACAAAAGGTATGGTTTCAAAAGAATCGATAGCTTATGAAGAAAAGATTAAGGTGCTTCAATTTGATCTAGATATTGCAAACATTAACTTTAAACGACCGAAAAAGAAAAAGTCGATACTATTACCGAGAATCTAGAGCTTAAAGAGAAACTTGCGAGGAAATAGCTAGACACAAACAATGGTTGATATCTCGTGACAATCTAGCTAGAGAACTCTATAATAGTCATCTGTGAACTCGTGAATAGGTTTAGGTTTTCAAAAGTATGTAGGATTGGAAGCTAGGCAAGATGGGCGAATCTACACGCGTGTGCTTAGAACATTTTAAAAGGAAGGTGATTTACATGCCGCCCTCGGACCTATTAGAGGTGAATTTATGCCCACCGACCGTCCATTACTATCGACTTTGATGGATCACACCATCTCGTATGGCAAAAGTCAAAAGACTTGCTGCACAATGATGCTTCATCTTATGATTTTGTCTCTTTCTCCGACAAGGACAATTCATCGGATCAAGGATCTACTTACAACTGTGATTCAAGTGATAAGTCGACCTTCCCAAGCCCTCACCGAGCCTACACCCAAGCCTCCACCCAAGTCTATCTACAAGCCTTCTAGGATAGTCACGAGGAATTGTCTTCCAAGCCTGCTTTCCCAAGACTTATCTTTTAAATCTTTGAATAATATGTCCGTTAAAACAATTCCTTTAATGTTTCTGGCTTAAGTACTTCTACATGTAATCGAACATCTTCTTTGTTGAATGCATCTTCCAAAAGGAAGACTTGTTTTGTTTGTGGAAGTAAACTTCATTTAATTAAGGATTGTGATTTTTATGAGTAAAGATTGGGTGCATGTGCTCTTCTGCAGAAACCTAGACCAGTGTGGACCAATGTTAAGAAAATTCCAACTTATGTCCCTCAAGCTACTTATACTGACTCTTCTTGGAGGAGGTCAGCCGATAGACCTTATGTGCAACCCACTAGCCCATACTTTAAACATGGTTATTGGCCTGCATATGTTGACTCTATGAAAAATGGGAAAGGATGTTGGGCATTGTGTCAAGTCCTCGGCATGTTGTTCTTGGAATAATAAGAGACCTAAATATCAATGGAAACCCAAGAACAATGGTGGATCTTACTCTTTGCTAAACCTAAATCTAATGATCCACAAGGTGTTCAAGTCAAGAATGACTTGAGCCTCCTCGGTATACTAACATTCTTTTGTATATATGTTTGTTTCGTAGGATCATCCCCTTAAGCATAAAGATATTGGTATTGTTGATAGTGGTCGTTCAAGAAGTATGTCCGCAATAGAGATATGATGCACAATTTTGTTCCTATTGAAGAAGGAGGAATGTGACCTTTGGTGGAAGTGATGGTAGAATTATCGAAAGGCACCATCAAGACACCTCATCGAACTTTGAGAATGTGTACTATGTTAGGGAACTTGAACTTCAACTTGTTCTCGGCCTCACAAATTTGTGACACCAAGAACAAGGTACTCTTCTCCAAGATGAATGTCTTGTGCTTTTAAAGAGTTCAAGCTTCCGGAAGATACTTCAATTCTCACCGAGAGTCCTCGAACTCACAATCTATACACATTCAACCTCAATGAAGTTCACCCTGAAGGTGACCTCACTTGTCTGCTGGCTAAAGCATCATTGGATGAGTCTAACAAATGGCATAGGAGAATGGCTCATGTGAATTTCAAAACAATAAACACTCTCTCCAAAAGGGGACTTGTCGAAGGTCTTCCCACCAAAGTTTTCTCCAATGATCATAATTGTGTTGCTTGCAACAAAGGGAAGCAACACAGAGCATCCTACAAAGCTGTCACTGCAGTGAGCATTATCTCTGAGCCTCTTCAATCGTTACATATGGATCTATTTGGTCCAACTCAAGTCGAAGCATTGATCACAAGTACTATTGTTTGGTTATCACTTATGGATATAGCGATTTTCTTTGGGTGTTCTTTCTAAGGACTAAAGATGAAACAACTCCAAGATCGAAAGACTTCATCACCCTCGTTGAAAATCAGTTGAACAAGAAGGTTAAGGGAATTGATTGTGATAATGGGACAGAGTTCAAGAATGCTATTATTATAGAACTCGTCGGTCTAAAGGGATAAAGAGGGACTATAGCAATCCAAGAACCCCGCAACAAAATGGGGTAGCCGAAAGAAAGAATAGGACCTTGATAGAGCTGCGAGATCAATGCTTGCAGACTCTAAATTGCCCACTATGTTACCGGATCAAGTCATTGCACTGTTATGTGCTTAATGAGTCTCCATTACTATACCTCACCTCAAAACACCATATGAACTTCTTTGGGAAGGTTCCACTATTCATTACCTCAAACCTTTTGGTTGTCAAGTGACCATTCCGAACACCGGTGATCCTTTGGGAAGTTTGATGAGAAGGTCGATGATGGTTATATTGTGGGTTATTCACCAATAGCAAGGTTTATAGAGTGTACAACTTATCTGCCAAGATGATAGAGGAGACCTTGAACCTGAGATACCGGAGGATAAGCCCAATATTCAAGGACAGTGGTCATGTGTGGTCTTTTGACCTCGACTACCTAACCGATTATCCGGGTTATTCTAGACATATGGCTAACCAAATTGCAGTGCTCTCAAGAAACTCCCACTAACAATGCAGTACCTTGGATGTCGACTGGAAGTGAATTTGAAGATGATGAACAACCCATTCTTGTGCCTTCTTTCTCCCTAACAATGTTGCGGTGTAACTCGCTCAGAGATACTTCACTGAGAGTGAAGATGAATCACACTATGCCGAGGACCTTGCTAGGCTTCGAGACTCAAGAGTTTGCGCCTAAGCTTGAAGTCGAGAAGGTGGATGGGGAGCTTGCAAATGAGGTCGCTGTCTGGAAACCATGTTTTCGCCGACACCGATGCGCCTCCCATCGTCATCAAATCGCTAAAAGCTCGTCTCACATTACCCTATTCCTACTAGAGTGTCCACAGACTTTGGTGACTCAGATACTCGCTTTCCAAGTCCTTCGATCTTGGAAATCATCAACCCAACTGCATTTTCACCTCACCTTCCTATGACATAACTTTTGTACCAACCTGTGTCCAATCTTGAACCCACCATTGATGTCAACCCCATCGCTACTAAAAGAATCAACATCACTCACCCTCAATCCAATATTATTGGTGACATTCTAGCTCCTGTTAGAACTCAAGGACTATCTCTAGTCCTAAATTTGGACAAAGTTGCTTTTCTCTTATGTCTCAAATCAAGAAAGAGACAATCACACGGACTTCAAGCATTGTCTATTTGCGTGTTTTCTTTCTCAAGTAGAGCCAACCAAGTGTCACTCAAGCTCTTGAAGAATCAAGTTGGATTGAGGCAATGCAAGACTAAATGCAACAGCTTCGTAACCAACAAGTTTGGATCTTGGTACCATTACCGATGGCAAATATGCTATTGGAACTAAATGGATTCAAGAACAAAAGAGATGCAAGGGTGTGGTTATTAAAAACAAAGCAAGATTAGTAGCTCAAGGTTACAGGCAAGAAGAAGGGATTGATTATGATGAAGTGTTTGCACTGTTGCTAGAGTATAGGCCATTCGAATTTTCTTGGCCTATGCATCATACATGGGATTCATGTCAGATCGATGGATGTTAAAGGTGCTTTTTCAGATGGTGAGATTGAAGAGGAAGTTTATGTCACACAACCCAAAGGATTTGAAGACCCGATCATCCTAATCATGTTTACAAAGTCATTAAAGCTCTCTATGGACTTCATCAGCACCAAGGGCATGGTATGCTAGGCTTTCATCATTTCTCAACAAGCATGGTTACGTAAGAGGTGCCATTGATAAGACTCTTTTTCTCAAGAAGAACTTGATGACATCATACTTGTGCAAGTGTATGTGGATGTCATCATTTTGGATCCACTAAAGAAGCTTGGTTTAGGAATTCGAGGATCCGATGAAGGAGAATTTCGGATGAGTGCTATGGGGAGCTTACTTTCTTTTAGGTCTCCAAGTTCAGCAGAACAAGATGGGATATTTATCATCAGATAAATATGTGAGGGACATGTTTAAGAAATTGTATGGAAGGTGTCAGGATGACACAACACCTTATGAAGCTCCAAAACAAAAGCTAACAATGATCCAGATCTACCGTGAATGTTCATTTATACAGATCAATGATTGGTTCATTAATGTATTTAATGACTTCAAGGCCCGATATTACCTTTGTCGTGAGTGTGTGCTCTCGACATTAAGTCACTCCACTTTCTTCCCATCTCAATGTCAAGAAGATCTTTAAGTACCTCAAAGGCCAACCTCATTTAGGCCTTTGGTACCCAAAAGAGTCTCCTTTAAGTTGGAAGCATATAGTGACGGTGATTATGTCGGTGCAACTGGATAGAGATCAACAACCTGGAGGTCACAATTCCTTGGAAAGAGATTGATTTCGTGGCAAAGGCAAGAAAGAAACCATTGTGGCTACCTCAACCATCAAGGTAGTATGTTGTTTCTTTAACCGCTATGGACAAGTGCTTTGGAACCAAAACCAATTCTTGGACTATGGGTATAACTTCATGAACACAACTCTTTTATTGATAATCAGTACCATATGCATTGTCAAAATCTAGTTTTTCACAAGAGAACCAAACATATTGAAATCGAGACACCACTTTATAAGAGATGCTTATGAAAATATTTGATAAATGTGGCTAAAATTCATACAGATGATAATGTGGCGGATCCGTTAACAAAAGCTTTTGATGGACCAAGGTTTCAACACCTTGTGGTCAATATTGGAATGCTTAACCCTTAATCGCAAAGTTTAAGGGAGGCATAGGCCTCGTGGGAGGCATATGCCTCGGGGAGGATTTTATTTGTTTTGTTTTGGTTTCTTTGTTTGTTTGTTAGTTTTTGTTAAAAAAAAAAAAAAAAAAAAAAAAAAAACTAACTTTCATTTGCGGTGTTTGTTGCACTTTTGATGGTGTTTAACTCACCGGATATACATTGTATGTATCAAAGAGTTGACTAGTCCAAAGGGTACGACTTTGGTAAAGACATGTCAAATCTGTTGATACCGTAATGATTTGCTCAAAATCATAGGGTCCGTGATCCACCCATGCTTAATTGCTAAGAGTTGAATGGTCATCAATTCACCATGGTCTATTCCTTTTGGAATCCAAGAATTGGCTAGCCCACAAGTATATGGCTGTGGTAAAGGCAATCGCATCCATATTTGGTTATCAATTCACCAATTCTAAGAATTGACTAGTCCCGAGCAAACGGCTACAGTAAAGACAAGTCAAATCCGCTTATATAGTTGTTGATTTGCTACTAAATCGATGGTTATCAATGTACCATAGTTTTCGGACTTAAACATCCGCTACTCCGTAGTGATGGCTATTGGTAAAGAGACATCAAATCCATTATTTTCAATGATTCACCTCTCACGAGAGATAACACACCGGATGTGATGAGAATAGTTTGCAACCGATAAGTATTGATGTACATTATGTCTTTTGTTGCCGCAAAGACCGCATTTCAAAGCTTGATCATCATAGAGATGAGTTTATTATTGGTTCTTTGCTATCGATGTGTGAAAACAATCCTCTAGTATCAAGTCTCAAAGATCTTTCATAGTCAGAAACCGAACTTAACCAAGTCAAATTCCAGCTAGGGAGGATTGTTGGGAATTATGTGAAGTAGGATTTACCACACATTCTTGCCAAGGATTCTGTCAAGTAGAAGCGAATCTGTGAAGAAGACATTCTATGAAGTGTAAAAGTCAAAGGTTGTTATGAAGGGTGGAAGCGACTAGGATCAGCATGCATTGTATTATTTAAATGCTAACCCATCATTATCTTTGAACGCCCGAGGTTAGCATAGGTATTATTGTACTGCTCAATATTTGTTTAATGTATTAGTCATTAAATGCATGCTTGCATGTTTAGTCGATTGGGTAGTAATAGATTAGGGTTCCTTGTCTATAAAAGGAACCTTATAGTTTGTAATAGACAACTCATCTGAAACATAGAGTTTTAGTTAATAAAAAGATCCATAGAGGATCTAAGTGTTCTTAGTTATAACAACTTGTATTTACTTTCTGCTATTGAATACGAGTTTTAGAGACTGTCTATTAGTTTGCTTATGATTACATAGGTAACACTAACGATCCACGAGTGCTAAAGATCTATCAAGGTCTGAGAGTTTTCAACACCGATTCTTAGGATTCCGTAAGCGAGATTATAGCTTTAGCAACACATTTGTCATGACAATCGAATTCATACTTTTACGACAAATAACACAAGGTGCATCGTGTTGAATATCAAAAGTACTTAATCTGTTTAGCATTCGATTACATCACTATTTCTATTACATTTTCCGACGCAATATCTATAGTGGAAGCAACGTGAGTCTTATTCATAGTCCTGGGTGTTCTTCTACTTTAGCATTCCTTATTGATCTTTCTTAGGTCGCAACTTCCTATTCTTCGATTGAGTGCTCCTAGGTCGTGAAGTGCGGACGCTTGGAAAAACGCAACTATTCTCAAGCAAAGAGAATGAAGCACGTTAGCAACTTGTGATTTGGCGGTAGAGATTCTAGGTTCACGATTACTAAGTGTTCTTGGTGCTAATCTCTTAATGATGGTTGGCGGAAGTTGTTCATACTTTCCTAACATTTCTCTTAACTTAGAGATAGTGTGAATCAAATCTTGATTTTCGAACCGAATATTACCAAAGAAAATTCATGACTTCTCTAGTGTGAGCAAGATAGTGATCAAGTTCGTTTGATGCTTCATGACGAGTCTTATTGAGTAAATCAAATATGACACCATATTCTGTTTAAGCTGTTACAAGTTCTTGTTTATATTTTGAGATTTGACTTTTCAAAGACACGTTTTGATCATCCAGTTGCTCAATTTTAGGATCGAAGATTTTGCACTCAATCGAGCGATTTTCTTTTTGAAAACTAAGTTGATGATTGTGAATATCTTTTCACACCAATTAAGGCGACGTTTTGCATTGTAAAGTTCGTTAAGTAATCGCTTATTTTCGACTTTTAAAGACTCGATCCAAGCACATTATCGATTCTCAACAACTACCACGAGTCAACATTATCACAGAGATATAATCGGATGCATGTGGCAAAGAATAGAATAACACAACATTATGGATATCAAAGAGGATAACATCTTCCAAGAGTCGATCAACATCTTTTCTTAACGGTTTCTTTTACGCTTAGTATTAGAAATAGATGTTTCGGTTTTCGAAACGACCTTCATCACTCCAAGTTCCTTATGAAAATCCTTTTCCCAAGCTAATGCACAACTTTTCAAATTTTTAACGTTAGGTAAAAGATTTTTCCGAAAATGTCTCTTTGTTCTCGCGCCGAGGCGATTGAAAATGATCAATTTTGATTTCAAAACGATATTCTATCTCATGTTGTAAAATTTTGAGGTCACCATGAAAATGTCAAAATAACTAAGAATTTTTCGATTTCGTGTTTTGAGTTTACTTCACCGATGGAAGGTAAAGGACCATAAGTTTGTGCATAATCGGTTAGGGATTAACATTAGAAGACTCGTGTGTTTTGATGCTAACCCTTGGTGTGTTAGAAGAATCCGTTGGTGTGTGAAAGTGACCGGTTTTGAATATTTAAAAGGTTTGTTGTAAACAATGCTTTTAATTTTGATCGACTCTCGCCTTCGCATCTAATTCCTCTTGACGATGATATTGAACAACACTCATACTTGATTATCATTAATTTTATATTCTGACCGAAACTTCGTGATTTGGTTTGAATGTTTTTAGTGAAAGCTTTGGTTTGTGTCGCCTAGATTTGGTCCATATCCTTTTGGATTAGGTTTTAAAGTAAACTTTTCAATAGTCATTCTTGATTCACCATGTTTGTAAACAGCAGTTTTAAACTCTTTAATTTTGTTTTGCAAGCCGATAATTTCTTCAAGAAGGTCATCTACCCGATTCGTTGAATGCTTTTTGTATGGAGAACTGCTTTTGACAAGTTAACAACTCGTTTAGCTTTTTGATTTTCCAAGGTGAGGCGTTAATTTGCTTTTTATGTTCATGTTTCATTTTTTCTATTTCGCATAACAAAGCATTCTTGAGCGGCTAGATCACGATCGTCTCTCTAAATATTTTCGCTTTGATGAGATTTAGCAAAAGCGGCTTCAAAACCTTTTCACGTTTTCTTGAGTTTTGAAAAAGTTGAGTTGCATTTGTAAGCATTCAAAATCCTTGGTTAACAAATGCATTTTGCTTTTTAATTCCTTATTTAATGCATAACATTCCTCCATTTTGATTTGATGGTCTTGAATTAAACGAGCAAAATGGATGAGGCAACAGTTGGCTTGTTCAACGTGAGTCACAACATGATCATTATTTAGATCCTCAAGTACAACCACGAGTCAATTTGATTATCAAAGGAAACCATAAGGTCATCTTGATCGCCAAATGTAACTACATGGTTTATTTGAAAATCGTCGAATGAGATGTAGATGACTCATTTTGAACCAATCGAGCCGCTTGATTCGAGATATTGGCGAGATATTAGTTCGGATATGATGATGGTTTGTTCGGCACACGAGACAAGCCATCGATTGTCATACATCGGGCATGTTTCACTCATGTGTAGCTCATGCATATTAGCCATCAACATAACAATTGATTGGCACGCAAGTCCTCCATATCATCATCCGAGTCGCATCGCCATAAAGCTCGTTTTGTTTGTGAGAGATCCACGACTTCATCCTTAAGAGCCAAAGAAGAGCCTCTTTGAAATAAGCACCGCCCCTAGTCCTTGGCTTTGGGCATGCATTAGCCAGTGTCCTTCTCATTGCGGTTGTAGCATCAAAGACCATTCAACCCATTTCGAGCATTTCCCTTCCACCACTGAGCTCTATTGTTATTCCTACCCATAGCATTAAACCCTTGACCACCTCCCATTTGACGACCATAACCACGATTCGAACTTCAACTCGTCCATTGTTCACAACACCGATTTCGTGTATTGGATGAGGAACGAATACGATTGTTGGATTTGTTGGTGTAACGGCTAAAAGCATTAGCAATCATAACAAATCGCTCGCTGTAATGCTCGAACGGATCGGATTCCTCACTAGTTTGACTATGAAGTGCTTGATCATTGTTGTTGTTGTAAGGAACCAATTGATTTTGTTGAGGTTGCCGTGATTGATCGTTTGGTGTGATTGAGGCGCTTGGTTGAGTTGCTTGTTGAGGAGGATAACTTTGTTGAGCATATAAGGCAAGTTGTTGATTTTCCGGATGTGTAGGTGGAGCAATTTGAGCACGGAGAATCCTTTCCCGATCAACTTCCTTTTCATGAGGCTTCAAGTAATCGTACAACAATCCATATGTAGAATGATGCATATTCTTCGCTTGACGGAGAAAAATGACATACTTCTCCCATTCGTGACCAAGACTACTCAGAACTTAGTATTCATCGCAATTCTTGGCATGATGATGTTGTGTTTATCCAAATCATTGATGATGTCTCGAAAATCGATGATGATAAGACTCTAGTTTCTTCCGGTGTTCAATCATGAAGTGTTCATAAGCCAAGTAAATTTTGGATTCTAAATCCTCCGATTGAGTCTGATCCTTCCATGAGAAGATGAATATGGTCCCACATTTCCTTTGATCTTTTGAGCATCAACACTTCAAGAATCGGGTTAGGTAATCCTAAAAGGATATATTGCATTGCAATCTCATCGCCTTCATAGTGTAGAAGTTCTGCTCACTACAAGAAAAGTGGCTTTTAGGACCCCATAAGCGTCATAAAATGGTACTTTTAGGACCTTTCATTTAATAGGACCAAGGATGAAAGTGTTTCATGTAAGGCGGTTGTAATAGGTCCAAAGCGTCCTAACCCTTATGAAACCAATTTTATGGTCGTATTATATGTCTATGAACAACACAAATAACGCCCTAATAAAACCATATTAGGACACTTTACAATGTTTTAACATGTGATTACCTACTTTTAATCTTTTGAGACACATAAAACGCCCTTAAAAGTATTGTTAGGACGCTTATGATGTAACATCATATCTATTTTAGCAACCAAGAAAAGGGTACTAATAACTCAAATAAGATTATGATACCAATTTTATGGTCGCATTTTAGGTCTATAAACAACACAAATAACGCCCTAATAAAAACATATTAGGACACTTTTCCAATGTTCTAACATGTGGTAACCTACTTTTAATCTTTTGATACACATACAAGCATCCTTTAATGTTAATTCTTGGGACGGTTATCATATACCATTATAGTTACTTTAACACCAAGAAGATAAGGTTTTAAAAGGTACCATTTTGAGGGTCGTTTAAGCCCTTATTTGATCACTTTTGTATCCGTTATTGCTTAATATCGCTCCTTTTCACTTTTAGGTCTCTTGAAGGCAAAATGCTGGAATGGCACTTATTTGGACGAAAAGGGCGAATATATGAAGAAAATGGCCAAAGTCGAATCGAGACACTCAAAGTCACGAAATATAAGGCGACGCGTCAGTGTTAATTGCGACGCCGTCGGAGGATTTTTGTGACGATACAAGAGCCAAAACCCTATTTTCAAGTGACGACGCGGGCTTTAAAAGAGTAGGCCGCTACTCGACGGCCTAGATGCAACCCAGACGACGCCGGTCAAGAGGACGGCGTCACGGACATAAGGTGACGCCGCCGCAAGGTTAACGTGGCCAAGACGAAACCCTAATGACGGCGACACGACGCGCCACGAAACATAAGGTGACGCCGTCGATATGTAATCTTATATATAGAATCCGAATTTTTCGCTTTTAGAGAGTCTTTTGGAGTGAAAACCTAAAACCGAACCTAAGGTGTCTTGTACAAGATTTTAGGGTTTTAAACCCTATCTTACATCAAGATAAGTATTTACTTCATTAATTCAATTATGTCTTTGATTATTTGTGTGTATGCTTGCATGTTCTCCATGTCCCGCTAATTTATTTGTGTGTTTGCTTAGGAAGTATGAAACTTAATTATTGAATATTGATTGGTTGTTTCTTATCTTAGTTGATCAATGATCTAGTAATGCGATAGGTCATTCGTTGTGTACTTAATGCTTGATTCATCTTTGTGAACCTTAGAATATGATTACCGAGTAGTTGTAGGCTAAATTATCCAAAGAGTGCCTTAGAGTAAGAGTTTATCATCCCTAGTGGGTTTTGTAGACGAGACCCTTTGGTAAGTTCAAAGAGTTAGGAGAAACGATACCCTACAACTTTAGACACACAACGCAACTAAGAATAAGGACGTGACAACTCAACCATCAATAGGAGATAATTAAGGAGTAGTATAACCTAAGTAAACACATCTTTAAACTATCATACGAGCACACATTAATTAGACATAGACTCCCACAACCTTAGTTTAGATAATTAGATAATAGTAGAGTAATCGGTAGAAATACCAACCCCCAAATCCAATACCCGAGATTCGTACCTTTCCATTTCATAAAATATAAAAATACAAAAATAATCTTCCTCAACCTTAACCTTAGCGTAGTAACTTCTTACTAGCATTCCTATTCCCCAGAGAACGATATCAATACCCGTGGCTTACCCTAATTACTACACTACAACGATTAGGTTCATCGCCTAGGGTGTTATAAAACTTGCTCAAGAAAAGGAAGTTTCCTTGACCCCGAACGACGCGTGTAGCGTTATCAAGTTTTTGGCGCCACGGGAATAGAATAGCTAGTTAGTAGTCCACCTCGCTTAGGTTTCTTTGCTTGATTCCTATCAAGTAAACTTTTTCTCATTTTTAGCTTCCTCATAGTCTATCCCCTTCTTCGTGACCTTTGTTCGTAACCATTTTCATTAACTATTCCGTTAGCCGTTATGGAGAACGCGAATCGCCAAAACTGTCACCCAATCAACGAAATCCACTACATAATCTACCCTTTCCACTCCAAAATGAGATCTTGAGGTTCCAAAGAATATCATGATGAATCCTTTCCGAGGCGTGGACTCGAATTAAATATTTATTACAAAAGTCCTTTATCATGGTATTGATTTACTGCTTCCACTACAATTCTTTTACACTCAGACGCCTACCTAAACCCAAAGGAGACTTGACTATGTAGCGGATGGGGATATTTGGGGACGTGGTGTTCAAATGCATGGGAAACCTTTGAGATTCACGCCCAATTTAGAAGTGGAACATGGGACCCAAAACGAATCTTTAGACCTATTTTCAATTTGGAAACTTCGGTCGGAAAGGTTGTTTAGGAAGGAGATGATTAGAGTTGAGGTACCAAGGTGCATGTCATGGTTAGGCGCTACCACAAGACAAAATGAATACATAGGTGATCTTGATAAGATGGAGGATGAGTAGAAAATCCAATCCCATCGGATAACCCACAAGTCCTACCATCACTGAGGAACACACATCGCCTATAACTTACCCTAAGAAGTAGAAGAGACTATAGGAACCCCGATTGTAGAACCTTTGGACCAAACGCCACTAGGGAATATAGGTTTAGATGCTTGTTGTCATGACTCTCTCTTAGTCCTAGGAAAGTTCCTAATTTTGATGAACCGAGCCTCAACCAAAAACCTTACCCAATTTTCCATCTTTAGATGTGAATCTTGAATTGAATTAGCCCCAATCCACCCATCAAAATAGATAGTCCGGTAGTTGCTTGATAAAGGTGGTAGATTCTAGGCCATGTAGAGTAGAAGCTAATATAGGAGTAACCCATGACCTTACACACTTATATCACCCATTCATGGTTGATAACAAGAAACACTATGGGTTTAAACCGGTTTATTAGGTCAAGATGGATCCTTAACTAAGAATCTTTTGAAGTTGATAGAAGATGATCCATTTTAGGAGAGAGATTTGATTCACCCGCTACACCAATAGACTTAGGTAAGGTTATAATGAATGGAGCACACCTTTGAGCATATAAATCACCCATCACCCTCTCCTCACGTAGCAAATTTCCACCCTAAGGGTGTGTATTGCTACTATCACCCGCACTTAAACTTAAGTGTAGGAAAACTTCCCTTTATCCGTTAAATAAGGGTAGAGTCGCTCGTGACTCGAACAAAACAAGCGCTTCTTGGGAGGCAACCCATGTATTTGTTTTTCATTTTCATTTTGTGTCGATATCTTTTATTAATTGTTTATCCTCATGTTTAAATTTGTAAAATGCTTTATTTTGTTTTTAACCTCGCCTTAATTGCATATAAAGGTATTTTACATAAGGGATAAGTGTAGGAGGATTACACACGCTTTCAAAAGAAACGTAAACATGAGAATAACAATTAACTAAAAGATATTTATGTTTGTTTGTTCGAGTCAAATGCTTGTATCGAGTCATAATGGATGTTTTGCGTAAATTTTTCCGATTCTAAAGATGTAAATTTTCCGTAATTTTTCCGTAAAATCGCACCGCTTTTTGTCAGATAACCGACGGCGTCAGATTGCAACCGACGCGCCGTGAAGGAGTAAAACATCGATATTTTTTTCTCGCTTTTCGAGCTACTTATAAATTTTGGAATTTTCCGTGTCTTAATTTTCTTAGAAATTCAGTAAACATCCATTCCACAAGCATTATATCCTAGTTTAAATCGAGTCTTATATATATTATTACCACCGATTTTACGCCGAAGGTTTCGCTTTGTTTTCTTCAAGTGTGCAGTGTTTAGTTTGTCAAGAAGAAGTTACATAAGATTGGAAGGAGCTTTTCACGCAATAATTCTTCTTGAAAAGGATTTAACCACCACTTTACACGGATCCTACCGAGCTAATCGGGAGTATTAGTTTTTTCGCTTTTAATTACCTTCCATTATCATAACTTTGATATTTTCGGGAACATTGGGGACAATGTTCGCTTTAAGTGTAGGAGGGAAAATAAACGGAACTTTGAAACTATGCTTATCCTTGATTATTTGCTTTGTCCAATTGCATTGTGTAATAAACCATGAGAAAATGTCGGTTAGGGTAATTTTGGCACCAAATTTAAAATTTTTCATGACATATAGGAGTGGGCCATTAGTCTTAACAAAAGCGCCTCATGGGTAGGAAGTTGCATGACTAGCACAAAACCCTTTACCACCCAAATTCCACCCAAAATGCGAGGATCGCCTTAGATTAGTAGGAATTAAAGCATTCATCTTCAATGCTTAGAGTGTGAACCGTAGTATATTAGATTCTAGAACTTGTTTTGTGATGCATTCCGAGATCGCAAGTGAGGCTACACTTGTGTAGTTAGGAATAACTAAATGATAAGAGGCATTAGGATAACCCTTGTTTGATACCCGTAATATAATTACTTCTTCCACATCGGTTGAGTAATTCCCCACACCCTTTGCGTTGTACTCATCTTTAGTACACGATACCCTAGTTAACCCCTCGAGCCTATCCTTTTCGCGGTTCTCGTGATGTTTCGGTTTTTCCGAATATCAATGAAGAGCATTGTTTACACCCCACCCCAAATATACACCCAAATCGCCTTAGCCTACCCCTTATGCACTCACTTTTAGTGCAAATGTTTGTTATCACCCTAAACCCTTAGTTCAATTATCTAGTTGCTTGCATAAGTTGCTAAGTCGAGTCATATCCTTTGTATACGCTTTGGGACGATTGGGATTCATGGAAAAGTTAAAGTTTATGAAATGACGGAAGGGAACGTTAAATTCAAATTCCCTTTGTTTGCATAATAATGTACCCCAAGTGTTTTGATCTTTTCAATTCGGGTCAAATTAGTGTTAGAGTAATAAAACTCAAGTGTAGGGATGTGCCTATAAATCCCTATCATTTTGATGTTACCGTAGAGGATGGTAGAGTAAAAGTGTATGAAAAAAAAAAAAAAAAAAAAATAGAAAAGAGAAAAGAAAAAAAAAAAAAAAAAAAAAAAAAAAAAAAAAAATACGGGCTACCATCCTACATCTATCCTTTAAATTTATGTTTGTTTATTTCGTTACCTAGAGTTTTAGAGTGTCGAGTCTTGGCTTAGCAACGCCATTCTTCGTATGCATTTAACATAGAGATTTTTGACTTGCCACCACTAAATAGCCTATCCCACCAAACCCTTGTTTCCTACCGTAAGCCTAACATTACAACCCTTTAAAAGACCTCTTTGATAGTCTTTCCTAGGTGCTTACGCCAAAGCGATGGAGGTTTGATCTATTCTCAAGCCTATGGTAATCTATGTACTAGGACCGTTAATGAGTGTTTATCTTCCATTTCCTATTTGTTATATTTCATATATACACCCGAGAGATGCGAGTATCCAAACACCCCATGTGAGGTGCTAGTATGTAATTTCCGTGCTTGTTATGACTTTTATGGGCTTATATGTGTTGTGGACCGTTTTGAATTAATGCTTCATGACCCCTAACTTATAAATTAATTGGTTAAAGCACATTTGCTTGAGGACAAGCAAATAACAAGTGTAGGGATATTTGATAAGGTTTTAAAAGGTACCATTTTGAGGGTCGTTTAAGTCCTTATTTGATCACTTTTGTATCCGTTATTGCTTAATATCGCTCCTTTTCACTTTTAGGTCTCTTGAAGGCAAAATGCTGGAATGGCACTTATTTGGACGAAAAGGCGCGAATATATGAAGAAAATGGCCAAAGTCGAATCGAGACACTCAAAGTCGCCGAAATGTAAGGCGACGGCGTCAGTGTTAATTGCGACGCCGTCGGAGGATTTTTGTGACGATACAAGAGCCAAATACCCTATTTTCAAGTGACGACGCCGGGCTTTAAAAGAGTAGGCCGCTGCTACTCGTGACGGCCTAGATGCAACCCGCACGACGCCGAAGTCAAGAGGACGCGCCACGGACATAAGGTGACGCCGCCGCAAGGTTAACGCGCCAAGACGAAACCCTAATGACGGCGACACGACGGCGCCACGAAACATAAGGTGACGCCGTCGATATGTAATCTTATATATAGAATCCGAATTTTTCGCTTTAGAGAGAGTCTTTGGAGTAAAACCTAAAACCGAACCTAAGGTGTCTTGTACAAGATTTTAGGGTTTTAAACCCTATCTTACATCAAGATAAGTATTTACTTCATTAATTCAATTATGTCTTTGATTATTTGTGTGTATGCTTGCATGTTCTCCATGTCCCGCTAATTTATTTGTGTGTTTGCTTAGGAAGTATGAAACTTAATTATTGAATATTGATTGGTTGTTTCTTATCTTAGTTGATCAATGATCTAGTAATGCGATAGGTCATTCGTTGTGTACTTAATGCTTGATTCATCTTTGTGAACCTTAGAATATGATTACCGAGTAGTTGTAGGCTAAATTATCCAAAGAGTGCCTTAGAGTAAGAGTTTATCATCCCTAGTGGGTTTTGTAGACGAGACCCTTTGGTAAGTTCAAAGAGTTGGGAGAAACGATACCCTACAACTTTAGACACACAACGCAACTAAGAATAAGGACGTGACAACTCAACCATCAATAGGAGATAATTAAGGAGTAGTATAACCTAAGTAAACACATCTTTAAACTATCATACGAGCACACATTAATTAGACATAGACTCCCACAACCTTAGTTTAGATAATTAGATAATAGTAGAGTAATCGGTAGAAATACCAACCCCCAAATCCAATACCCGAGATTCGTACCTTTCCATTTCATAAAATATAAAAATACAAAAATAATCTTCCTCAACCTTAACCTTAGCGTAGTAACTTCTTACTAGCATTCCTATTCCCCAGAGAACGATATCAATACCCGTGGCTTAC
This sequence comes from Chrysanthemum lavandulifolium, assembly GCA_022545495.1. NCBI lineage: Eukaryota > Viridiplantae > Streptophyta > Magnoliopsida > Asterales > Asteraceae > Chrysanthemum > Chrysanthemum lavandulifolium. Next base: position 246,837,673 of record CM040239.1, read on the forward strand.
CCTAATTACTACACTACAACGATTAGGTTCATCGCCTAGGTGTTATAAAACTTGCTCAAGAAAAGGAAGTTTCTTGACCCCGAACGACGCATGTATGTAGCGTTATCATCAATTTATAGTCAAGACACATGTATTAGGTTAAACAGATGTAATATGCAGATATGGAGGTCGGGTATACAAAGGAGGTCAAAATTGATCGTTGTATCTCAGTGTGGAGTGATGCCCTGTGGAGGGCAATGGTTAGCCCTACATGCCACTTTGAACTATCACCAAGCCGAGAAAAATCATAAAAATAAGCTAACGTGGGATTCAAAAGCTTAGATGGGGAATTTCAACATGTAAAAATCTCAAGACTTGAATCTCAACACAAAATTCACAAAATTCTCCCAAGATCCGAGTTTCGACTAACATACCATTTTGACTTTTTGATTTTGAACTTAAACTTTGACTTTAATGAAACTTTTTGATCCGTATGCACTAATTATGATTATTTAAGCTATGATAACACTAATTTAAGATACATGAACAAGATTTAGACCAAGTGGTGAGATTTGATCCTCACATGTCCCAACAAAGGACTGTGAGAGTGAAGGTAATTTGATTTTGACTTTCTAGTTCAAACATTGGTTTTATAGTTTTACTAGTTCTAATATCACCTAGAGGTCATAGTGTGCAGATAAACAAGTGAAAAGGCAACTACTACGCTTGAAACAACATGTAACCAAACACCCCGATGTGCGGTTGGTGCAAGTTTTAAATTTATAAAGGTGAATTACCAATATTACTAATAACACATACGAGCAAGTATACTCGTCCGCTATAGCAAGATTATGAAGGTAAGTCGATCGTCATAGGATTTGAGTGAATCTAAGCACAAGTTTGGATTAACGAGTCTATCCAAACATATAATAAAGCAAATAGATATAATGCAATTCAGATGATTAAAAACTACACTTGCTTAAACTAGTTTCATATCATAGATTAATGTGATTGTGTTAACCTCTTAACATGTTGATTGTGATAACTAGTCGAAGACTAATCTATTGTTCTTACAAGTTAAACCTTCGTCAAGATTTTAGTTCATAAAAACAAGCATTAAGTTTAACAAATCAATTCAAGATCAATTCAAGTTTCATAAGTCTACATACATAAACTTAAACACAAAACATCCACTTGTTCATCAAATTGCTTAAGAAATGGTCAATACAAAAGGTAACCGATCATAGACAAAGGCTACAATTGATTCTCAACAACTAATCTTACGACCATTTAGATGTTTCCAACCAATCCAATTTGATAATCAAAAAGCGCTTTTATTACAACCACACCTTAGTTCCTTTGTATAATCAAGAATAATGGGTAAAACAATCATCCATAGACAAAATGATTATGACTAGTTGAATAACACGAAGTTCTTTTCGACCCCAACGATTATTATCAATTAGCCAAACTTGATTAACAAATGTCACTATGAAACTTTAGCACAATTGGATCTTAGAATTAACTTGAAATTGAATTAAAACATGTTAACACAATCACTAACTAATCATATGATAATCAACATCATTTAAGCAAGTGTATAAAGAAACTAGCCACTCATAGCAAACATGAACATAAACTCATAACTTTGATCATTAGAAAACATGATTAAAAGTCTTACAATGCTTGGAATAAGATTACAAATGGTGAAGTAATGATTCCCAAAGAATCGTGGTGGACTTCTTGGTGTTTTGGCCTCCAAATGTGGAACTTCTGGAACTCCAAACTTCTCTGGATTTCTAAGGACGAATTTTAAGAGCTTAAGGCTTGGTTTGATGAGTAGAGAGATTTGTAATTGAAGTGTGTCTCATATGCTCACAATTAGCCTCTATTTATACTAATTCCAAGGCCTAGGGTGTTAAATGTTTAACTTGGCCTCCAACGAGTAAGAAGGACTAGAATACACCAAGAGAAAGACCTAGAATCGTTTGGATGCAAAGGGAAGCTTAGTGATGAAGATTTGGCAACCGCAGCTTCTCCAACCGGATCGGTCATATGACCAACCGATCCGCCGGTCTTCAATAACAAAGCCGACCGATCCGGTTGCGGGTCATGACCGATCGGTTGGCTATTGTAAAACACTTATTCTAATTCAAATTCCAACCGATCCGGTTGAGGTGTAACCGGATCCGTTGGATCTTCCGAGATACAAAACTTGATCTTTATCTTCACTATGTCTTGTAGAACTTGGTTCTTCAATCACTAAGGTCTTCAAAGGTCCTTGAGATTTAGATTTATCAAACGGAATCTTCGATTTGTCGATATTTCTACATTTTCCTCCATTTCCCGCACTTGGTTATAAACACTAGACAAACATCTCTAGATACGATTAAGTACTAAAATCACGCAAATATAACCAAATAACAGATATAAAAATACACATAACGCTACTAAAAACATGCACAACTGAAGGCGTTATCAACCCCTTAATAATCGAAAGTTAACAAATTTAAAAGGCAAATGAACAATCTAAATCATAATATCGATACATAAGTCATGTAGCCTAGGTTCATTAGCTATCAAAGATAAAATAAGCTATAACAACTAGAAAGGAATGATTTATAATAGAAACATACCCGTAAGCGTGGAGGTTCATTGGTTACAACAGAGAATCTTGTGATGTAAGAGGTGGAACAATGGAACTATCCGTCGACCCATTCTTCTCCGATAACCTGGGCTCAGAACTTTTCATTTTCACTAGTAAGTTCTCCATTTCTAGACTTCAATTCGTTGTTTTCTATGACATGCTAAACGACTTGGTATTACACCCCAAACAGAAGCACGAACACCTAGACCATACATGCCCGCATCACCATTTCGATCTTTACCCATAACTATAGAAAAAATATCATCCGTCCAGATTATCAATCGAACCCTCGCAGATTATCACTAAGTTGTTTCATATCATCCCGCATTTTATATAAACATGAACAACATATAGTAAAAGCATGTATTACAAAAAAAAAGCATATTGTGTTTAACTTATGCTATTAATACACTTTTGCAAACACAAAAGCATATTACTTACAATCGCTTTTGCAAGGTCATCATTTTGGTATTTCCATCTTTGGAGAAGCATGACTAAAAAGATCCAATCGAGTTGGATCTCGTCCCAAATATGTCTCGTATGAATAAAAGAAAATGAATATTAACAATGGATATCCACAGATACATTAACAATCCCACTTTCTCCATACACTTACCTTTAACTCTTCCTCATGAGCATAACTTTTTTACCGGTTCTTTGGATCATCTTCTTTTTGCCCGATTCGCCTTGTTTTTTCACTTAAACTCTGCAGCAGGAAAGTAAAATATCATAATGGGAAATTAAGTAATGTTATTTAAAGTGGAAGAGTATTTCACACCTTAGTGTTTTCGTATTCCAATACTTCACAAGCTTCTTCCATTGTTTATTTTGCACTTGCTTTGGCCTAGATCTTATTTGTTGCTTAACCGACAAAGACGGATCATGGTAGTGTTCCTTAACTCTTGCCCTCCGGTTCTTCACCTTCCGCCCAAATGATTGCAATATCCATTTTCTCCACTTCCGAATATCAAATTTTGTCTAAAAATGTAATAGCTCACATTAGAAAACAAATACTTTATTCATTAACATACAAATTTAACATTGTGTACCTTTAAGAGTTCAAGCAAAGCTTTTTTTCAAGGCCAACTTTATTCCATGGTTTATAAATCGGACAATACTTTCCACTCCTTGAAAGTGTTCCCATGAAATGAGTCGATGACTACTTTTGTCGTTAATAGGTTGTCCGTGTTCATTAACTAAAATAGGAATTCTATCCCTTTTTCTGGGCCCAAACTTTTGCCATACGTGTTGGTCTCTCTTTCTTTTGCTTACAATCCGAACTACAAAAGTGAACATGATTTACAATAGATACGTATACATTTAAAATACTAAATAATTCGAAATGGAGGCAATATCTTAGCGTTGTATTTTGTCTTGTTTTAATTTAACTTTATTATATATTCTTCTTATATGACACAATATATGATATATGATTTTAAAACGATGCAATCAAGTAGACCATGTTAACTGTTTCATTTCGAGCTTGTGTAACTACATGGTTTTCTTCATTTTCGAATGCTCACTTGAATCTCTTCTCCGAGTAGATCATCGCATTTGTTAAATCGTCATTTGTCCAAATCATCCTCATTCTCCAAATCATCCTCATTCTCCAAATCATCCATGTCTTTATCTACATCATCTTCCAAGTAGCTTGTTGTTCAATATCTTCATTCATAGGTATGTCTTCGATATCATCATTTTCAACATCATAAAGGTCTTCATTGTTATCTATATTAAAATAAAAATAAAAATAAAAAAAAAAACAAGTAAGCAACCGAAAACAGCTTAATCGAATATACACTTAATAGTAATTTAATATCATATATATAGTATTTGAAATTTATGTATAGTTACCATCGATCTCAAGTCACGCTCCCCGTGGTCATGATCGTTGTCAATTGCAACTAAGTTTCTCTCGTTGTAGTTAATCTCCCTCGCTGATGTAATTTGGTTGATCATTTTCTTTTGGACTTGGTCGGACTCTGCACTCTACTACGTATTGCCTCCCCGTATCAATCTGTTGTCCCTTTGCGATTGAGATTCAAGATGTTAGCCCACCGGAGACATTCGAGCACTCATTCGCTTTTTGCTAAATTTTATATCTACTCATGGATGTGGAGCAATGTATTTTCGATTCTGTTTCATGCAAGTAGAATTGTTAGAAAACAAACATAAAGAAAATATAGTAGCCAAATTTATTATTCGTACTTTTATTTGTTTGTGTAGCCGCTTCTTCCGGGTTATCTTCCTCAAAGATTAAGATGGAAGTCCGAACCGCATATATAATCTGCATCTTTCTCACCGGTATCCGTTGGTTTCTTTTTCTTTTCTTTGTTTTGTCACTCTCTACTAGACTTGTCAAAGACTTAGCAAGATTTTTCACCCCAAAGCTTGTAATCTCGTTGGTTTTCTTGAATCCTTGTCCTTCGGACATTTCATAATCATTCGATTTTCGTGGTGATTTGGCGTTGCATCCTGTTATTTTCCATAACTCGTGCACAAAACAAATAAAATTATTATGAGATTGCAAAGAACAATAGTCATTTGAGAACAACAAAACTGAAATCAAATCACTATCTCGTTACATGTTACGTAATGAAATACATTATCTACAAACAAAAATAGACGCAAATCCTTCGCTACATGTCACGAATGAAATACATTAGCTAGAAACCGATATCAAATCACTATCACTATCACTACCCAAATCCTTTGACCCAACTTTACAGGTATACCAACATTCATTTAAATTAAACAGAGCAACTTAAATACAACTTGTACCACATCACAAATAAGCAAGACTTATGATCACATATGAGACTCATCACAAGAGGTCAACCAAACACATACCCGAACCCACCATTTCCACACTAACAATGTATAACAATAACAATGTATAACAATGATAATACCAATAATAATAATAATAATAATAATAATAATAATAATAATAATAATAATAATAATAATAATAATAATAATAATAATAATAATAATAATAATAATAATAATAATAATAATAATAATAATAATAATAATAATAATAATAATAATAATAATAATAATAATAATAATAATAATAATAATAATAATAATAATAACAACAAGAGAGGTTTGCATTACTTGTTGAGTCGATCTTCATTCAAAAGTGAAACCCACAATCCTTGTTTTGTCGCCTACATACAACCCTAAACCAAAATTGAGATTTTAACCGTCTCGTGAAAAACGATTTCCATTAATAAAATCGAATCAAATACTTGAATTCAAAAGATATGCTTGATTTTCGCAATACCAAAAGTTATTTATGAATCAATTTTTCCCCAAAAATTTTAAGCGGGTTTATGAACGTGGTGTGTAAGTTTTCCCTAATTTTTAGATTATAATTAGATTTATAATTAAATTAACTAATAGTAGTATATAGTATATGAAATGTATTATATTATTGTATATATATAATATATAAGTATTTTATTGTATGTGAAACTAAAATGAAGTAGATTTGGCATCTGCTTTTCCGACTTCCCGGTCAAACAACAATATCAATGTGTTGAAGTAATCGGCCTCGTTGTATCTTATCGCCCAAATGGAGCGGCTCCAGATAGTTCATTTGTTTTACGCGGCGTTATTTAAAATGTTGCTATTTTCTTACAGACGGATTTATCCCACGTGGTCTACGCTTGTTAAAGCGTATCCGCATCTAGTTGACCCGAAAGATAAAGTGAGATGTAGGACAAGAAACCACACTAGAGTCATATATGCCATTGGTGCATCAATGAGACGGACATGCATGGAACCCTATGAATAATGAAATGGCTCGGGTTTGAAACTGGGAGTCAGATATCATATCATAATCAGAGTGTCATATCAAAAGGTTCATATCCAATGTTGCAAATTAAAATCGCGAATCAGTAGTCGGGCGGTCGACCACCTTGTAGGTTGTAATCGGTCTGGGCGGGATGAATCGGTGATAGGGTATAATTTGATGTATAAGTAAATTAATTAATACTACCTAGTATACAGTATATGAAAAGTATTGTATTATTGTATATATATAATATATAGGTATAGGTATTTTATTGTATTTGAAACTAAAAAGAACTAGAGTATTACCCGGTCGTTGCTCGGGTTATCAACTAAGGGCCCGCTTGGTAGGTGGGTGTTGCTTTGGATTCGGGATTGATTTGGTAAAACGTAAAGTTTATGAAATAATAACTTTGAAAAAGCTAATATGAATAACTCTCAACGGATGCGGTCGCTCATTTATATCGTCAAGAGTTTTTACGTAAGTCGACTTCCCATGACGCCACATTCGGGATGCTTTGTAGCCTATATTCTACACATATTGAACGGAGGAATTGTCCTAGGCATTTGCGAGGCCAATATACGAGGTGATCATAAAGTGCCGACTATTATGATTGAATGTATTGCTTCGCATGAAGTCATAGATAGGACAAGAATCCAACACGAGCCCGTAAACATAACATATCATATCATATAATGATAATCCAAGAATCGAGATAACATAGTGGCCAAACATATACTTGAGCTCATATGAAGATTCATATATTAAGGTTCATCAAGGTCGACAACAGGCAATATCACCGGTTCATATGACCCAAGTGCCATCGTCAAAGTTGTTCATGTTAGTTTGGTTTCATTCAATTTGAAAATAATAATCATGAATATTTTAAAATAATATTCAAATTATAACCATTTATAAAGATGGGCGTGATCTTTTGAAATTCACGGGTTGAAAAGGTTAACGGGTTTTGGTTGACACAACAACCCTTTTTGATACAAAAGTTGCCACATTAAGAAAAAAGCTTAACGGGTTAGATGGGTCGACCCAAACCCGACCCAATTAATTTATTCACAACCCGAACCTACCCGATTAATAAACGGTTAGATGGGTCGACACAAATTAATTTTATTCACAACCCGAACCTACCCCGATTAATAACGGTTAGATGGGTCGACCCAAACCCGACCAAATATATTTATACTCAACACCGAGTTACTAGTTCTCTCTTGTTACAACCGCTTCAAATCGAAATCGAATTGGTTACACTTTGAGTCATCCCAATTAAAATAATAAGCATCAATATTATGGGAACGCGTAAGTTTTTCTCGACCTTTGATTTTCTCGCAGTCTCTTCATTGTCATGATTACTTGTTTTAATTATTTCATTTCTCATTAATACTCTTAATTTTTTCGCTCATGCATCTACCCTTTATATATATGTTGGTTTTATTTTTATTTTTTAGTTCATCCATATACTTTTTCGCTCATAACTTTTCACTATATACAACCCTAATTGAAAATGTCCGCCACGCCATACTTGAAGGAACCGAAAGATCTTTGTGGTCCGAAAAGCTTCATGATTGTTTTATTTTTCTCAATATTAATGAGATACCTACGAATGAGGTCAACATGAGAATGTTGCGGCCGCCGAGACGACATGAGAATGCAAGTGGATAAGAGAATGAACGAATAATGGAGGTGTTTTATTTGAATACTGATGAAGAAATGGCAGTTGAGGATGTTTATGATTCAATGCATGAAGTCCAGCTCATTGAGAGGCGCTTGGTTGAATCTCTTGCAAGTGTTGTCGCTGATTTTCAGAGGTTGATAACATTGAAGAAGGAGACCATTGAGATTCTGGAGAAGTATGAAAAAGAATGAAGGTAGTTGTTGGGTCTTTTTGTGGTTTTTGTGTCTGATGGTCTCATGTTGTTGGGTTATGTACTTATTTTGATGAAAACTTGTTATGTATTTATGTTGAAGGGGATGGTTTGTGAACAATGGTTTCTGAACAATGGTTTATGATAACTTATTATGGTTAATATTTTAATGGTATGTGCATATTTATGTTTAATGGCCGTTTGTTTTGTTATGTGTTTTGATGATAATCCGTATGTGCTTATGTTGCTTATGTTGATAATCTGTGATTGTTAGTTGTTATTGTTAAATGTTGGTTGCTTTTGTTTATATGTGTTTAATTTAGCCTAGTACAAGCTTATGTATCAAGATTATGATTTAGATTGATCATTTGCCTTTTAAATTTGTTAACTCGCTTATTAAGGGTGTTTGGTTCTGTTGTTTCAACTGTGGTAGTTGCCTTTTCACTTGTTTATCTCGCACACTATGACCTCTAGGTGATATTAGAACTAGTAAAACTATAAAACCAATGTTTGAACTAGAGAAAGTCAAAATCAAATTACCTTCACTCTCAAACCACTGTTGGGACATGCGAGGATCAAATCTCACCCACTTGGTCTAAATCTTGTTCATGTATCTTAAATTAGTGTTATCATAGCTTAAATAATCATAATTAGTGCATACGGATCAAACAAGTTTCATTAAAGTCAAAGTTTAAGTTCAAAATCAAAAAGTCAAAATGGTATGTTAGTCGAAACTCGGATCTTGGGAGAATTTTTGTGAATTTTGTGTTGAGATTCAAGTCTTGAGATTTTTACATGTTGAAATTCCCATCTAAGCTTTTGAATCCCACAGCTAGCTTATTTTTATGATTTTTTCTCGGCTTAGGTGATAGTTCAAAGTGGCTCTAGGCTAACCATTGCCCCGCACTGTGGCATCACCAAACCCCAACTTTCCATGTGCCTTAGCTTCTTCATTAGTGGGCCACACGGTGAGCTTATTGGTTTTTGAAACCAATAAGCTCATCTATAAAGTTCGTGGCTTATTTCAAACTTTTGAGCTTATTAGATAGGTCTCAGATAGCTTTTTGTTTGTCCAATTCCACCCATACACCGAGTGATCGTGTTGACCACCCAAGTTCAAGCCCTCATCAAGTGCTTATCTGGGACCCAAACCTTTAGTTGTTAAGAATCAATGACAATAGTCCCTGCTTTTATGTAAAATTAGTTGTTAAGAATCAATGACAATCCTCATTATCGCTTGTATAACTCTTTCTTATACATTTCTTATTTAAATTTAGGTAATTTTAACTTTTAGCTTCTTGTTATTTATATTTTCACTTTGAGATCTCAAAACAACCTCGCTTAAGGGTGTTTGGCTCAAATGGGTCAAACGGGTCAATATGGCTTATCACCTGTTTGGCTCAAATGCCCATATTAAGAGCTTAATTTCGCTTATTCACCGTTGTTTCTCTTCTGCTTTTTGTTTCCTTTAGTAGCTTGTACCACCGACTAGAGAATTTCGAGCTTAATTGGGATTCTAGATCTTATCTTGTTGCTTTAATTTGGTCCGCTAATCACTTATTAGACCGAGATGCCCCGCACTCACCATTTTTGTTTTTAATCAAGCCCGGTTTTTGACTCCAAATGTCTTCTTTTTATTGCATCCCAAGTAACATTGTTAGCAAGACCTAACACTTGTATCCTTTTACCAGAACTTGTTCAACTTGTTCAACATTTTGCCTTTTGACTTCGCTTTTGACTTTTTGGCTTCGACTTTGTTAATCCTTTGAATTTCCAATTAGGTGGAAAGTAATCACCCAAGATGATTTTGAGCTTAACTCATCTTCACAATTTTGACATAGGTGATGATTTTGAGCTTCAAATGGTTATCACTTCGCAACAAAATAATACTCATTTAGATCTTGAAATGCTAGGAACAAGGCATTCTAGTCTATATTCTAATACAAGCTAATACTATCGTAAACAATTGCAAAGTAGTAACAGAGTATGACTATCATAACATGCTATTAACTACTCATTCTCTCGCAACTTCAATTCCCATTTAGCTTCAACTTCTTTGATAACAATCAGAATGCATCCATTACTATCTCAAAGAAACATCAACAACGTAAATGCATCCACACATATATCCCATAACAAGCATTTCATTAAACAAAAGGTCATTACATCAAACCTACATAACAAGCATTTCATTACACAATTTTGACAACATAACAAAGAATAACCAAACACAAAACAACAACAATTTTCTTAAAAACCACACTAGACTTGCTTTCTTTCAACTCCAATTGCAGCAGTAAACATTTCCTTCTCCATAGTTTATTTTGAAACTCAATCTCCTTTCCAAATCTCTTATTTTTCCATACTTGTCTTCTTTCAAACGTTTTCCTTTTGAATCAAATTAAAACCTCTTGTTTGTAATAGTCATTAGGCAACTCAGATCTAGCCAAGAAATGTCTTACATTTTGAACCCTATATGGTACAAACAACAAACATCACTAATATCAACGCATCCAAGAAAACGCATTATAATACTCAACGATCCAAGAAAACTTACATTATAATACTCAACGCATCCAAGAAAACGCCTTAAAGGGAAATCAATTGTCCATGAAGTCCGCTTAATTACTTTTGCAATTTTGACTTTTAATTTCTAATTTTAGATATAAATTAGTTTATCTAGCTTTGAAGTAATAATTAGGCAATTAATTAAGAAATAGCTTAAAATAAATTGTAAAAGTATTTCTAATTTTAAGATCCAAACCACATCATTCCACCATCCAAAATTGCCAACAGAATCACCACCATCATCAAGACCTGTAATACCTCATAAATGAAACCCTAATCGCTTTTGCTAAATTTTTATGAAACAACATATGTGGTTAATTGAATTAGGCCCTTTCTTTTGTTGAAATTATATGTGGTTTTCGTGGTTAATTGAATTAGGTTTAAGATGGATACGAGTTGGATGTCTTTACCTAGATTTACCATTGAATATAAAAAGGTCTTGACGACTTTCTTGATCATATATTCTATAATGAGGGTAAAATGGATGATTTCATGTCCATGTATTGATTGTGGTAATCGATATGGGTAGATCGGACGGAGGCTACAACACATCCGTTATGTGTCGGGTTTATGAAAGGTTATACAATTCCACCTTTCGCCCAAATCAAGTGATGCTCCAATGTTGGATGTCAAGATGACATGCAAGGGTTGGTGAATGATGCCTTCCATCGGTTTGGTGATGACACACTAACCGATGACATGGGAACACAAACCGAAAGTATGAGTATGCCAAACCTAAAGGCGAAAAAATTTTATAAAGTGTTGGGAGAGGCAAAGAAACCACTATATCCCGGGTGTAAGTTATCGCTCTTTCTTTTATCATTAGACTATTTCATGGTAAGTGTGTTGGGAAATGTAGTGATAATGGTTTCAAGAAGATGCTAGATACAATGAGGAAGCCTTCCCGATGCTTCTATACCAAAGTCATTGTATGAACTAAGGAAGATAATTCGAGAGTTAGGACTTAGTTATGATAAAATTGATGCATGTCCTAATGATTGTATGTCAGATCGAAAGAAAACATTAATAAAAATGAATGTGATATATGCCATACGTCAAGGTATAAAGCAAGTGAAGATGATTGTGCAGATGAGTCAACCACACCGATACACGTAAGAAGATTGGAGCAAAGGTGTTGCGTCATTTTCCGCCTTACCACGATTGCAAATGTTATTTATGTCATCTAAAACACCGCTCCATGAGATGGCATGAAGAGAGTCGCACGAAAGATGGTTACTGAGACATCCCGCAGATTCCGCATGGAAAGCATTTGATTTTAAGTATGATAAGTTTTCCAAAGAATCTCGTAATGTCGCTTGGTTTAGCGAGTGATGGGTTTAACCTTTGGAACAATGAGTGTTTCTCATAGTACATGGCCTCGTTGTTTTGACGCCATATAATCTACCTCCTTGGATGTGCATGCGTAAACCTTATTTCTTTCTAACGTTACTTATACCGCCCATCCCGCTCCCGGAATAATATAGATGTCTATATGGAACCGTTAGTTGCCGAGCTAAAGGAGTTGTGGGATCGTAAAGGAGTAGACACTTATGATGCATCAACAAAAGTAACTTTCGGATGCGTGCTTGTTTGTTATGGACGATCGCTGACTTTCCCGCTTATGCAAATTTATCCGGATGGAGCACCAAAGGTAAACTTGCATGTCCTAACCGCCATAAACATACAAAATCAACACGCTGAGTCATGGCAAAAACAATGTTTTATGGGACATCGCCGATATTTGCCTCACCGATCATGCTTTTAGAAGAGATACAAACTCTTTGATGGCACAAGAACTAGACAGCAACCCCGTGGCTTAAGAGGACAAGAAGTACTTGATGAGTTAGATGGTTTTGAAGTTAAATTTGGAAAACTTGTGAAGAGCAACCCAAATTTACCTTTTAATGGAAGAAGAAAAGTATTTTTTTGAGTTACCGATCGAAAGATAACTTGCTACGCCATAATCTAGATGTAATGCATATTGAGAAGAATGTTTGTGATGTTGTCTTTGGAACGCTAATGAATCTAGATGGGAAGACCAAGGATCATATAAAAGCACGCCTAGATTTACAAGAAATGGGCATTAGACCCGAACTTCATCCTATAGTTCAAGATAACAACAAAGTTTATTTGCCACCGCTTGTTTCTCAATGGATAAAAAGAGAAAGATATTTTTGTCGTGTGCTTAAGAAGGTGAAAGTTCCAGATGGTTATGCAACTAATATATCAAGATGCGTAGAGTTAAAACCTCCAAAACTATTTGGACTTAAAAGTCATGATTGCCATATTTTGATGCAAAGCTTGCTTCCCATTGCCTTGCGAAATGTGTTGCCTAAGCACGCGCGCTATAATCGTGATGAAGCTATGTCGTTACTATAAACAATTATGCGCAAAGGTTCTTAATCCAAATGATTTGGTTCAAATGGAAACCGAGATTGGAAAATACTTTGTGATTTAGAAAGGATTTTTCCGCCATCATTCTTTGATGTCATGGTTCATCTTTCGGTTCATCTTGCTTCAGAGGCCGATTAGAGGAGCTTCATTACCGTTGGATGTATCCAATCGAGAGGTGCACATTACTATTATAGTAAATACCTTTATTAACAAATATTATTGAATCTAAAATTATTGGTTTTGATATCTCGTATTTAGCTACATTAAAATCTTACGCATGAAACAGAATAACCCGGAGGGTTCCATTGCGAAGGATATCTAGTCAAGAGTGTGTGTCGTTTTGTTCATTGTACTTATCCAAATGATGTTGAGACCGTATATAATAAGACAAGTCGAAATAATGATGACGATGGTTATGAGGATGTTTTACCTATCTTTTCTATGGCGGTCGACCGATTGGTGCTACAAAGGTAGAAATGATGGAACTTGACATTTTGGCTAAAGCACATTCATATGTGTTGTTCAATTGTAGTGAAGTTGATGAATTTCGAACGTAAGTAATTATATTAGTTGTGAGTTTCATAAATTATATTATACGATTAATAGTTGTCGTTGTTATCATCATTATCATCTCGTTAACACCGCAGTGAACATCCGGCGTTGGTTCATCATCAAAATCGGAGAAAACGTAAGCGTGACATTCAACGCTTACATAGTGAGACTTTTGAGTCGTGGTTTCAAGATCATGTAAGGCATATACAGTGTTTATTACTTTTGAAAATAATTATAATGACATAGCATTTTCGACCTACTAATAACAAAACAATTAACACATCTTGCCTTATTTCAGTTGAGGAGCTACATGCTAGAGGGATCATGTAATCACGTAAAGTCTAAGGTGCTTGGCAAGTGGTCCATCCGAGTATGTGAAAAATATAGGGATTTATCATAAATGGTTTCGATTTCACACAAAAGATGTAGAACATAATAGGAAAACACGTAATAGTGGGGTTAATCTTCGTGCCATGACAAACAATTTACTCGAAAAGCTACAGATAACAATCCTATCGCGGAGATGTAACTTACTACGGGTTTTGAATGATATAATTGAGTTGGAGTATGGTATTGACAAGAAAGTAGTTTTGTTCGATTGTGATTGGATTTCAATGGTTCAAGGAAAAAGAAGATGACAACGGGTTTACTCTATTGAATTTTGAAGGATGAAGGCTCATAACGAGCCTTTTATACTAGCTTCTCAAGCACATCAAGTATTTTACGTTGCGATAGTGTTGACAAAGGATGGCAAGTTGTGATCAAGACAAATACCGACATGTTTATGACATGGATGAACAAACAAGTCTTGATGACGTGGAAACACATTTGTGGTGACTCATTTATGTGTCCTCAACATGACGAAACAATGGATATTGAATTGGTTAGAGGTGGTTTCGATGGAACCGCTGTGGACAACAATGACTTAGTTATTGCCGATGAAGAAGATCCATTGAAGAAGCTTAATGATTTCAATTAGCTAAATAATAATAGTCCCCTGCTTTTATGTAAAATTAGTTGTTAAGAATCAATGACAATCCTCATTATGTTTGTATAACTCTTTCTTATACATTTCTTATTTAAATTTAGGTAATTTTAACTTTTAGCTTCTTGTTATTTATATTTTCACTTTGAGATCTCAAACAACCCTCGCTTAAGGGTGTTTGGCTCAAATGGGTCAAACGGGTCAATATGGCTTATCACCGTTTGGCTCAAATGCCCATATTAAGAGCTTAATTTCGCTTATTCACCGTTGTTTCTCTTATGTTTTTGTTTCCTTTAGTAGCTTGTACCATCGACTAGAGAATTCGAGCTTAATTGGGATTCTAGATCTTATCTTGTTGCTTTAATTTGGTCTCGCTAATCACCCCATTAGGACCGAGATGCCCCGCACTCATCATTTTTGTTTTTAATCAAGCCTAGTTTATTTTGTGAGTGCACTCGCTTAGTATAGTACAAAGAATAATGCACCAAATTAACCATTATCATTGATAGATAAGGACAATACAAAGACAGATAACCCATACATAACTTCCAAAAGATTGAGACATATAACAATACAAAGATGATAACAAGTGTCCTATTATGGTGTATCAAGTTTTGATACCCAAGTATCAAGTGTCATACTAACTAATGTTTAAATAAAACTTTTGTAAATAAGCGCTCTAAAAACTCGATGTTTTATGACTCAAATAAAGGAGTGTTCTATTATGGCGAGGATAATAAAACCACAACAAATAAGCGTACTATAAAGGTTAATGTTAAAAGACACAGCTTGTCAAGGGTCCGTTAATTTTGTTCAAATAAAACTTTTGCAATTAAGCTGCTCTATAAAACCGAATAAGCGTTATAAAAGCGGATGTTTTACGACTCTAAAAAGATGTGCCATATTGTGGTGTATCATAAACAAACCATTATGAATAAGCGTTATATAAAGGTTAACGTTATAAGACGCTATTGTCAAGGGTCCTATTCACTTTTCTTATAAAAAACGTTTATGAATAAGTGTTCCATAAAACCGATGTTTTATGACTCAAATATCAAGTGTCTTATGATGGTGTATCAATCTATGGGACCCAAGTGTCAATCGTCATATTAAGTTATGTTTTAATAATACGCTTATAATAAGCGTTTTAAATAATTAATGTTTTATGACTTATATATCAAGTGTCCTATTATGGTGTATTGTAATAAAACCATAATTAATATGCATCCTTTAAGGGTCCTATTAAGTTTTGTTATAATAAAACTTTTGCAAATAATCGCTTTAAAAAATGATGTTATAAAACCATTGTACATAAGCGCCCTATAAAGGTTAACGTTATAATACCCACGTGTCAAAGGTCCTATTAAATTTTGCTATAATAAAACTTTTTGTGAATAAGCGCTTTAACTAACTCGATGTCTTATGACTCAAAACTCAGTGTCCTATTATGGTTTATTATAATACAACCATAATGAATAAACGCCTTATAAAGGTAATTTATTAGGATCCATATTTTAAGTGTCATATTAAGTTATATGATAATAGGACCCCAAATCATCGACCATCCTATTATATACCTTTTAGGACATCGCCTAAGTAGCAAATATTTAAAAGGACCCTAAACGCTCATATGTCCTATTAAACAGCTTTTTAGGACTCCATTATCATACCGTCCCACACAAAGGGTCCTAAAAGCCACTTTTGTTGTAGTGTATCAGTGATCCAACCTCATGAATTGATTGTTGGTCGCTTAAAGCTTCACACATCTTTGCAAACCAAGTGGGCTCCTTCATAGTGTTCCTTGATGGATGTTGATTGAAGTCATTTGTGTAGGGTTGAACTTGAAGACTTGGCGGTGTTTGAACCATTTGTGGTGGAGGAATTGCTCAAGTTGTGGAGTATGTTGTTGATTAAATTGTTGTTGATAAATTGCTTGTTGTTGATTCCATTGTTGATGTTGTGGACTTAGTTGTTGTTGTCGTTGAGGATAAATGTAAGGAAATAGTTAGAGTATGGTGGTTGTGGCATGTTGAAAACTTGTGTTGGTAAAATGGATCTTTGTAGTCGAATGAACCTTTGTTGAAGAAGTATCCTTAGGCGTAGAAATCACAATAACCAAGTAGCACTTATGCGTAAAACACCAAAGTTACGCGTAACAATCGAGAGTTACTGCGTAGACTTAGCTTTCTGCGTAAGTAGGAAAAGACTCTAAAGTTAGGCGTAGACACAAAGTTAGGCGTGAAAGTTAGGCGTAGGATTATCTTATGCGTAATACTAGGCTTAGGCGTAAGATGAATCTTATGCGTAGGATTTCTACGCGTAAGCTTTATGCTTATGCGTAAGATTAGGGTTTTATCCCAAGTGATCTTTTACACTTCACAGTGCAAAAGATATCCAAAGTCGACGTATTTTCAGGCTTATCCAAGCAAGAAAACACGGAATAAACCACGAAAACGAAGATCAAGCCAAGGATAACCTTACGCGTAGGATTAGAGTTTTGATACGCGTAATCTTACTCGTAAAAATGATTATGCCCAAATTTGTTTCTAAACCGATTTTTGTTATGGAATAGCGTTAATAGTACCAAAATAACACAAAAGTGTGAACCTTGATGAACCAAAACGCTAAACGGGTTCTGGCGTAGAACTTCACCCACGAACAAAATCAAGCTCAAAACTTAGATTCACGTAAAGTTTGAAACTTTTGCCAAAACAAGTATTTTAACACCTTAAAACGTTGAAAGTACAAGAATCTTGGATTAAAAGTGTAAAAACAAGTTTTAAGCGAACCAAAGAACACGTTATTTTTACGCGTAAGACCAAAACCAAAACTTCAAAACAAAAGTGCACCCAACTATTTATCTCTCGATACCTTTGTTAGGTCACTAGTTTTACCACACAAGCTTACTAGAAGGAGATAAAGCGATTGAACAAGTAAACCAAAACACACACACACGTTATACTAAGACAGATTATCGTGAGTATGAAGTGAAAGAGAAAACTTGAACACACAACCTTCAAATGAAGGTTTACATAAGGTATTTATAGGAGGAAAGCTAGAGCAACACTCCTAGTTTCCATCCTTTCTTTAATGGACTTGGGCCTAAGCTCATGGGCCTTCTACATAAGCTTAAGGCTAATAACAAACATAAAGGCCATAATAAGCTACCTATTACATAAGAATGACTAACACTTGAATTATAGTTTAGGAGTGATTCCAACACAAAGTGAGGGTGAGCAAATGGACCGAGAACCGAACCGAACCGAGAACCGAACCGAACCGCCTAACCCGAACCGCATTTTAGAACCGCGATCCGATTCTCGGTTCTTAAGTATTTCAAATTTCGGTTCTCGGTTCGATCCGGAATCATGGTATCGGTTCCGAACAAGAACCGCCCAACTCTATAACTTCTCAGTTAAAGGTACAAATATTAGTCACATACACTTTTCTATTTTATTTTGTTGTAATAGCACAAGAAATATTTAGAAAACAATTTTGATAAATGATCAAGAATCTAGTCTTTCCTTGTAATAACTTTATGTTGTTTGTTATCTTGAAGTATAGCTTCTTGGCTTCCTGTTCTTGCTCTTAATAAAATTTCGCCTTTAAAAGAATGTTAAAGAAACTGTTGATCATATACATGAAGAAAGATTCGAGGTTTGAAGTACGTGAACGATATTTTACATTTATACCTAAAGGAACATAGAGTCTACAACTATTACTCATATTCTTACTTCACTTTTACAATATTACTCATTTTCTCGACAAATTTTCGTAATCAAGATCTGAGACAATAAGCTATAGATAAAAGGGACAAAATTACTATGCCCATGCATGTTTAATAAAAGATCTTACGGTTTTGTCACTAAATATAATAAAGGACCTAAAGTTCTACAAAAACATTTGGCTAAACATATATCGAATATATAGTTTCAAATAATATATATCGAATATACTTAATTTACACCTGAAGTTGATGTACAGTTTCAAAGTTTTAATATTAGACATCGACCCCACATCGCACAATTTGATGATCATCTTCTTCAAGGTTTAAATCATAAAAAAAAATGTCAATTTTTGGGTACTTTTTAAAAAATTTCGGTTCCAATCGGGTAGAACCGAACCAGAACCGAACACGCTCTTCGATCCGGTTTTCGGTTCCTAATATATGTATTTTGCGGGTCTCGGTTCTCTCGGTTCTGGTTCGGTTCTTTGCGGTTCCGGAACCGCACTCACCCCTAGTTCAAAGTAGGTTATGGGGTCCAAGTTGACGTTGGCGCACGGGGTTGACATTTACCTCTTCTTCGTCCGAGGAGTCCGAGAGAGCCGAGGTCTTCTTCCATTGACCATGAATCGTTTAGAGGTTGTTTGGTGAGTGATACCATGACATGATCGGCAAGGAAATGATCATCGTTGATAGGAGAAGGTTGCATTGCACTAACATACTCATTGAGTCGTGTTAGGAGCATACCATGGGAAGTACCATATTGGCGACTTTGAATACACCGCCATTCTCTTCACCATGTAATAGGCAAGATTAAATGGCCTTTGGTGAATGAGGCAATATATTATTTGGACAAGACATGCATTTGGATGGTCTTTGTTCCGACCAAACTAATGACATTTTCCCTAAGAATTTCTTCCTACTTT